>CM045728.1:47432349-47464849 GCA_024760905.1 Plotosus lineatus
TCAGAGCAAAATCTTTTTAGGGGCGCAGGAGTAAAAAAAAGGTTGGGAACCACTGCACAAAGTGAAAGGAGAAGGCAAGCTACATCTTAATGTTAACACTGTGGTGACATGGCCATACCATTATGATTATCATTTCACATTGCAGATCAACATTTACTTCACTGTGAATTGATATAACTGTGATATTTAACACTCAGTTTTTCAGCCTAATACTCTTTTCCTAGTGACATTTAGAGACAGACTTTTTTGGATGATTGGTTTCATTACTCAATTTCTGCAAGTAATATACTGTACATGTCTGAGACTCAAAAAACTATATTCTTGGATTAATTAATACATAAATTAATAAAATTATTTGTTTATAGTGTTATTTATTGGCTGGTTATAAGTTGAAACTGTGAGCTGTTTATGACTTTCTGTGAATTATAATTACGTATCCTTATCCTGCCTGTTCATGCAGTGGTTGTTTGACTTTGTTATAGATAATATGACAAGAACCAAAAAGGTTTACCAAAGTAATGTGTCCCAACCTAAACAAGGAAAATTTATAAATGAGTTTGTTGATATGTTATTATATATTTAATCTTTTATTTCACCAAACTACATCTGCAAAAGTAATTTTTAAACTGCCACAGCATTTGTACCAGCACTGAGCACTGTGAATGCAAACGAAATCCACAGTATTGCTGCATGCTTCAGTCAGCTGCTTTAAATAGTTTCCTGCTTTCAGTGGAAGTGTAAGCCTTAAAAATGCTACCAGCGCGAATTCTGACCCAAACATTGTCTGCCTTATGAAAAAATAATGTGTTGTTATTTTTGCATTTTTATGATTCGCTAACATTTAAAAAAAAAAGAAAGAAATACACTACACACACAATTCTCGCTCTCTCTCTCTCTCTCTCTCTCTCTCTCTCTCTCTGTGTGTGTGTGTGTGTGTGTGTGTGTGTGTGTGTGTGTGTGTAAGTGTAAGTAAGTACTGTAAATAAAAAATACTGTAATGCAATTTTTGGGGTGCTTTCATTATGTCTGATTTAGAAGACTTATATGGATTAAGTAGTGACCAGCACTTTTTGTGGATCTGTATATGGCAGTTACAATATGGCAGTACACATAAGGTATATACAGTATACAATATATACACACATACTATGTGCGCTGTAATATATATATATATATATATATATATATATACTTTTTTGTGGATGCAATTTTAAATATAAGAATGGCACAACTATTTGGACTTCAGACATGTTAATTTGAGTAATACATGTAGATTAAATGTAGATTAAATAAGAAAGATGTATTCAGTTCAAAATAAATGTCTATACAAATTTGTGAAGTCAGCCTCTAGTAAGTGAGGTTTTGAAAAAGATTTTTAAAATTAATTTATGTGTTTATTGGTGTACAGTACTCTTGGTTACTGTCTTCATAAAGTAATGATAATTAAATTCATCCAAAGTCAAATGAGTTTAAATATAAGGGCGATTGTCTTATTTATGAAGAAAAACTATTTTTAAATAGCTTTGCAAAAAAGAATACATTTTACAGGAGCTTTCAAAAACATTTTTCAGTGGCCTTAAAGTGAACCTACCTTTTCCTCATAATTAAGACAATGACATGTATTTGTTTTTGAACTCAAACTCATCACATTTTAATTTGTTCATATAGTTGACCTGCTTTCCTGAAACCTTTTATTTATACCCCTTGCATAACCACTTCATTTGAGTAAACTTACACCAATTAGCCATTACATTAAAACAACTGACTTGGTAAGCATTATACCAGTATACTAGAGTCCCTAAAACAGCTCTAACCTATCAAGTCATAGACTTTCCAAGCCAATTGCTTGACATGCTGTGTTTAGCATCAAGCAGTTCACAGCACATCCTTTAATTTCAAGAAATTAATGGTAGGTTTTCCATGCTTTGAACTTATTTTTATTTTTTTTATTTTTTGTTCTTTTCATTTATTGGTGAGTTGGTGGCCAATTTCCAATTTCCCAAATTCCTAAACAGTTTTTGTACTATGGCAGGGTGTATTTTTTTTTCCTGCAAAAAAGGTTATTGTCCTTTGGAAAGTCCGTTGAAACAAATTGAGCTTTGTGTAGAACAATCTTCTTTTCCTTTCGGCTGTTCCCTTCAGGGGTCGCCACAGAGAATAATCTGCCTCCATCTCACCCTATCCTCTGCATCTTCCTCTCTTACAAAAACTGCCTTCATGTCCTCCTTCACCACGTCCATGAATCGTCTCTTTGGTCTTCCTCTTGGTCTTCTGCCTAGTAGTTCCAACCTCAGCATCCTACTACCAATATACTCACTTTCCCTCCTCTGTACATGTCCAAACCATCTCAATCTAGCCTCTCTGACTTTGTCTCCAAAACGTCTTACATGTGCTGTCCCTCTGATGTACTCATTCCTGATCCTATCCATCCTCGTTACTCCCAAAGAGAACCTCAACATTTTCATCTCTGCTACCTCCAGCTCTGCCTCCTGTCTTTTCCCCAGGGCCACTGTTTCTAAACCATACAACATCGCTGGCCTCATCACCGTTTTGTACACTTTTCCTTTCATTCTTGCCGATACCTTCTTATCACACATCACACTGGACACTTTTCTCCAACTGTTTCAACCTGCCTGCACACACTTCTTCACTTCTTTTCCACACTCTCCATTGCGCTGGATTGTTGAGCCTAAGTACTTAAAATCCTCCACCTTCCTTATTTCTGCTCCCTGTAACCTCACCGTTCCTGTTGGGTCCTTGTCATTCATACACATGTATACTGTCTTACTGAGTCTAACCTTCATTCCCCTGCTTTCCAGGGCATACCTCCACCTCTCTAGATTCTGGCATCCTCTCACTCTCTAAGACCTTGTTCAATGTTCTTGTCAAAAAGTATAGTGCTACCTCTCCTAGACACTTCCACTCCTTCACCGGTATGTCATCAGGACCAACTGCCTTTCTATTCTTCATCCTCTTCAATGCCCTCCTCACTTCACCCTTACTAATCTTTTCTACTTCCTGGTCCTCAACAGTCACTTCTTCTACTTTTTCGCTCATTTTCCTCATTCATCAGCTCTTCAAAGTATTCTTTCTGTCATCCCAGCACACTTCTGTCATCAGTCAATACATTTCCCTCTCTGTCCTTAATCACTCTAACTTGCTGCACGTCCTTCCCATCTCTATTTCTCTGCTGTGCCAACCTGTATGAATTATTTTCTCCCTCTTTACTTTCCAACCGAGCATACAAGTCATCATAGGCCCTCTGTTTGGCCTTTGACACTGCTACCTTTACCTTAAGCTGTGTCTCCCTGTACTAATGTTTACTCTCTTCAGTCCTCTCAATGTCCCACTTCTTCTTCGCTAACCCCTTCTTTTGTACACACTCCTGCATTTCCTCTATTCCACCACCAAGTCTCCTTATCTCCTCTCCTTCCAGTTGACACACCAAGTATTCTCCTACCGGTCTCCTTGATCATATTAGCTGTAGTTGTCCAATCTGGAAGCACTTCCTGACCACCCAAGCCATTTTCAACTCCTCCTTGAAGACAACACAACACTCTTCCTTTTACAGCTTCCACCACTTTGTCTTCTGCTTTGCTTTTGCCTTCTTCACCTTCCTCACCATCAGCATCATCCTGCACAACACCATCCTATGCTGTTTGGCAACACTCTCATCTACTACTACTTTGCAGTCACTGACTTCCTTCAAATTACATCGCCTACACAAGATGTAGTCTACCTGTGTGCTCCTACCGCCGCTTTTATAAATCACCATATTCTCCTGTCTCTTCTGGAAGAAAGTATTTACCACAGCCATTTCCATCCTTTTTGCAAAATGTACCAACCTCTGTCCTTCTGCATGCCTGTCCTGGATACCAAACCCGCCCATCACTTCCTCGTCCCCTCTGTTTCCTGCACCAACATGTCCATTGAAGTGTGCCCCAATGACCACTCTTTCTCCTCTGGGATGATACGCCAGATGCCCTTCCTGATGCAACCCTCTGCATTTATCCAGGATTGGGACCAACGTGAGGGAGAGACACTGGCTCGTGCTTCTCCCTTACGGCTACACTAGGAAGACAAAGGAGATGGTGGTCGACTTCAGGAGAAGCACTCTAAAACACACACACACACACACACACACACACACACACACACACACACACACACACTCACGAGTGAACATCCAGGGACAGCACATTGAGACAGTGGACAGTTTCAAGTACCTGGGCGTTCACCTTAACAATAAACTGGACTAGTCCCACAACACCAATGCCCTGTACAAGAAGGGCCACAGTCGCCTCCACCTTCTGGGGAGACTTAGGTCCTTCGGAGTATGCAGACCTCTGCTCAGGACTTTTTCAGTAGCCTCTGCAATCCTCTACACTGCCATCTGCTGGGCCCCGGGCAGCACAGAGCGGGACAGAAAGAGACTGAACAAGCTGGTCAGGATGGCCAGCTCTGTCCTAGGCTGCCCAATGGACTCTGTGGAGGAGGTGGGCGAGAGGAGGATGGTAGCAAAGCTCACATCCATCATGGTCAACAGCTCTCACCCACTGCACCAGACTGTAGAGGAGCTGAGCAGCTCCTTCAGTGGACGACTGAGACATCCTCAGTGCAGGAAGGAGCACTACCGCAGGTCGTTCATTCCCACCGCTGTCAGACTGTACAATGCCACTTTGTAGCTGTCTGTGAAAATACCGGTTATGTGCAATAAAAACCCCGTGCACTTGAATCAACCACATGTACCCCACTGACTGTGAACCATATCAACCCATCTACTCTGCCCCCAGATACATATACACTTGAATATTGGCCAGTCTACAAAGTTGTTCCTTTCTTTTTCTTTTTCATTGTATATTACTTTATACTATTTATGTATCTATTTATTTATTTACTTATATAATATAAATGTATGTGTGTATGTATGTATGTATGTATATGTATTATTGTATTGTATATGTATCTATTTTTGCACCCCCACTCAAGAGCCTGTAACAGTGAATTTCTCCATTGTGAGATTAATAAAGCTGTATCTTATCTTATCTTATCTTATCTTATCTTATCTTACATTGCTTTGTGTAGAACAATGTTTAGGTGAAAAATACAAGATCAATTAATTAATTCTGTGGCCCAAAGTTTAGAAGCAGAGAAAAAGAATGCTATTCTTCAGACTTGTACACCTTCTTGTTTCATGGTCCATTTTTGATACTCATATGCCCATTGAAGCCATTTTCAGTGGTGGAAATGGTTCAAGCCTATGCACTCTGACTAATAGGCAACAATCTTCAAAGAACAGTACTATATGTGTTCTGAAACGTTTCTATTATAGGCAGCATTAACCTTCTGGCTCCTCTAATCAGGCCACAAGGACTATCCTTCACTGTTCATCTTTATCAATGAGCCCAAGGTTCTTCTAAATCTGTTCCTGGTTCTGATTTATCCTTCTTTGGATGAAATTTGGTAGGTAATAACTACTGCATATCTAGAGCATCCTATAAGATCTTTGGATTGCTTTGATCCACTTGTCTCACCTTGATAATTTGGTCCATGTTAAAGTCACTCAGGCCCTCACACTTGTCCATTTGTAATGCTTCCAATACAAGAAATTATTCTGTATAAAACACCTGTTTTAAATTTATAACATTTTTTCTTGGTATTGGACAATTTAGAACACACTATTTTCAGTCTTTGAGCATTTATGGCTTCCTCCCCCAACTTGCCTGCTAATGAAGAAACAATTGACGTGGTTTCCTTTGGGTGATCCTGTTTCAATGTTTTTGCCAAATGAAAGGAATTTTTCATTGTTTCAACTGATTTATCAGAGCACTGTATGCACTTTTTAAACATTGGTACAATAATTAATTTGGAATGGAACAGAAACACAACTCACCAATATCATATGGGGAACTCTGCTTTTAGGTAGTGCCTTCATAATAATTACAAAAAAGATTTTCCATTTTCCATAGATTCTTAGGGTTGAATGGATTAAAAAAACCTTTTGTCCAGATGTACCTCTCCCCGTCCACTTCTTCCAGCTGTTCCCGGGGGACACCAAGGCGCTCCCAGACCAGCTGAGAGACACAATCCTTCCAGCATGTTCTACGTCAACCATGGGGTTTCTTTTTGGTTGAACATGCCCAAAACACCACACCATAGAGGCATACGGGAGGTATTCTAAATATCCCAAACTACCTCACCTGGCTCCTCTCAACACGTAGGAGCAATGATTCTACTCTGAGCTCCTCCTGATGGCTGCGCTTCTCACCCTATCTCTATAGGAGCACATTGCCACCCTAAGAAGGAAACTCATTTCAGCTGCTTGTATCCATGACCTTGTTCTTTCAGTTGCTACCCAAAACTTGTGACCATAGGTGAGGGTTGCAACAGAGATTGATTGGTAAATTGAAAACTTTGCCTTGCGGCTCAGCTCCCTCTTCACCTCGATGGACCAGTACAAGCTCCACTTTACAGCAGAGGCTGCAGTGATCCGTCTGAGATCTCCCACTCCAACCTTCCCTGACTCGTGAACAAGACCTTGAGATACTTGAACTCCTCCAATTGGGGCAGGATTCCCTTTGAAACCTGCAGGGTGTATTCCACCCTTTGCCATTTGAGAACCATGGCCTCAAACTTAGAGGTGCTGAGTCTCACCTATCTTTGACCTGTTGTTATCAATGTGGACCAACTCTGGCTCCATTGATACAGAGACCAAATGGTCTATAGCAATGCGTCCAGTACACCATACTCCCAGAGCACACCCCACAAGACAGCCCAAGGGACACAGCAGAGAGCCTTCTCTAAATCCACAAACACATGTGGACAAATTGTGCAAGCTCCCATGCCCCCTCCAGGATCCTGTATAGTGTATAGAACTGGTAGCGAGTGCTGCGGCCAGGACAAACATCAAATTGTTTCCGGTGGATCCAAGGTTCAACCATTGGTCAGATCCTTCCAGTGCTCCTGGACAGACTTTCTTGGGTAGGCTGAGCGGTTTGATTCCATGATAATTGGAACACTCCCTCCAATCCCCCATTTTTTAAAGAAAGGGGACTACCACCCCGGTTTGTCAATTCAGAGATATGGCCCCCTATGACCTCGCGATGTTGCAGGGACATGTCAACCAAGACAGTTCTACAACATTCAGAGCCCTGAGATATTCATGGCAGATCTTAATCATCCCCAGAGATTTTTGCTACCTTGGCAACCTCAGCCCCAGTGATGGATGAACCCCCATCCAAACCCCCAGGGTCTTCCTTCTCCACAGAGAGCGTAGTTGCTGGGACTAAGAGGGTCCTCAACATATTCTTTCCACCTCCCAACAACCACTATAGAGAGTGTTTGTGGAGAAATACTTCCTCCTCCTGTGGCATCGGATGGTGGTCCAGAACCTTTTTCGAGGCCAACCAATAGTTGCTTTCCAGGCCCTCACCATACTCCTCCCACGCTCGAGATTATACATCTGATACAGCTTGGGCTACAAGACGTTTGGCCTGCTGGTACCTGTCTGCTGCCTCAGGAATCCCACAGGCCAATTAGATCCAATAGGCCTTATTTTTCAGCTGGATGGCCCCCTTCACCACAGGTGTCCACCTCCGGGTTTGGGGGTTTCCGACAGGCACCGATAAACTTCTGGCCACAGCTGTGGGCTGCCGCCTCAATAATGGATGAACAAAACGTGGCCCATTTGGATTCCATGTCCCCCACCGCTTTCAGGATGTGGCTGTAGCTCTGCAAGGGGTGTGAGTTAAAGGCCCCTCTGATGGGAGACTCCGCAAAATATTCCCAAGCAACCCTAACTACATGCTTAGGTCTACTAGATCGGGCAGCCTAGTCCACCATCATGGCCAGCTCACCATCAGGTGGTGATTGGTTGACAGCGCAGTTCCTCTCTTCACCCGAGTGTCCAGAACATGTGGCTGCAAGTCTGGTGACATGACTACAAAGTCGATCATCGAACTGTGGCCTAGGAAGTTCTGGTGTCAAGTGCACTTATTGACACCATTTTGTTTGAGCATAGTGTTCATGATGGACAAACTGTGACAAGCATAGAAGTCCAACAACAAAACACCATTTCGTGCATAAGCACACCACCCAAAGGCAGAGGGAAGCTTCTCTTTTGTCAACTGGGGAGAACCCCGACATATGGGCACCGAGGTGGGGAGCAACAATGATGCCCACACCCACTCGCCGCCTCCCCCATGAGCAACTCCAGAATGGCATATGGTCCAGCCAGCCCCTCTTGAGATAGGTGGTTCCAGAGCCCAAGCTATGCATTTAGGTGAGTCCGACTATATCTAGTCAGTATCTCTCAACCTCACGCACCAGTACAAGCTGCTTCCCTGCCAGAAAGGTGACATTCTATGTCCCAAGAGTCAGAGTCAGTAGACAAGGATCGGTCTGACGCAACCCATGCCTTCGGCTGCCACCAAAGTCACAAAGCACCCGACTCCTATAGCCCCTCCCGTAGGTGGTGGGTCCATGGGAGGGCCTAACTGGGCTCCATGGGCAGAAGCCTGACCACCAGGAGCTTGCCTTTGAGCCTTTCCCCCAGGCCTGGCTGCAGAGTTGACCCTGGTAACCCATGTCCATGTCCTTTTATCTTTATCCATATACAGTATATATATATATATATATATATATATATATATATATATATATATATATATATATATATATTGGTATAAAGCCCTTAACAACATAGCTCCTAGGATCATTAGGAGACACAAACTCCTCCACCACAATAAGGTGGCGATTCAAGGAGGGGATTCCACAGAGGAATACATTTGCAAAATCGTAAAATGGTTAAATTTTGCATGTACGTACCTTACTTACTTCATGAGATTTCAAGACTGCAATAAGTTTTTAGTCTGGTTAACAAAACAAGGGATGCTGAGAACAGGAAACGTTTGAAGTATTGCTTTTAAAAAAGCTGGAAATTGATTCAGGAGAGAGAAGCTTTGTGCTGAACAGTCTCACTGGAACACAGGACTTAGTCAGGCAAAAGCAGCCTCATGTCTTTATAATTTATTATTCATTACAGGTCCAGTGCCTTTCCACAGACATTAACAAAAGAATTGACTGTGAATATTCAACATTTTGTCTTTTTATAGTATTGTTTTGTCAATAAACTTAAAATTGATTTACTCCTTAATAATATTAGCTAAAGTAAAAGGTAGATCCATTTATTTTTGTGGTGATTAAATATAAATGTCTTAATATAGATAATCTTGGTGGGACTTAATAATGCATAATGTCTAATTCTCATTCTAATTGTTGAATATATGTCACTATGTCACGTTTTTAGCAGTACTCCACAGTGGTATGAAGACAGTGGAAATGGGAATGGGAAAGGGATTAATGAATCATCGACTAACTGGGTTATCAAAGGCGGGCCATGTCTCTCACTGTCTATGGTGAGAGGCATGTAAAAGAACCATTGCTGACTTTCGTAAAGAGTAGGCCGCAAAGTCGTCAGCGTGTTTCTGTCCCTTGCTAAAAAAAGGGTTGTGACAGGAAGGGCATCCGACATAAAAACCTATGCCAAATCAAATGTGCGAATCAGATGATTCGCTGTGGCGACTCCTGAGAAAAGGGAAAAAGCCGAAAGGAAGACAGACTGGTACAAGCTAAATTTTGATTTTTATATACTGTATTAATATGAGGGGGGCAGTGGTGGTCTAGTGGTATAGGGCGCTGGATCGCTGATCCAAAGGTTGGGGGTTCGAGTCCCACTCTCCACAAGGTTGTCACTGTCCCCCCCAGTGCAGCTAACTGGGTTATCAAAGGCGGGCCATGTCTCTCACTGTCTATGGTGAGAGGCTGTAAAAGAACCATTGCTGACTTTCATAAAGAGTAGCTGCAAAGTCGTCAGCATGTTTCTGTCCCTTGCTAAAAGGGTTGTGACAGGAAGGGCATCCGACGTAAAAACCTCTGCCAAATCAAATGTGCGAATCAGATGATTCGCTGTGGCGACTCCCGAGTGAAAGGGAAAAAGCCGAAAGGAAGACAGAATACTGTATTAATATGAGGGCCGTTTTGGCCTGGTGGTAAGGTGCTAGATCACTGATTCCAAGGTTGGGGGCTCAAGCCCCACTGTCAACGGGTTATCACTGTACCCGCAGTGCAGCTAACTGGGTTATCAAAGGCCAGCCATGTCTCTCAGTGCCTATGGTGAGAGGCATGTAAAAGAACCATTCAGCATGTTTCTTCCCTGTGATGGCGAGCTGTCCAGGATATACTCTTTGATTGCCCAGAGTGGGCTGAGATGGGCGTCAGCCTCCCCGCAACCCTCATTAGGATTAAGCGGTTCAGAATATGAATGAATGAATGAATGATGTATGAATATGGAGCAGTGTGCTGCCACACACATTGACAGCACCCGGATTAGCTGTTGAGGGTTAGGTGCCTTGCTCAAGAGCACTTCAGCCGTGAATGTGTAGGAAGGGAAGGTGTGGCTCACCACCCACTGCCCCACTCAGGAATTGAACCAGTGACCTTTTGGTCCCAAAACCACTTCTCTAACCTTTGGTTTGCAAAGACATTTTATGTGATTACTTACATCAAACAGTAGCTGCCTTTACGTTTTATGACACATTCCTTGATTACTATTCTGCTATTAAATGATCATACGTCAACTCACTGTATGAATTCAGTGCCTTTTGTAATCTGGTTGAAGAGGCTACATGTTGAAGATGATAAGTGACATTTGTTTTATGTGTATAATATAAAAACGTATATACAGTCGGCCCTTTACTTACGAAAACCTCTGAGTACGAAAAATCCAGGTTATGAAAAACATTTAACTAAATTTTCATCCTGTTTTGACGAAAACAACCTGTTTTTCGAAAAGCACCAAACGCGTCATTCAAAAATTCAACCGCACCATTCAAAAATCCAAACAATCCGCGAGTTGCTCTCTCATTGGCTGTCTCCCAACACCCCGCCCCGCTGGCCTCCCATTGGCCAGGAGACAGCTGAACTGTACCCATGCTTCCTGTACCCATACTTCCTGTTTGTCACAGTTTGTCACAGTTCCTTCACTGTTTGTGAAGGAGAGTTGAACAGGAATGTTGGCTTGTGAGGTTTTTTTAGATTGATCATTGCAGCGTTATATTTCATTATCCATCATGGACCCGGAAAATACAGAAAAGCGGAAATACAGTGACGAAGGCGATTTCATGCTCTGTGGGAAAAGACCTCCGATCTCGCAAGGAAGCAAGTCAATATTGAATCAGGACCTCTGAACGTTCAAACAGGTACTGTAATTCCGCTTTAAATACAACATCCCGTCCATTTAAACTTTTAAATACAAATGCTCCATCGGCTGTGCGCTGCGTGTGGGCAGAGCCCGCATTCGGCAAAACACACCAGAGAGAGAGAGTTTTGTGTATATGTGTGTGTGTGTGTGTGTGTGTGTGTGTGTGTTTGTGTGTGTGTGTGAGAGAGAGAGAGAGAGAGAGAGAGAGAGAGAGAGAGAGAGCGAGAGAGAGTGTTGTGTGTGTGTGTGTGTGTGTGTGTGTGTGTGTGTGTGTGTGTGTGTGTGCGTTAATAAAAAATGTTTTATAATGGTTTAATTAATAAATATGTTAATAAAATAGTTTAATATGTTAATAAAATGTTTAAATGGTTTAATAAATAATTTTCTTTTACTTTTAACACATATTTCATACAAAATTAGTGTACTTTTATCATTTTAAAGGGTTTATGGGGTAGTCTTGGGAGCCTTGGAACGATGTAAAATGCGCCTCTACTTACGAAAACTCCAGGCTACGAAAAAGGCTCTGGAACGGATTAATTTCTTAAGTAGAGGACCTACTGTACTAGCACATTTGCCTCACAGCAAGAAGGTCCTGTGCTTGGGCATTTCTGTGTGGAGCTTGCAAGGGTTTCTTCTGGGTATACCAGTTTCCTCCCACAGTCTAACGACATGCTGATTATGCTAATTGGCTGTTCCAAATTGATTGCTTTTTTGGTGTGACTGTGAATGGTTTTGTGTGTTTGTTGGGCTTGCATTTGTCTGCCAAGCTGTTCAGCCCTTTACCCACTGTCGACTAAAAGAGCCTCCCCACAACGTTTGTAATTTGAAGCAGTTTGGAAAATGAGTGGGTGAGTAAATAAGATTATATACTGTAGAGCATTTAAGAGTTTTTGGTGCCCATACAGAAAATATAAAAGTATTAATTCTTATGAAAGAATGGTTTTCTTTCATTAAACTCTGATGATAGTGAAGCTGGATTTGCAACATGTTTCCTTAAAAAGAAGAACAACATTCGTTCATTCATTCACTTAATTCTAAACCACTTAATCCTAATTAGGGTCGTGGGGAGGCTGGCACCCATCAGCTGACACTGGGTGAAAGCGGGTAAACTCTGAACAGCTTGTCAGACCACTGCAACATACCAATACACATACATACATATACATTCATACTCACTCTCACATCTCGGGGAAATTTGGAACCACCAGTGCATGCTTTTGAACTGTAGAAGGAAACCTGAGTACCCCATGGAAACCTATGCAAGCATACCACCTGACCACTGACTATGATTCCTGTACAAAAGTATTCTCATATTTCAGTATATATTCAAATGAGATTTGATTATTTCACTTAGAGTAAATTTTCTCGTCCACTAAAAGGATAATCCATTTATAGTGTATGAGGAGAGCGGTGTGTCTTTCTCCTTGCATTGTGCTTAAATCTCAGCTCTTCCTAACTAATGATGCACCCCAGTCCAAACTGTTCAAACACTCTACTGAAAAATAAGAACTTGAAAGTCCTTCGGTACAGGAATGAATTAAAGTTTTAGCAGGCAGACTACATTAAAAGAGACTTCTATACTTTGACAAGATGCTGAAAAATTAATCTGAGTGGAGTTTCCATGCCTGGGATTATTCTGTTTCTTACACATGGCTATAACCTTAGCCTATAGCGACGAGTAAATCAGAATGACGCATTGTACTTGAAGGGCTGGAAGCCACACTGGTCTACCTCGAAAAAATGATAAATAAGATAAGGTCATATTGAGGTTGATAAGGTCTATGTGTGCCAGAATTGTTCCTTCACCTTCCTTATGACCTTGAATCATATCATGAGCATTATCCCTGATTTTTTTTATAGTGCAATAACTTTCATGTCATTTTTCTCAAAAACAACTCTCTGTTGGTTACTGGTTCAAAGCCCTATCAGTGTATGTATCAGCATACACATCAGAACGAATTTCAGTAAAATACTTCCCTGGTTCTTTATATAATACTCATTTAAACTGTTCATAAAATGTCACAACATTTTGATATGTTGATCTGTATCGTGGACCATATGTACGATGTTAAAATGACCAACGTTAAACGTCTCAACAGACTGCAATATAAAGATAAATGCACTTCTTTAAAAGAAAATATCCACTGCACTACATCATGCATCTAGTTTTCACACTGAAGTTTATACAGTATGTATGTGCTGATTTTTTTTTTTTTTTTTTTTGCTCTATGCTAGAGATTGAATGTAACAACAACAATATTTAAAGAAGTTACCTTGAACTATGTTGTGTTGCTGGTTTGGGAGGGATTGTTGTTTGAGAATGTTTACAGATTATTTAACAGGCAAGCTATATGGACAATCAGAGCTCTCTAGCACATTAGAGAAAAAGATTACCAAGCTTTCCAGCTGTATAACTTGCCCATTCCACAACAATGAGATCAACACAGTACACACAGTTGTGATCTTTGCCAGTGTTATAGTAATCTCTCCAGGGAACTGACCTGAAAATTCACAGCAGACATTCAAGGGATAATATTCATAGGGATATATAAGGCTAATCAGAAATGTTTAAATTCTTTTATACTTTGTAATCTCTACTTTCACTATTTTACTATGTTAAGCCGCTTTGCGACAGTGTCAATCGTAAAATTGTAAAAAGTGCTATACAAATAAAACTGAATTGAATTGAATTGAGCTCCAAAATATGTAGGAAATCTATAGACGCTGTCATCTCAAGTGAACACACACACACACACACACACACACACACACACACACACACACACTTAGTCCTGCCTGGAGCTTTTACAGTAAGTTTTACATTTAATCCTCACTTAAAATGAACTGTAATTCTTATTCTTATGTGCTCTTGTTGCAAAAATTGTTATGAAGTTGTTATAGAAGAACAGCATACAGATTCACTGGCATAATGTGGACAGTTTTCAAGTAAAGAATGGATTTATGTGTGTTTCTTGGCAAGAAGAAAAATAACTTGTAATGAATATCACATGTTTCAGCCGGTTTCTTATGCATTACATTTTAGGGTTTGAAGCTGAGATAAAACATACATTTAGTCCAAAATTCTATAAAAAGTAGTTCTATAAAATGCATGTCTAGTTTAGTATGCACCGGTGCCCTCCAGTGGCACTAAGGGTTGATAATCAAGAGAAATTTTAAATTAACAGAGATAATCAAATACTACTGAGAACCAAACAAGCTAATGGAGACATACTGGAATCACGTGTCCTCTAACATTACACCAGTTAAATGAAATGGAATCACTTGG
The DNA here is from genome assembly GCA_024760905.1 of Plotosus lineatus. Taxonomy (NCBI): domain Eukaryota; kingdom Metazoa; phylum Chordata; class Actinopteri; order Siluriformes; family Plotosidae; genus Plotosus; species Plotosus lineatus. The sequence goes on from CM045728.1 coordinate 47,446,896, forward strand.
TCCGTGCATCTCGAAAATAAACTATTCTTTCCACTAAATTTGAGGAAAATGTTGAAATTGATGTCAAAGGTACAAGAAAAATATAAAATGATCTAATGTTTTTGTTTTATTTTCTAAATGAAAAGTAATAAAGAGCACCATTTGTTACTGCAGTTTCTCTTATTTAGGATTGGTCCACTGGTGCAGGGCAGGCTACTCCACCCCTTCTCACTGGCAGGCTGGACCTGGATTCCTTTAGTCAAAGGCTTTTGATTGTAAACTGGGTCTCCTTGAAGTCCACTGAATGGGTGTCAGAGCCATCAGAGTGACAGACGGGCAGGCATTTCACCCCAGAAAGTAACAAGTGAGGCGTTAACTCTACATGTGCAAGACCTCTGTCATTCATATGCTAACCTCACTCAGAACTAGATATTCACAGACAGAAAATAGCTAGTCGTAGAAAGATAGATTTGGGTGTTCCTATCCAGTGCTAAACCCTCAAATACAGATGCTGTATGGCTGACATGGATTTATTTTGGTACCAAAACTTGAGAACAAGGCAGTGATGGCCAGGTGGTAAGGTGCTGGATTATCCATCCCAAGGTTGGGGGTTCAAGCCCCACTGTCAAAGGTTGTCACTGCTATCCCCCAGTGCAGCTACCGGGGTTATCAAAGGCTGACGATGTCTATCACTGTCTATGGGGAAAGGCATGACCATTGCTGACTTTCGTCAAGAGTAGTCAGCATAGATGTCAACATGTTTCTGCCCTGTGATGGAATGGCTAGCTGTTCAGGGTGTACTCTGCCCTCGCCCAGAGTTGCCTGAGATGGGTGCCAGCCTCCCTAAGGCCCGAACTGGAATTAAATGGTTCAGAAAATGAACGGATGAAAACTTTATTTATCCCAGAATAAATTGTGTGTACACAGTTACTCCATACGAAATAAAGAATAAGGCAAAGATAAAGTTACTTACTTGAATACGTATAGTATTCACTCACCCGTCAAAATAATTAAATTTAGGTGTCCCAATCAACTCTATAGCTCTGAAGTCACAGGTGTAAAAAAATTTAAGCACATAGAAATGCAAGCATCATAAAGCATGTACTGTTTGTTAGGCTGCCAACCACAACCTCCACACCTCTTGCTATGTAATATGTAATAATATGTAATATCTTTAAGGATCAACAGCGTATTTCATTTTAAAATCAATCATTTCAGAACTGTCCAGTTCAGGACCCACACCCTTTTTGTCTGGAGCTATGAGTTCCAGAATGTGATTTTGCACCGTCTTTTTGACAATAAAGATTTATCTTATCTTATTTTATCTTACCTTACCATAAATGCACAATGTCCCTGGAAAAGATCCCAATGTACCTTTCTGCATTAATGCTACCACCACAGAACTATAAGTTAGTTTTTCCCAGGGCACTGATACAAGCCCGTATGCTTACAGACAGTGGCTTCTGGACCTGTTGTATTTGGACTGATATGGTCTGAATATTTCTTTTTGTCCTTGATTTGGATGAAACAGCATGCATTTTTAAAAATATCTGGATTCATTTGATCACAAGTGCATGTTTACACTGTGTGATGATCAATCCCACATTTGCTTTTAAGTACAGAGAATTTGACTGTGCTTCTGGGCTTCTGGGTTTCCTTTATGCACATTAAAGTTTTAAGTGGTGTTTGTGGATGTATTCTGATATTATAGTGCTTTTAGTAGTCTTAATTAATCTTGAACTCATGTGGCTACACCCATTCATGAACTTGCCAAGCCTGGGAGAACGCAGAATACACTGTGAACAATTCAAAGGGCCACCACTCAGCTAGGGGCAATTTGGAGCAGACAATGAGTCTATGTGAATGTCTTCAGACCGTTATAAGGAAACCAGAGTACCCAGAGGAAACACATGCAAGTACAGAGGGAACATGCAAACTACATACAGAAACATCCTCACGTACCCCAGGACTTGAACCCAAAACCCAGGACATGCTAAACACTAAGACACCATCACATCAGTTACAGATCATTTTTAAAAATCTTTATCATCATCATCTTCTTTTGCTTATTCCGGGATCGGGTCACGGGGGCAGAAACTTAAGCAATGAGGTCCAGATATCCTTCTGCCCAGCCACTACCTCCAGCTCTTCTGGGGGACACAGAGACATTTCCAGACCAACCAAGAGACATAGTCCCTCCGGTGTGTTCTAAGTCAACCCCATGGTCTCTTCCTGGTTGGACATGGCGGAAACACCACAACAGGGAGGCGTTTGAGAGGCATTCTGACCAGATGCATGAGCCACCTCAACTGGCCCCTCTCAATGCAGAGGAGCAGCAGGTCTACTCCAAGCTCTCCACGGATGGTTGAGCTTCTCACCCTATCTCTAAGGGAGAGTCCCGCCACCAGGTGAAGAACTCTCATTTCGGCCACTTGTATCCACAATCTTGTTCTTTCGGTCACTATCCAAAGCTCATGACCATAGGTGAGGGTTGGAATGTAGATCGACTGGTAAATTGAGAGCTTTGCCTTACAGCTCAGCTCCCTATTCACCACGACGGAGGTTGTTCATGACAACAATGTTTTCAAAAACTAAACTCCTAATCTTCTTTATCAATCTCACAAACTATTTAATACTCCAAGTGTGGCAGAGTATCAGCTCTGTCATTGCTTACAGTTATTTGAAACTTGTATTTTATTTTTATTTTTTTCATTTTGGTTATCTCTACCTCTGATATCCTGTTCGCTGATTGCCAGCTCAATTGTCAGCCTGTTTCCTGAGTAGAATTCTTGATCTTCTTCTTCTTTTCCTTTCGGCTTTTGCCTTCAGGGGTCGCCACAGCGAATCATCTGCCTCCATCTCACCCTGTCCTCTGCATCTTCTTCTCTTACACCAACGACCTTCATATCCTCCTTCACCACATCCATGAATCGTCTCTTTGGTCTTCCTCTAGGCCTTCTGCCTGGTAGTTCCAGCCTCAGCATCCTACTACCAATATACTCACTATCCCTCCTCTGTACATGTCCAAACCATCTCAATCTAGCCTCTCTGACTTTGTCTCCAAAACATCTTATATGTGCTGTCCCTCTGATGTGCTCATTCCTAATCCTATCCTGATCATGGTTTTGGAATTGTTTGCCCCATGTGCTAAGACCATTTACAGTTAAAATTGCAGTTCTTTGAGATTTAAAATACAGTACTTAACTATTAAATCTTAAATTGTGTCTGCTTCCAGTATTTGCTTAACAGTATACTTCCACATTCTAAATGGATACAGCCGGAGAGGCAAGCTGGCAAAATGCCATGGAATGCTCGAAGGAAAGGAAATTGGAGAACGGTTGCTTGCTGTGATGCATGGGAAACAGAGCACGACCAATTGTGCACTAGAGTTCCTCACACTCACAGCCAGAAGTTCATGGGATGAACCCATTATGAAAGAAGCCTTTCACCATGGCTTCAACTCCAGAAAGGCTTCACAAATTTCTTTTTCATGCTGACAAGGTATCTCTCAATTCCCTGACTGATTTATCCATTTCTTTTAATAATCTGGTCAGAAGCCAATAGACATACTGTGAAGCTGCCAGCTCTGTGCTCCCCGGTGACCATTACAAAGTCATAAAACTCATAGGATCCAAGCTCAGTTCTACTGATGAATTACAAGAAGAAAGACTTATACTTTCACTCCGGCATCCCCAGTCACTTCATAGTTCAGTGAACCAAAACCAAGATCCATAGCTAGAGTGAGTTTCCAAGAACACAATTCCCAGAACACAACTCAACCTACAAACATGGCCACCATGGGTTTCAAGTCCCAGACAGCATGCTCATTGTCCTGATCTCAATCAGTGGCTTTCTAATTAAACACCTGTTTACAATCAAAGTCACAACCTACAGTATTTTAGGACTTAAACCACACAGCCACACTTTGTGAAGTACGTATATGATTTGTGTCATTATTGCCAGTCATTATGAAACCTTTTGATATTGTGGATATGTTATTGCAGATTTTGGCCCAAGATGGTCATGTTTTAGATTTGTATATTTCCTCTAAGGTACAACCATATCTTTATGCAGATAGTTTTCTTTGGCGTTTGTATGGTGCCACAACACATATGGGACACAACACATCTGCTCCATTAGGTTATCTCAAAGAGCACAGCTCACCTGAATAGTCTTTGTCCCAGGTAATATATGTAAATATGAACTAGAAGCATCTTGTTTTGCCCATATTTGATTACTGTATACTAAAATTTAAATTAGTGTGCAAACATACTTTTATGAAGCCCGGGTAATGGCTAGATTTACTTATTGCGGGAAAGCACAGAAGACAATGCTGCTCTCAGAGTCATTTGGTGGGGGTAGTGAAATAACTATGCTTAGTCATGTGCTAGTCAAAAGGTTTTGCTGAGCTAACAAGTATTCACTGGGCATGATGGGTGTCGGAGAGGGTTTTGTTCTTTGTCATAAACTGAAGTGAAAATTAAAAAGCTTAAAAAAACCCACAAAGTCTTGCATCATATTGTCTTCATAATTTGAGTTTTCAGAATATTCTAATTTTAATATTGCAAGTCTTTAGCATGGGAATCTCATAGGTTTTACGCAGTATTTGTAAATCAACTTTATTCATTATTCTTACTACTAGCTGTCTGGCTTATTGCTGCTCAAATATGGGATTGGACTCATATGATTCATGGACCAAATAAAGAGCTCAGAGACATGCCCTGAGGTCTGCCGTCAGCTAGTCTTACAGGCCAGGCTTTTAGCTGTCACTGGAGAGTATGCTACTTTTCATCAATAAACCTGGACAAGAACCTTCTATTTTCACAGGAAGAGGTCATTTGACACAAATTGCAAATGAACAACTACAGAGTTTGCCTGGAGTCTGTCAGGAAACTCATTTCCTCATTCTTAACTGCTAAATAAAAAGGCTGTGCAGTGAGTTTTAATGATATATTAGTGTAAATATGTTTAAATTATTGATAACACCTTGTTTACTGATTGAAAATTTGTGCAGGAAACTGGCTAATAGCTTGCAGAATTTGTGAACTTGTGGCCAATAGAGGTTACAAAGGACATCTGTGAACCATAGAGGAAATATCAGAGGTGCAGTCTAGTATTTGGCAGGTAAACAATTCTCCATATGATTCCAGAAAATAAAACACTATACTGTATTTGCATCATGGATCATGTTAGGACAACAGAAAAATTAATCGGTCATGAGATAAAACTCTTTTAATCATGGACTCTCTTAGACAGCCAGACTATACATTAAACAATGAGTCATGTTGAAATCCAAACCATTCTCTGCTCTGGGCCTCAGAACTACTTCAACATTGGTATATTTTTATAGTAATGGTAACCAGCTCTTTGCTTATATAAGCTGTTAGTCTGTGAATATAAGATGTAATCTTATTTTCTAGTGCTGCTTCTGTTGATGTTCAGCTGCTCTCCATGACAGCAAATTGCATAGTGAAAACATGGTCTGCATTTGACTCAATTAACTGGCTTTCTTTACTGGACATTGTAGGACTACTTGGTGCCAAATGAGGTTATCATCACTACAATCAAGCCTACACTTCTTCTTCTTTTTCTTTCGGCTTTTTCCCTTTCTCAGGGGTCACCACAGTGAATCATCTGATTCGCACATTTGATTTGGCATGGGTTTTTATGTCGGATTCCCTTCCTGACACAACCCTTAGCAAGGGGCAGAAACACGCTGACGGCTTTGCAGCTGCTCTTTCCGAAAGTCAGCAATGGTTCTTTTACACGCCTCTCACCATAGACAGTGAGAGACATGGCCTACCTTTGATAACCCAGCTGCACTGGGGGGGACAGTGACAACCTTGTAGAGAGTGGGACTCGAACCCCCAACCTTAGGATCAGTGATCCTGCGCCCAATCCACTAGACCACCACTGCCCACACAATCAAGCCTACACTACAAGGCAGATTATCATTCCAATAATGTTTTCATCAAAGGGAACAATTATGTAAGTAGGTTTTCTTTCTTTAAGAGCAGTGTTCTTTCTCACGCCAGTCCCAAGCCTATATAAATGCAGTGTCAGGAAGGGCATCCAACATATAGCCAAATAAAACATGCGAATCTTTAATATGACTCCCAAATCGGATCGGTCAAGGCCCAGGTGAACAACGACCGCCATCAGTACTGTTAACCAACAGGGTGCTGGTAGAAACTGGATTGCTGTTGATCAAAGGAGGAGCGGTGAGAGGCATGTCTGTAGGCAGAGAGAGAAGATGAAAGTCATGAGTATAAGACTGAGAGTAGGGACTTTGAATGTTGGAACTATGACAGGAAAAGCTAAAGAGCTGGCTGACATGATGCAGAGGAGAAAGATACAGAAGGGCATACTGTGTGTTCAGGAGACCCGGTGGAAAGGTAGAAAGGCGAGAAGCTTAGGAGCAGGGTTTAAGCTGTTTCATCATGGTGTGGATGAGAAGAGAAATGGAGTAGGAGTCATCTTGAAGGAGGGGTTTGTCAGGAATGTTCTAGAAGTGAAAAGTGTGTCAGACAGAGTGATCAGTCTCAGGTTCGAAATTGAAGGCATGATGTTCAATGTTAGTGGTGATGCCCCGCAGGCAGGGGGTGAAGAGAAGGAAAGATTCTGGAGTGAGTTAGATGAAGTGATGCAGAGTACCCCAGAGGTGAAAGAGTGGTCATTGGTGCAGACATCAATGCACTTGTTGGCGCAGGCAACAGAGGGAACGAGGAAGTGATGAGCAGGTTTGGTATCCAGGACACAAACACAGAAGGACAGATGTTGATAGATTTTGCAAAAAGGATGGAAATGGCTGTGGTAAATACTCTCTTTCAGAAAAGACAGGAGCATAGGGTGACTTATAAAAGCGGAGGTAGGAGCACACAGGTCGACTACATCTTGTGTAGATGATGTAATTTGAAGGAAGTCAGTGACTGCAAAGTAGTAGTAGTTGATAGTGTTGCCAGACAGTATAGGATGGTGGTGTGTAGGATGACGCTGATGGTGCGGAAGGTGAAGAACTCAAAGGCAGAACAGAAGATAAAGTGGTGGAAGCTCAAAAAGGAAGAGTGTCGAGTTGTCTTCAAGGACGAGTTGAAAAAGGTTTTGGGTGGTCAGGAAGTGCTTCCAGATGACTGGACAACTGCAGCTAATGTGTTCAAGGAGATAGGTAGGAGAGTACTTGGTGTATTCTCTGGAAGGAAAGTAGATAAGGAGACTTGATGGGGGAATGAGGAAGTGCAGGAGTGTGTACAAAAGATGGGGTTAGCGAAGAAGAAGTGGGACATTGAGAGGACTGAAGAGAGTAAACAGGAGTACAGGGAGACACAGCTTAAGGTAAAGGTAGCGGTGTCAAAGGCCAAACAGAGGGCGTATGATGACTTGTATGCTTGGTTGTACAGTAAGAAGGAGAAAATGATTTATACAGGTTGGCACAGTGGAGAAATAGAGATGGGAAGGACGTGCAACAAGTTAGGGTGATTTTAGGACAGAGAGGGAAATGTATTGACTGATGACAGACGTGTGCTGGGAAGATGGACTTTGAAGAGTACTTTGAAGAGCTGATGAATGAGGAAAATAAGAGAGAAAAAAGAGTAGAAGAGGTAACCATTGAGGACCAGGAAGTAGCAATGATTAGTAAGGGTGAAGTGAAGAGGGTATTGAAGAGACCGAAGAGTGGAAAGGTAGTTGGTCGTGATAACATACCTGTGGAGGTATGGAAGTGTCCAGGAGAGGTAGCAGTATACTTTTTGACGAGAACATTCAACAAGGTCTTAGGGAGTGCGAGGATGCCAGAGGAATGGAGGAGAAGTGTGCTGGTGCCCATTTTTAAGAACAGAGTGCAGAGTTGTGGCAACTACAGAGGGATGAAGTTGATGAGCCATGTGATGAAGTTATGGAAAAGAATAGTGGAAGCGAGACTAAGGGCAGAGGTCAGCATTTGTGAACAACAGTTTGGTTTCATGCCAAGAAAGAGCACCACAGATGCAGTGTTTGCTTTGAGGATGTTAATACAGAAGTACAGAGAAGGTTACAGGGAGATGCATTGTGCCTTTGTGGATCTGGAGAAAGCATATGACAGGGTGCCAAGAGAGGAACTGTGGTATTGCATGAAGAAGCCTGGAGTGGCAGAGAAGTATGTTAGAGTGGTGCAGGACATGTATGAGAGGTGTAAGACAGTGGTGAGGTGTGCTGTCGACGTGACAGAAGAGTTCAAGGTGGAGGTGGGACTGCATTAAGGATCAGCTCTGAGCCCCTTCTTGTTTGCTATGGTGATGGACAGGCTGACAGATGAGGTCAGACAAGAATCTCTAGGACCATGGTGTTTGCAGATGACATTGTGATCTGTAATGAGAGCAGAGAACAAGTGGAGGAAAATCTGGAGAGGTGGAGGTATGCCCTGTTAAGGAGAGGAATGAAGGTTAGTCTAAGTGAGAGAATACATGTGTGTGAATGAGAAGGACCAAAGAGGAACAGTGAGGTTACAGGGAGCAGAGATAAGGAAGGTAGAGGATTTTAAGTACTTAGGCTCAACAGTCCAGAACAATGGGGAGTGTGGAAAAGAGGTGAAGAAGCATGTGCAGGCAGGTTGGAATGGTTGGAGAAAAGTGTCCAGTGTGATGTGTGATAGGAGGGTATTGGCAAGAATGAAAGGAAAATTGTACAAGATGGTGTTGAGGCCAGCGATGTTGTATGTTTTAGAAACAGTGGCCCTGGGGAAAAGACAGGAGGCAGAGCTGGAGGTAGCAGAGATGAAAATGTTCAGATTCTCTTTGGGAGTAACGGGGATAGGTAGCATCAGCAATGAGTACATCAGAGGGACAGCACATGTAAGAGGTTTTGGATACAAAGTCAGAGAGGCTAGATTGAGATGGTTTGGACATGTACACAGGAGGGATAATGAATATATTGGTAGTAGGATGCTGAGGTTGGAACTACCAAGCAGAAGGCCTGGAGGAAGACCAAAGAGAAGATTTATGGATGTGGTGAAGGAGGACATGAAGGTAGTTGGTGTAAGAGAAGAAGATGCTGAGGATTGGGTGATATGAAGGCAGATGATTCACTGTGGCAACTCCCGAAGGGAACAGCCGAAAGGAAAAGAGAGAAGAAGATTTATTTTTTAAAATACAAACTCAAGTAGGTCAGCAGTGTCGTACAGCAAGAAGGTTGTGGACTTGTGGACACAGGCTCAGCAAGAGTGTTTCTGTGGAGAATTAGCATGTTCTCCTTTTCTGTGTGGGTGTCCTCTGTATACTCTTTTTTTTTTTCTCACAAAGTTCAACGACATTCACATTAGGCTAATTAGGTGTTCTAAATTGCCTCTAGATGTGAATGTGAATGGTTGTTGTGTTGGCCCTGCAATGGTCTGGCCCGGAGTTGGCTAAGATAGGCACCAGCCTTCCCATTCACCTAGAAGGAGGAAATGATTCGGCATGTAAATGAATTAATGAACCTCAAATATGATAAAAACTCACAAATTTATTTAATTAGAACTTAACAGAATTTTTTTAATGAATCCTAGTAATCAAAAGTGACCGGGGCAGTGGTGGTCTAGTGGATAGGGCTGATCCTGAGGTTGGGGGTTCGAGTCCCAACAAAGGTTGTCACTGTCCCCCCCAGTGCAGCTAACTGGGTTATCAAAGGCGGGCCATGTCTCTCACTGTCTATGGTGTGAGGCATGTAAAAGAACCATTGCTGACTTTCGTAAAGAGTAGGCTGCAAAGCCGTCAGCGTGTTTTTGTCCCTTGCTAAAGGGTTGTGACAGGAAGGGCATCCGACGTACAAAAACCTATGCCAAATCAAATGTGCGAATCAAATGATTCGCTGCGGCGACTCCCGAGAAAAGGGAAAAAGCCGAAAAGAGAAGAAGAAGAAGTCATCAAAAGTGTGGAAATGGACAGCTGTGACTTTGGAATTGTTTTCATGAAACTTGAACAAAAAGACTGTGTACAGCCACCCTTTCACATAACTCTCAGGTCTGCCATAGTACTGAAAGTTCCCCCATGTTAATGTTAAACTCATCAATCTGGTGTGGTGCTTGATTAGATGACTCAAGCTGACTGTGAGAGAGTAGCAGGATAAAACTTCCAAAAACCCTATAAAGTTCCACAGACCCAATGATAAATTCCATCCAGCTGTTACACACTCTGATTGCTTTTAAATTTTTAACACATTTTGATAACTGGAAACTATTGCAAATAGTGTAATAACTCAGTGATAACCTATGAGAGAAATTCCACAATGATTAGAAACTAATGCTGTGTGTGGATGCATGCTTATCAAATTGACTTTCCTTACACAGACTAATGGACACATTAAGTGAAACAGGAGCTGTAAAAAATTGAAGGGGCCAGAGGCTGAGAGCTCTGGGTACTTGAGTACCAGAGCAGCAGGGATAATGGCTGGCTAGTGATAGATTAGGGTTCCATTGCTGAGCTTAATTTTTTTTGTTCCCTCTATTGTGTATGAATATTTTAACAAGGTCAGAAAAATTGAAAAGGATTAAGATTGGCTCATGGTTTTGAAAGCTTATATGATGAAGACATTAAATACACATTAGTTCTTTGACAAACATTGATATTCTTTCCAAGGCAGTACAGTAGCCTTAATGACTGTGCTACTAATACAAACAATTTTTTTTGTTAAATACAAATATATACCATCAGTAGTTATTGAAAATATTCCCTCAATCTCATTCCCCTCCATCTGTTAGCATGTGCAGTACAGACCCTCCCGGACTTACGTTCATCTGTTTTATTTTTATTTTTTTGCTTTTACGTTTTTTTTGTTTGTTTGTTTTTTTTAAAGAATATAACTGACGTAATGACGCTGCGTCCACTGTTTACAAACGACAGACTGAACGTGCCCCTCCTTCTTCCCAGTTCAGTTATATATATATATATATATATATATATATATATATATATATATATATAGCGTGTTACTCTTGTGTTAAGTGTGTTTCTGTGATCTTGTGTCTCTGTGATCTTTGTGTTTTCACTGTTTTGCAAACTTTTGTAACCTGAAGCAAATATGGTTGGTCAGAAGCGTAAGCCTACTAGCATGGGTGCAAGTCTCATACACAGAGATGAATTAACTATCTGCTCGGATCGGCACAATCTACCATGCATACTCAGTTAAGCAAAGAGCAAAATATGAAAATCCGAATCCAGGAAAGAGAGAACTCTCTGCTCTTTTTTTTTTTTTTGATTCACATCAGTGCCGGCTGAGTACTAAACGAGTGCAACGAAGCCCTTGCTCACTTGAAAGCCGGAAATCCGCAAAACCTTTGCTTTGTTTCAAGCAAGTAAACTACTTTCAGCAAGTGCACTACTTTCGGTATTGAGCGCTTCACATATTGTAAGCGTTGATTGGCTGTTTTAAGCTTCATGTAAAGTGAGCCGGCTCAGCTTCATGTCATGTGATTCAGCTCAGCTTCATGTCATGTGACCATCCGTCGACCATCAGAACCATTTACAAGCAGAAAGATTGCATCATAGAGAATGTTAAAGGTTATTTGAAATTAATGTTGATATTCTTTGATATACTGTATTTGATATTATTTTACAATGTTAGTGCAGCTAACTGGGTTATCAAAGGCGGGCCATGTCTCTCACTGTCTATGGTGAGAGGCATGTAAAAGAACCATTGCTGACTTTCGTAAAGAGTAGGCTGCAAAGCCGTCAGCGTGTTTCTGTCCCTTGCTAAAAGGATTGTGACAGGAAGGGCATCCGACGTAAAAACCCATGCCAAATCAAATGTGCGAATCAGATTATTCGCTGTTTCGCTGTGGTGACTCCCGAGAAAGGGAAAAAGGCAAAAGGAAAAGAAGAAGAAGATGTTTATAGTAATTGATTTAGGGGTGTTTTATGAGATACGGTGAGGGTATTTATGGATGTATAGTACAGTATGAGCGTCATACGTCACACGTCATACGTCATACGTCACTGTAACAACTTACGTTCACTTTCAACTTACGTTCGGCCGTCCGGAACCAATTAAAAACGTAAGTCAGGGAGCGTCTGTATTAATAATTCAGCTGCTTCATATTTGTTAAGCACAAGGAACAATCTTAAAAATATGCCTAAATTTCAAATTCCTTCCTGTTTTGCATTTTTTGATTGATTTGTTTTGCAGTCACTCCAGAGCCTCGACAAAGTACAATCTGGACAGGATACTAGTACATTGCAGGACCAGTTGCACTCGCACACACACAAAGAGAGACCTAGAGACAATTTTAGTACTGTATTGGCAATCTATCTGCTTACACGTTTTATTTACAGTAATGTCAACTCATATTTAAACCGGGAACCCTGTGTATATGTGGCAGTAGCACTACCTGATGTTCCATTATACGTAACATAAACATTGCACAGATGCTTCACATAAAAATAAAAACCTCTGAATGGATAGCACAGTGGAATAGTGGTTAGCACGTCCACCTCACAGAAAGAAGGCCCGGGTTCGATTCCCAGCCTGGACATTTCTGTGTGGTGTTTGAATGTTCTCCCTGAGCTTCTGTGGGTTTCCTCTGGGTACTACAGTTTCCTCCGAGAGTCAAAAAACACGCACAATAGGCTAATTGGCTGTTTCAGATCTCCCCTAAGTGTGAGAGCGTGTGAGTGGTTGTGTGACTGTGACCCTGCAATGACCTGGAGAGCTGTTCACAGGGTGCACCCCGTTCCCACCCTGAGTCAGCTGATAGGGGTGCCAGCCTCCCTGCGACCCTAATTCGAATTAAGCGGTTCATAAAATAAATGAATGAATTAATTAATGAATGAATGAATGAATGAAAAACTCTGAATGTAAGAAATAAAATGTATTTTTAAAAAACAGCTAATTGATAACCATAGCGCTATATAAATATTTGTATGTATGTATGTATGCATGTATGTTCACAGACAGAGAGATGGCTACATTGACCGGCCTGGTTTGCACTCACCTCCTTTGACTTTCTTTTACTGATCCCTTGTCTTCTCCCAGCTTTTTGTTTCCCCCTCGCTAATCTTTCTTCTTTTTCATACTCTAACATTGCATAAATATTGTAACAAAAAACTGAATGCCAAATCCAGGTGCTCAGACAGGAATATTGATAGCAAGAATTTTATATACTTATACACTTTGTATAAGTGGGGCCGGTGGTGTAGTGGTTAGGGTGCTGGGCTCATGATCGGGAGGTTGTGAGTTCAAATCCCAGTGAGACCCCCACTGTGCTAAGACCTCTTAATCACAAGTGTGCCTCTGTTCACCCGGCAGTATAAATGGGTACCATTAAAAATATACTGGGAAGGTAACCTGCGATGGACTAGCATCCCATCCAGGAGGAGTTGCACTCCTAGTCGCTTCACGCTACAGAATCCAGGGATAAGCGCCGGTCCGATGAGTCACTAGGCTTGGGTTTAAAAAGCCCAACGGACACTTTGTCTAATATTTATTAATTAAAACAATTATTGTAAATGAAGCAGCACTTGTACACAAAAATATGCATCATTTGTGCATCACGAGCCATGTACATTTTTAATTTTTTAATTCTGTGATAACATAATGCTTCGGAATCCAATGACTTGAGATCTTTTTTGTCTTGGTCTTACTTACTTACACTAGTATTTTAATTACCCTTGAATAAATTCCAAAAATTACTGCACATACAATGAATGCATTTCCATCATTACTAATTTCATGAGGCAGAGCTCCACCATCATGTGGATTCCTGAGCTCCTACCTCTCCTGTGGGGATCAAATTTCTCTCAGATCACTTCCTGACCTCAGAGTTGAAGACAGCTCCAAACCCCACTATGTTTACAACCCGCCGTCACCAGCACTTAGGGCTAATCAAACAAACTGCTGGACTGTTTACTGTGTCACATATGCCAAAACAACAAACACATTTCCGCTCTTGGAAACGAGCAGATCCAAGTCGGCATGTGGAGTCTTGTGGGTTTTCTTGTTTGTTCATGTGTATGCCGGAGCGAGAGAGAAACATTGTGAGAGAGACTGTGTATGTGTGTATTTATGTATTAGTGTGATTGTGTGAGTGGATGTACATGTGTGATTGAACATGTAAAAAAACAGAGGCCTATTTCCGTGTGCCTGCCAGTTTCCTGAGTGCCAGTCTACTCCCAAAAGGAATTAGAACAGGATCAATTGCGCTTATTATATTTAAAGTTTTTCTCTACGTGCATGACCCCCTCAAACTATACACTAGTCACAAGGGACTAAATTCTCAGCTGTATGCAATTACATCGAGGACTGACTGACTAACGGTTTCCAGATTGCCTCAGAATGGCCTCCAAATTAAAAGAGACGGTTTAGAGTATGGATGAAGTAAACCCATTTCTGGTTTTGTCAGTTCCAGGTAGTTGGTCAGAAAAAGAGCCACAGGCTACGTCTTCAAGGACTTGTGGGGAATAATATCTTACCAAATGGAAACAAATTTTTGTTACGTGACATTGCTACATTTGAAAAAAAAAACATTTTGAGAAAGGTTTCTGCCATCTGTTTCTCATATTTCCAAGTAGACTCGCAGCAATGCTTTAAATGCAAAGATAAAAGAATGTAGATGCTTAAAATAAGAGTCACTTTGTGTTAGCAAACCATGTTCCACTAGAGAAGTTGAACAGAAATGCATTTAATTATGAACAAATAAATTTAAAAATGAACTATTAAATATATAATAGACAATTAACAAAGACATTTGGTCATCAAATTGGGCTTTATGTAAAAAGAAATGGTAAGAAAATGATTAAATTTGTCAGCACTGTATTTTTGTTTCACGTTGCGATTTGTGTATGAATTGTAATTCACAAATGCACAATGCAAGGTAATTTTCCATTTTCCGAACCTTTCCACTTTGTAAAATGTAATATTCTTTATGCTTGCTAAATTTCTCCATAGTATAAAAAGCACAGCTGAAAGCAGTGGCATATTTGTATCTATGCTCTAGAAAAACTGCAAAGAAAACAAGAAACAAGACTGACAATGAGATGACAGGAGTCATGCTATGATGCTGGAAGCAATCAAGGGAAACGAACAAGTCCACTGAAAAAGCATGGTTCTGTGACTGGCAGGCAGCTCAGGCCTGTCTCACTCAATTAGTGCACATTCAGACAAGAGTGTACTTTGGCTTTGTTTTCCCTAAAACAGAGACCAGGCCTCACTGCTCTGTTGGTGAAAAAATGTATTCTCTTTTCTGTTCAGGAGTCTGAAAATACTGAAATATAAAAAATGTAATAATACATTTTTTAAAAATGAGAATATATTTGTTTTGTGAAGAAATTTATTTTATAACCTCTGACAAGTTCATAAGTATACTAACTGCTATTAAAGATTGGATTTTAAGACATAACCTTGATTAAGTACTTTTATAAGATTTTTTATTTTATAAAGTTAGTTTACTTTTTTATGTCAAAGGAAGGGCTAATTTTATATTTCCATACATTATTACATTATTCATTACATACTATAAATGTATTTTTAATCTGCTGGAGGAGTTTTGTGAAATGATGCATTGTTGGATTATATAATAAAAGTTTTTGAAAAAATATATATATTTTGCCATAATTTGCTATGAATACTATCTGTGTTGATACACCTATAGCATTATTTGTGTAGATCATGAACATGCAGGTGTTATAATATATATACGTATAATATATATATATATATATACATACACATATATATACATATATATATATATATATATATATATATATATATATATATATATATATATATATATATAGAGAGAGAGAGAGAGAGAGAGAGAGAGAGGATTTTCTGAGTAGATCCTTCCGTAGGAGAGTGCTCAATACTTTTTGGTAGAGCAAATAACAATAAAAATAAAAGGACAGGACAAAGACTTTCTATTGAAACTCCATTTATCACTACAGATCTCTGTAGATCTCAGAGATCTGTATGATAAATGGAGTTTCAATAGAAAGTCTTTGTCCTGTCCTTTTATTTTTATTATATATATATATATATATATACATACATATATACATATATAATATACATATATTTGCATGTGCAAATAAACACAGAAATGCATGTGGCGAAACACAAGCCCTTCGTAAAACTTGTATAGTACAGGACTGGGTTGTAGTATTTTATACAAAGTATGCAAAGACTTATTAAAATTTTTTTTAAAAATGTATGCATTTATATTCTGCTTGACCAGTTTTCCTTTTCAGGCAAATATTTTAATGTCACTAAATCCACCTAGGGTTGTGGTGGGTTTCAAAATACTTTTCAGACTGAAACAAACTGACTTGTAAAATTACTGAGAGAAATGTGCAAGAACCCCAGTAAGAGTATAAAGAAACCAAGCTGCATTCTCTTTGATAATATAATAAGCCTAAAGCTGAAACACAGGCAGAGAAACGAGTCCTGACTGTGATCCAGCCACACATGTGAGCGGTCTCATTTTCCTCCAGCATATCTGATCTTCTCACCTAAAAAAACGGGTTCACTCAGAACAGCTTGTGAGGCCTTGGGGTGACATTGTGAACAACATTTGGCCCTGGCTGCTTTTAACACACCGATCTAGAGTTCAAAGCTGCACAGCTGTGAGAGAGAAGGAGCATAGAGCTCAGAGGGTCAACAGACTGTGTATGCAGAGCCAGAGATTTGTGAGGGAGGGGGGACAAGAGACAGACAGCAGCTGCAGCATGACAGTGAGGCCTAGCAGGACTTCACTCTTCTCTTGTCCACAAAGACATCATGCTATAGCGCTGTCAGGCCTGTCAGTTCGACCTGCTCGTTAACAAAAGCAAGTCCAATCAGCGCCATGATGCTCGCTGATATTGACAGGCAATCTGAGATGGAGTCATATGGCAGCCAGTAGACTTGGCCTGACTTTAATTGACTATTCCCAGTGAACTGACTTCTGATTAAGGTGTAGTACAATAATTGGCTTGCTGACCCATTTAATGAGAGAAAGTATTTGTGCACTACCAAAGGACACATCATGTTACTTGTGTTGCAGTTGTGTTTTTGCTTTGTATTTTATCATTCAGATCTTAAAATGTATGCTTTTTTTACCAACATGGATATCAGCCTGTGTATTATATTTATATGTATATATTTCCTATGGAATCAATAAAGTATACAGCTTCTGATTTTGCTGTCAATGTCTCAGTCTAAGGGCAATTAGAGTTCAGTGACTTTTAGACAGACGAAGATGTTTTTCTTGCTGCAGGATGGGGCCTTGCAGTCATTGTGGAGTGTTGTGTATTTATTTATCAAGGGAAATTGCTGACATTCTGTGGACATTCAACATTTTAAGCCAACTAATCCAAGTCTTTCCTTGGATGTGAGTGGTCACTTATACTTGCTTTGAAGTACATTTTGTCTGACATTACCACTGGAGAAATGTATGAATATACAGTTGAAAAAACATGTATGATCACACATTGCTTCTGGCACTGAATTGAAGGTGAACTCATTTTTAATTTTTGTCAACATCCCAAAAAATAAAAAAAATAGATGAAAGTCTTTATTTTCACTGACTGTGGAGAAATTTCCTGTTCGACCAACTGGCCATGAACATTTTATAAAAAGGAAAAATAAAAATGTTTTGCATGACTGTGCACCAAAAATCTCACAAAAAATACCCATTAGCATTATAATGTTCTAGTTGTTCCAGTTTTCTAGAATGTTGGCTCTTGATTAAGTTTATGAATGACTGGTGGAGGTACAGGTTTGTATGAATAGATGACTATACAGAAAGTAGGCAGGAATAAATGATAACTACTTCAGTGAAACCGTGTGTACCAATATTAACTACTGGATGGTATTCGTAGCAAATATACTAAACATGGTACACTATAGGTACTATTCTTTTATTTGTGAAAAATGGCAGTAATTTCAGTAGTTCAAATTTTAATCTAACCACTTAGTAAGTAGTACAAATTTTATGGATAGTAAATGGTTTTTAGTTTATTATGAACTGTGCAAAAACTTCATAGTATTTTTGT
>CM045728.1:47469849-47522349 GCA_024760905.1 Plotosus lineatus
ACTGCTAATCGATATCATACTGACGGTTATAGACCAGGTTTCCTTCATCACTAATATTTACAAGCAGACCTCACTGTTACTTTGAGCAAATGTTTAAAAGATTAAGTAAACCTTTCATATCAGTGAAAATCACTGACGTTGCCAGATATGTCATTTGCAAGGACTATTTTTTATTCATTTCTTGTCATAAATTCTTTGATGACTAATTTTTGAACAACTTTCTGGCAAGAATGTAGGAAACAATAAAAATGATGTCAAATGTCCAAAGTTTACAGTACAATATTATAAGAGGGAATGAAGAGGTGCCTGTAAAGAAACAATGCAAAGCAGATTGGCTTCAGAAATAATGAAATTGCATTTTATACATAAAGAACTAAAAAATAACTGGACAAGTCAATAGATGGTGTTGCAGTTTTTTGATTTTGTTTTGTTTTGTTGTACATATATAAATTGCCTCAAGCACACTAGTGCATATTTATAAGGAAACAGGCCCATCATATTATACAATGTGGTATATTTAGTAATATGTTTATTTTTTTCAACTGACATAAAAAGAACCGTCTACATGCAATTATTATAGATGTGTTGTAAAATGATAGATAGATAGATAGATAGATAGATAGATAGATAGATAGATAGATAGATAGATAGATAGATAGATAGATAGATAGATAGATAGATAGATAGATAGATAGAGGTGAGATTTCCTTTCGGCTTTTCCCTTTATCAGGGGTTACCACAGCGAATGAATCACACGTTTGATTTGCCAGCGGTTTTTACGTCGGATGCCCTTCCTGTCACAACCCTTTAGCAAGGGACAGAAACACGCTGACGGCTTTGCAGCTACTCTTTACGAAAGTCAGCAATGGTTCTTTTACATGCCTCTCACCATAGACAGTGAGAGACATGGCCGGCCTTTGATAACCCAGTTAGCTGCACTGGGGGGGGGGACAGTGACAACCTTGTGGAGAGTGGGACTCGAACCCCCAACCTTAGGATCAGCGATCCAGCACCCTGTACCACCAGAGCACCACCACTGCCCCCTAATAGCTATATCATGTAAAAATACTTTTAGAAAATTGCTCACTTGCTGTAATTATTTATTAATGTCTTACCTGTACTGCTTATCTAAAAACCTCTGCCAAATCAAACGTGCGAATCAGATGATTCGCTGTGGCGACTCCTGAGAAAAGGGAAAAAGCCGAAAGGAAGACAGACTGGTACAAGCTAAATTTTGATTTTTATATACTGTATTAATATGAGGGCGCAGTGGTGGTCTAGTGGTATAGGGCGCTGGATCGCTGATTCAAAAGGTTGGGGGTTCGAGTCCCACTCTCCACAAGGTTGTCACTGTCCCCCCCCAGTGCGGCTAACTGGGTTATCAAAGGTGGGCCATGTCTGTCACTGTCTATGGTGAGAGGCATGTAAAAGAACCATTGCTGACTTTCGTAAAGAGTAGCTGCAAAGTCGTCAGCGTGTTTCTGTCCCTTGCTAAAAGGGTTGTGACAGGAAGGGCATCCGACGTAAAAACCTCTGACAAATCAAAACGTGCGAATCAGATGATTCGCTGTGGCGACTCCCGAGTAAAAGGGAAAAAGCCGAAAGGAAGACAGACAGACAGACCTGTACTGCTTATCTTGTTAGGTAGCAGGGAATCTCTAGCATATCCCAGCTGACTCTGGACGGAAGGCAGGATACACCCTGAACAGCTCACGAGTCTGTTGCAGGGCATTTTATTAATAATATTATTAATAATCCTCCATACTTAAACATATGTATACTACAGATGCCTGAACAACAACAAAAACAAGAAACAATGATCTCAACTGCAAAGTAAAAATAAATAAATAAATAAATAAATAACATTTATGAAGAATTCTTTAATTTCTATTAAATTCTTTTTCTTTATTTTCTATTATCTCTATACTCTAGATTCCAGAGGTTGAAAGATTTTCAAGGATTGAATCATGATTATGTTAAGGCTCAAGACTAGATTTAAATGCTTGGATCCCTGCACTAGGAGATGGATGAGAAAGAAATGGCCTGTAGAGCACTGAGATACAGAAGACAGCTCTTTTAAAGCTGATTCAGTGGTCTTTCTTCACCAACTGCTTCAGTGTTTCTCCAGCACGTCACTTCCAATCTAAACCCATCTTCTGTTCTCTAACCCAAATCATCACCTGCACCCCAGATTGCTGATATATGACATAAATGTGATACTCTGTTGGATTGAGGCTTCACAGAGGTGCTGAGCGTTAGGTGATGAGGGGGCCCAGGCGCCCGCCCAGTACGCAGTGTCATGTTCGCCGAACATTCACCCATGTCCATGCAGCAGGGTAAACAACAGAGGCTGTCAGCTGGTGTCAGGTTCAGCCTTTTCAAAGCAAAGAGTGCAAAATGACAGATGACCACTCTAAGTGTGGCTGACACGCCGCTGATAATGACGATTTGAGTGCCGATATGAAACGTTAAGAGAGACGTATGATGGAGATCCACTACCACAAAATACACATAGCTTATAGTTATTACAAATACACTGTCGAGAGGACTGTCAGACGTATTTACTGAGAGCAACTGATTTCTTTGATTCAGATGAAATTGTCCATGAAATAAATCCTTGAATGTGCAAATTTGTCGAAAAGCTTAACTAGAAGACTGTAGATGGCTGCATACTGAAACACGCCAGTAATACTGTAGGGCTTTTTCCTTTAACCAAACCTAAATCAGACAGAATAACACAGAAGCAGAAGTATTCAACAGCGGTGGATTGTTTACCAAAGTATTTGTGTTTAAATGTGATCACTTTTTCACATTGTCTTTTATTGACTGTAGCATCTGAATCATTTGAATTAATAATAGATGGACTACAATGTTCACATTAATTAATATACAGATCTTGAATAGGCTTTTTTAAATCAGTTATCAAGAGGATTTCCCTTCCCGAGATATCAATCTTTGCCATGTGCTTTCAGTTGAGGTTCACATTCTTTTTTTTTATGTAACAATGGGTTTCCAGTTGCAGTGCTAGTTCCTGCCCACTAATCTTAATTATCTGACAGCAAACAGCTGTACATGTGTAACTTAAGATTATTTATTGATTAGCGGTTCCATATGTGTTTAAGTTTCAACACGGTAAGCCTGATAATGATGTAGTGTATTTCTGTGAGGCTGATATAAATGGCTGTCATTCTATGCCTTTCATATTTCATGATCTTTTAAATGTTTTTTTTTTTCCTCCAGCAGTTAAAATGTATAAGTCAAATTGCCTGCATAATTAGAATTATTTTAGTTGTAAATTACCATTTAATTGAATAAATAAATATATTCCATACCAGTTGAACCTACTCGCACTTATTGACTAGTGTTATTCATTGAGTGTGTTACATGACTTGACAGTAATCAAATAACTGAATTCATAAGTACGTTTTAATACATTACTCAGTGGAAATGTACTGAATTTGACTTATGTGTTTATGGTTGAACAGAAGTATGTACTGTACGAGATCTTAAGCACCTTTAAGATTCCTCGGTGTAAATCAGTTGACCCTTTCAGAAACCTCTCCATGAATTAAGTGTGCCTGCAACATGCTCATTAAATAAACCCAGCTAATCTGGACAGGGTTCATAGGGTTGGCCAACTGCAAAAACAACATGTCTGACACAACCGGCACGAGCATGTCCGTAACCTGAGCTGGGCTAAACTAACGTGCCGGGGTCCAGGAAAGCAATGCAGAGAAAAAGCCCAGTCACAGCCGACCAACAGCCCACGCATCAGCTCTCTGGACCCCCTGTGTGTTGGCCAGGCATGCACAGTGGGGTTCTTCCATCTGGACACATTTCTAGCCTGACAGGGGCCATGGCTGCAGTAAAGAGCACATTCACCCGCAGCACGTTCCAAAACTGCCACTCTGCTCTAGATATAAAGCAGACTAAAGAGAGGGACTGCAAAAAAACAGGGATTTGACAGAGAAACACAGGAGCACTTACACACCGCAACCCATCTGTCAGCCATTATGCACGCAGCCCTCAGGCTGACAAGCACTGCTATAGCTCTGAGAAACAATGAGTGTATGCTTATTAAAAAAAGTTCTGTCACACAAATGTTGAGGAGAATACTGAACATCCATTTTATCGTATCTGTGCGGAGAGTGTGTGAAAACTGTTATTCTGACATTCAACAAAAAAAGAAAATACTGGTATCATTACAGACTGATATTTTTTTGTTCATTCATTTTTTTACGTGCTAGCTTCTCTTTAAACATCTCTGTAGAAATACACAGCGTAGGACATCGGTTCATTTCATTACCAAGATCAAGTTCAGTGTCACTATAAAAAAATTATACACAAATATGTCTGAAAACAAACTCTCAATAAACACCAGAACTGCATTTTTTTTTTTTTTTTTTTTAAACCAAGTCTATTTACCATATACAACAGGACAGGAATATGTATAAGCAGTACTAGAAACAAAATAAAATTTCAAACAAATACTAAAAGAAAATTTTTTTCAATCTCTTCTGTGAAGTCAGAGCCGTGAACAGTGTAGGAGGAAAAGAGACTCGAGTTTGGAATGGCTTGTAACTCAGTCTGTGACCTGCATGAGGATGGTGAAATGTGGTGATGTTTCCTGTTACCTCATGCAAATACCTGCATGTTTTCTAACTTGTTTCCTCCAAACATCAGGATTTCTATAGACGCCATCCTACAGTGAAATTAAGCATTCTGTATTGTGCCTGCTGACTCTGGGGTGAGTATAATTTAATTTTATGTGAGAGGTTTGCTTCTTGGTATTGAGTTTTCACTATGGCTCAAAGAAGAGGAGGCAATAAATTAAAACATAAATGTACCATTTAATATGTAATGAAATTTTATGATGGTTAATTTTACTAGTAATGTAATGTGAAGCATTTTTACTGGCTCTCTGCTTGTGGCTGAAAAAACAACTGAGAAAACTGCAAGGAAAAAATGTAATGTTGTAATCTTCCTTGTTTGGGGGGGAGGAGAAAGAGAGAGAGAGAGAGAGAGAGAGAGAGAGAGAGAGAGAGAGAAATAAAAAAAAAAATTGTTATACAGATTACCATTAAAATAAACCTGAATCTTTTGGTCACTGTTTAAACATATCTTCATAACCCACTTTTTTTAAGGCAGGCTGACTATAATTGGTTGAGCAAGTAAACCAATCAGATTCTGTATCTTCTCTGATTGGCTGGTATGAGAGTGCCAGTTATATTCACAGGGGTGGAGTGTAAACATGGTAGAATTTTTCTTCCCACTAGATTCTTCGTTGAGTGAAAGCAGTCTATCAGTAGTTCAAAGAATAGTGTTTTTTGTTTTGTTTTGTTTTTTGTTGTTTTACAAGTTCAGCATTGGTAGGCAGCATCTTCATAAACAAAATATGCAACAAAGCAACATAAAAGTTACAAATTTCCACTGTCTGAGAATGAAAAATGTGGGTTTAGGCTTCCAGCACATCTCTTGACTTTCATGGGGACATAGTGCTGTCTACAAAAAATATTTACACAAGAATTTGTTTGTTTTGCAGTGCTTTTCCCAGAACCAACATATCAACACTCAGATGTTTTTATAAAAATAGCTTTTCTTTTTTTTTCATGCCGAGTTCATATCTCATTCTGACTTTCATTCTTTGCAGTCCAATATAGGCTAAGCTGTTGTACAGTTTTACATTTGGTAATTTTCAAACAGTATTTTATGGTTTGCAGAGGGCAGTGGTGGCCTGGTGGTTTAGGGCACTGAATCGCTGATCCTAAGTTTGGGGGTTCAAGTCCCACTCTCCACAAGGTTGTCACTGTCCCCCCAGTGCAGCTAACTGGGTTATCAAAGGCCGGCCATGCCTTTGTGAACCATTGCTGACTTTCGTCAAGAGTAGCTGCATAGCCATCAGCGTGTTTCTGCCCCTTGCTAAAGGGTTGTGTCAGGAAAGGCATCCAACATAAAAACATAGGCCAAATCAAATGTGCGAATCAGATGATTCTGTGGTGACCCCTGAAAAAGGAAAAAGCCAGAAGAAGAAGAATTTTATGGTTTGCAGACCACAAGGCTGTGGCGATAAAGGTACAGACGGATGTACATATACAACATCCATCCATACACTTACCACCACAGGCTCGTGGCCTGCAAACCATAAAATACTGTTTGAAAATGGCCAAATGTAAAACTTCTGCTTCTTATCTACAGTGTTGCTGGTCATCTAATGTATTTAATCACAAATTAATGAAAAGAGATTTTTCACCAAAAAAGAAAAAAACACGTGTATCTGTTTTAGCATAAAGTATGTGAGGGCAAACAAATGGAGCTTTTCTCGTGCTTCTATAGATTCTACTGTTGAACATGGCTTCAACTTTTAAAGCCTAAGCACAATCATTCATTTTGAATGAAAAAGAAACACAGCTCTATTTATAAACAACGTCTAAACTATATTTATTACGTACATATTAAGACGATGACATTTATGCATACGGAAATATAGTACCCGCCTTATGAGGCATGAGGGAAATATGAGGAGCATAATATGGTGTTTAAAAAATGTACATATAATAAATCTAACATGTATGTATAGTCACTTTCACAGAAATGAATCATGTGCGAAGGGATAAAGCATTTACGGGACATGCTTTCATTGTTTATACACTTACACAAGTCTCTTATTTTATTTCAGACCTTCGACGTTCCGCAACAAACTGTCCAGAGTGTCTTTTGCCCTCGCCCAGAATCGGTTGAGATGGGCGCCAGCCTTCTCGCGACCCTAATTAGGATTAGGCGGTTCAAAAACATGAATAGACTTTCAAGAGCTCTGGGTGAAAAGAATTCTTGTAGTTGATCAATCGTACCCTCTAGTGGACACCTCATGGTAGTACAAGTTAAACCCATTTGCGAGATTAAATACGCGTGAAGAACGGTCTGGTCTGGCATGGTACCTTCCGAGTCGTAGGACGACTTTTTGGCGACCTGCCATGAAGGATAACAACTTGATTATCATCTTCATGGAGGTTTTCTTGGCAAGGATAGTGCAGTGGTTTGCCATTGACTTCTGCACGATGCGAACCTACAGGCAATTTCGAACGGCCAATTAACCTACTGTGCATGTTTTTGGACTGTGGGAGGAAACCGGACTACCCAGAGGAAACTCACACTAGCACGGGGAGAACATGCAAACTCCACACAGAAACGCCCAGGCCGGGAATCAAACCTAGGCCTTCTTGCTGTGAGGCGGACGTGCTACGCCACCGCGCCACTTGCGTTAAGGATACAGTACTACCTGTAAATAGGACATGCTCAAGTTTTTTTTTTAAACAAATAAATATGGTGGCTTTGTACGGCTTTTGAGACATGCACCAATAAACCGAACTTCTATTTATTGACATCAATAATTCAACAAAGATTTAAAACATTAAAATTAGTCGTTCATTTCATAAAGAGCAGGACACATTGCCGTCAGTGTTTCTGTCCTGCAATGGGTTGTCAGGCTGTCCAGGGTTAACTCCGTCCTCACCCAGAGTCGGTGGAGATGGGAACCCATCCCCAAGACCGGATTAAGCGAATAAAAAAATGAATGATGAGTCGTTCAAAATGCGTTTTAGATACAGTATTTATATAACCCCCAACCCCCCCTG
This sequence comes from Plotosus lineatus, assembly GCA_024760905.1. Lineage (NCBI taxonomy): Eukaryota > Metazoa > Chordata > Actinopteri > Siluriformes > Plotosidae > Plotosus > Plotosus lineatus. Next base: position 47,477,481 of record CM045728.1, read on the forward strand.
ACTGACGTATACGTACATGTACATGTGTATATAATGCCAATAAATTGATATTCAATGCTATAAATGCTTATACAGTAAAAGCAATCAAGGCAATAGGAGCATCGGCAGAGTCAAGCTCATGTTGGCTTTGGATGAAGAAGAATGAAGGCTGGATCCCAGCAGCCAATTAAGTCATCATCAGAGGTCAAGTCCAGTCTGCCGGTGAAGGCTACTACTATAGTCTTTGCTGCCCCACTCAGGCGAGGCGTACAAGTTTAGGGGCGAAACGCCAGTGACCCTGTGTGTGTGTTCCGTGAGTGTTCCGTGGGGTGAAAGGACATTCTGTAGTCCTTCCGTAAACATTCCGTTATTTCCGCAAGTGGTTCGTAGTCTTTCTTTTTATACCGCAAGTGTTCTGTAACTTTTCCGCAAGTCTTCCCTCCTCTTCCGTATGGTCAAAAGCGGCTCCAAAACAGTCACGTTCATGTACGAATGACCATGAAATACTCACGCTTCCGGATGGAAGGTACGGAATAGATAGGGAATAACCAAGGAAGACAGCGAAACATCCATGACCATTGCACAGAACAGGGCGGAACGGTCACGGAATAGTTATGGACAGCACAGAATAGCTATGAAACACTCACGGAAGTCACTCTTCTACTTTAAATACGGGCGCGGAAGACAATACCCCATTCATTTCGCAGCAACAACACTACCAGAATGCCAAAATCCAAGAGGAAGACTACTACCAAGCGACCAAGGTCTCCCACGCTGGAAAATCCAGAAGTGGAACAGCCTCTTCGTGTTCCAGAAGCCGATGTCAACGCTGAAGCCGATGTCGCCGCTGCCCCAAGCAAGAAGCCCAGAGTATATATAAAAATCAATGATGATGAAGAACAGCTGATGGTGGAGTTCATCCAGGTGAGTGTGCGGACAAGGCTGGGAAAACTGAGACCATGGAAGTCGGGACAAGCTGACATGAACATGTCTCAGAGGGACAAGTGGATCTATGACAGCTTTAGCTTACTCCGTCCACACATTGTCGAGGTACAGAGGAGGAACGTTGCGTCTCTGAAGGCCAAGATTGCTGCTGCAGCTGGCTCCGGCAGTTCCACATCCATGACCATTGGAGATCCTCCCCTGTCATCAATGTCAGAGGGGACAGAAGACATACCACCCCTCAAATTCCAGCTGGCAGCAGTAGAAGAGCCAACACCCATCATTCCCCTTGCCACAATGCCTATTACACTGTATCCACCTCCACCTTAACTCAGGCCAGCTGTGGGAAGCCTGTCCACCCTTGACGACAGAGAGAACAGGATTCTAGCAGCATCCGAACAGCTGGTGAACCAGAGAAGGGAAGTGATGACAGCCGATGAATCCGAGAGGGTGAGTTTCACCAGTTGGGTGGCAGCTATCCTGAAGAATCTGCCAAAACCTGTTTACCGGCAGGCCAAGCTTAGGATACAAGAACTTATGAATGACTGCTTGGACAGAGCTGAAGCCTTGGTTGAATCTGCGTGTTTATATGTAGAATTGGGTGTAAATTCTTGATCTTTGCCAATTTTTCCGGATTGAAATGTGGTTACACTGGGTATTCCTCAGTCATTCCGCAGCTTTTCCGTCTCAAATGGATTAGTGCTGTAGTTATTCCTCGAGTGTTCTGTGCTTTCCGTGAACAATCAGTGAATTATGCGAAAGTCTTCCTTTGTGATCCGTAGCTATTCGTACTTGTTCCGCAGTTCATCGTTGGGCTTTTTCGTACTTATTCCAAAGTTGTACCGTAGTTTTGCCATTCTTTGCCGTTCCACACATGCCGTGAACATTCCGAAAGTATTGCGGAAAGTATTCCGCACCTTTCCGCTATGATCGTTGCATGTCGTGTTCCAGTGAAATGGGGTATTAGGTTGGGGGTTCAAGCTCCATTGTCAATAGTGGTCACTGTCTGTGACAGTGTGAGACAGTAAGACATGGCCGGCCTTTGATAACCCAGTTGGCTGCACTGGGGGGGTCAGCAGTGACAACCGTTGGCAGTGGAGCCTGAAGTTCTAATATTTTAACAATTACATTTATAGTTTATATGCGCATCCAGGTCACGGCAAGATATTGGATTCAAGTCCCAGACTGAGTTTGCATTTTCTCCTCACGCTTGGGTGGGTTTCCTACCTGTACTGCAGTTGACTCCTTCAGTGTGTGTGTGTGTGTGTGTGTCAGTTAGACCTCTTCAAATTTGACTTTTTTCATGAAACATATGCAAACTGATATTTTCCCCATTTTCCAAGGTCTAAATTAACTAAATAAACCAGTTACTCTGATCTTGGAACTTGGCAATGCCTGCCCCAAGAGCCATGTAGTTTTATTGTTGACGTTTCTCAAAAACGCTGAAAAATTCGGGATATTATATTTTTTAACTTTCTTTTTAAATAACCAAAAACAAACAAATACTTCAGAACAAAGAGGTTTTGGCGGTAATATTATGTTCATAAAACGTATCAGAAAGTACATAAGTCACTTGTTCTCTGACTGAATTCTTAGACCGCCTGGACTCTATCATACTTGATAATGGCCATTAAAAGTAATCTGTAACAGGTTACACCGGACATGTGTGCGCAGTAAAATTACACACGCCACCGCCCCGCCCCCTCAACCCCCCCAACTCCGCGCGCGCGCTCTCGCCCTCGTTGCTTCACTTCCGCCGCGTCTCCTTGTCGGCCATTTTTAATTTAACTCTTTCATGAAAAGTTATGTAAACACAACAAAGCTCCGAAATGCTTTGATGCTCATCGTCACCAAAACCCATCGTATGTCACTAAATGTGTTTTTTTAAGGCATTGGAGAAGGACGAGCCCAGGACTGTAGGATTACTGAGAGCAGATCCACTAATCCGGTAGGTCATGCACTTATAACATCCTTCAGCTCTGGCCTTGCTTTATAATTGAACAAATGAAATGAATGATATAAATATACTCTGAGGGACATCCTGCGCACATTTTTATTCACGTACTAGCCACTACCATCAATTAACCTGTTAGTTAGACACTCGAAAAATCACAGTGATGAGATTAAAACAACACTCGGTATTGCACCATAGAATTCATTACTAACGACTTTCCAACAGCTGCTAGTCAAACACACACCACGGTACTAACTGCACATTTCCTTTTTTATTCTGTTTAATACCGTCGCGAAGTCGTCGTTGTGTCGTTCATGAATGAGTCGACTCTTTGAACCGACTCTTTTTGGTGTACGTTGGGAACCGACTCACGACTCTGAAAGAAATCTCACTGTAATGTTTTTACTCACTCGTTTTTATTATCTGAACCGCTTGATCCTTCTACCAGGGTCACGGGGTGGCTGGAGCCTATCTCATCCAACACGTTTCTGTGAACACATTTCATCCCACAATTAGCATAGTGTGCATGTCTTTGGACTATGGGAGCAAATCGGAGTACCTGGAGGAAAACCAAACAAGTACTGGGAGAACATGTAAATTCACATATTAATGTCCCAAACTGGATCCCTCCACCTTCTTGCAGTAAGGCAGACATGCCACCTGAAAATAATTCCGTATCTTCAAACTCTAATACAGGGCATGTAGTGGAATTAAATACTCTTGGGTGAGCTTCGGGTACCATAGACAGTAACAGTGACAGTAACAGACAGTTATGATAAACCCTAAAGTACTAAACAATAATTATAAAGCTAACAATATATTCTGTATGTTTGATACTCAGGTTTTGCTAACAGAAGGCCTGGCAGAGATTTTATTTACCATACATTGTAATAATGTATAATGGACAAAATAACAAACTGCACTGTATAACTACAATATGAACAGTAAACTGGGATGTAAATGGCAGCTTCACATATGGCAGGATTTTTTTGTTTTGTTTTTCCCAAATGTCTTTTTTTCGCCCTATTTTAGTTTTGTTTTATTTTTGCTCTGGAAGTGTCTCCTTACATTTTTAAAAAAGCTTTCCAGCAAAGTGTTTTAGCTACAGAATTCTGATTATTAATCAGATTAGCTTCTGTCTGTCTTCCTTTCGGCTTTTTCCCTTTTACTCGGGAGTCGCCACAGCGAATCATCTGATTCGCACGTTTGATTTGGCAGAGGTTTTTACGTCGGATGCCCTTCCTGTCACAACCCTTTTTAGCAAGGGACAGAAACACGCTGACGACTTTGCAGCTACTCTTTATGAAAGTCAGCAATGGTTCTTTTACATGCCTCTCACCATAGACAGTGAGACACATGGCCCGCCTTTGATAACCCAGTTAGCCGCACTGGGGGGGGGGACACAGTGGCAATGGACAGGGACACAGTGACAACCTTGTGGAGAGTGGGACTCGAACCCCCAACCTTTGGATCAGCGATCCAGAGCCCTATACCACTAGACCACCACTGCCCCATCGCGGGTTTTTCAAAAATATTCATCAAAAATTAGAAAAATAGGGGAAAAGTTATTAGTAATCAGATTAGCTTCTCTGGGTACTAAATATTTTTAGCCTCTCGGGTGTACCAATAAATAGCCTATAATTACAATTATAATAATCATAAACATGATCATCATCATATGATCTAATAATATGATAATCCTGTGTGGTTAAATGCAGACATAAGAAACAATTAATGTATTTCAGAATTACATACTCAGGGTGCTGGATCGCTGATACTAAGGTTGGGGGTTCGAGACCCACTCTCCACAAGGTTGTCACTGCGCCCTGTGCAGCTCACTGGGTTATCAAAGGCCGGCAGTGTCCCTCACGATCTGTGGTGTGAGGCATGTAAAAGAACCATTGCTGACTTTCGACAAGAGTAGCTGCAAAGCCGTCAGCGTGTTTCTGCCCTGTGATGGCCTGGCAACTCACTCACTCTGCCCTCGCCTGGAGTCGGCTGAGATGGGTGCCAGCCTTCCCGTGACCCTAATTAGGATTAAGCGGTTACAGAAAATGAATTACATTCTCTTCTTACATTCCTCATTTTATATATATATATGTAATTTATATGTAGTGTAAAGTAGCCTATAATGATGTTTTAAACCATTGCTGATTTTCGTAAAGAGTTGCTGCATTGCTGTCAGCATGTTTCTGCCCTGTATGGCCTGGCAAGCTGTCTAGGATCTACTCTGCCCTCACCCAGAGTCGCCCGAGATGGGCACCAGCCTCCCTGCGACCCTAATTAGGATTCAGAAGATGAATGATAATGTTTATATATTTAATATTCAGTAGATCGACAAGGATTTTACTAAACAACTTACATGATCGGTAGGTGGAAACGTACGTTTCGTAATACTGAAAAAAGCTGCCAATCAAGTTTAAAGAGTCGGTTCTTACTGATGAGTTGACTCGAGTTCTCTGATTCATTAATAAAAAGCCGGAAGTTCATCGCTACTGTCTCTTTGTCGCCACCTATGGGAACCCTCAGCGCAATTCTCGGTGTTCCCATAAATCTTCTCATTTATATATTCAAGAAGGTCTGGCGGTGAGGACGGAAATTACCATCCAGTGTTATTTATTATTTAGCCTTGCTTCACACTGCAGCCAAAGGAAGTTTCCTGGCCACCTGGGAATTTACAGCTAATGCCTTCACTTCCAGATGGAGTTAATTTTCTCCAAAACTATAAGAATTACAAGCAAATTATTGCATCAGCATAATAAAATGATGTAGGATTTAATAAGCTGGAACTAGACCAAAGGTCATAAGACTTAAATCAAAATCTTTTTTTTTTTTAATGCTCACTTCTAGAGTCTATCTTAGAGTGTCTCAATTTTTGTCCTGGTACATTTGTCAGAAATGATGAAATCTCTCTCGTGTGTGTCTGTCTTCCTTTCAGCTTTTTCCTTTTTTTTTTTTACTCGGGAGTCACCAGAGCGAATCATCAGATTCGCATGTTTGATTTGGCAGAGGTTTTTGTTGGACGCCCTTCTTGTCACAACCCTTTTAGCAAGGGTGGTGGTACAGGGGCAGTGGTGGTCTAGTGGTATAGGGCACTGGATCGCTGATCCAAAGGTTGGGGGTTCGAGTCCCACTCTTCACAAGGTTGTCACTGTCCCCCCAGTGCAGCTAATTGGGTTATCAAAGGCGGGCCATGTCTCTCACTGTCTATGGTGAGAGGCATGTAAAAGAACCATTGCTGACATTCTTAAAGAGTAGGCTGCAAAGTCGTCAGCGTGTTTCTGTTCCTTGCTAAAAAGGGTTGTGACAGGAAGGGCATCCGACGTAAAAAAAACCTCTGCCAAATCAAACATGCGAATCAGATGATTCACTGTGGCGACTCCCGAGTAAAAGGGAAAAAAGCCGAAAGGAAGACAGACAGACAGAAACACGCAGACGACTTTGCAGCCGTACTCTTTACGAAAGTCAGCAATGGTTCTTTTACATGCCTCTCACCATAGACCAGTGCTTCTCAAATAGTGGGGCGCGCCCCCCCAGGGGGCGCGATGGGATGCTGAGGGGGGCGCGTGTGACCCAGGAGAACATGCTTTTTTTCCACCTTACTACAAGAAAGTGTAATTGCACATCCACTCCAGTAGTTGGCAGTGGCGCCCTCATTGCACATTGAGCAGGAGCTGAGAGTTGCAGTGTCATGCTTCAAACCTCGCTTTGAGAAGCTGTGCGCTGCAAAACGTGCTCATTGTAGCCATTAATCTTGGCTTCCTCATTTTGAGAAAAAAAAATCAGCACAAATTGTTCTATTTGTTCTTGTTTTGTAGGTTAAAGTGTTTATATATTGTGCTCCTGAGTTAATGGTTCTGAAGTCAATTTGAATTAATTATTTATTGATTTTATTTTCAGCAGCAAATGGTGTGGTAAGTTTGTCAAAAATGTAACAAGGATATTATTATTTTTAAATTTAAGGCAAATTGATGCACTTTCTTTTGCAGACTAATAAAAATGTTAAAAAGTTATTCTTGTAAGTTGAACTATATCTCTTTCTTTTGTTTTATTTATGTTAACAAGGATACGATATAATGAAGAGATATACCTGTAACTATATTATAGAAAAAGTTATAATTTATAGTTGCGGCGGAAAGTGGGTGGTGGGGGGGCGCGAATTGTTTTCTTCTTGCTAGGGGGGGCGTAACAGAAAATAATTGAGAAGCACTGCCATAGACAGTGAGAGACATGGCCCGCCTTTGATAACCCAGTTAGCCACACTGGGAGGACAGTGACAACCTTGTGGGGACTCGAACCCCCAACCTTATGATCAGCGATCCAGCACCCTAGACCACCACTGCCCCTCTCTCTCTCTCTTATATATATATACATATATATATATATATATATATATATATATATATATATATAAATAATATAATACTGTATATTTAATAGTATGATAATAGCTCCACAGTTATTAATGAGGTAGTTGTTTTGCCCTTGTATGACTATGAAAAGTAGCATAATAGTAGAGCTCCATATTTATGCAAATGTAGTAAAGCCATGAGCTTAATTTTGTTGTCGTGTCCATGCTTACATAGCCATACAGGCATCCTAATAAATGAACATGTTGGAAAATATATTGCTCACTCTGCCGCCATCAGCAATGAGTGCACTTGCACTTCTCAGCTCAGTTTCTTACTGCACCTGTGCATGTTTCTGTAAGTTTACACATGCAAACTTTTTCAGAGCTCTGCTTTTAGGCATTGACTAAATATGTTATTATAAAATAAAAATTACTGATAAAATTCTAAAAGCCATATAAAAATAAATGTATGATACAAAACTACCATACTTTAAAACCTTGAACTTTAATTTTTTTTTTTGTTATTCTTTCCTTTTGTGTAGTATTCCTCTGATAAGTTTGATCATTAGCATTGTTCAATATTTTTGTTCCTAAAAGCAGCTGTAATGAAGTAACAGCGAGCTAGAGTTATAAGCAAAATATTTTAGAAAGGAATTCAAATAATCAAACACTTTATCCAAATTATTTGGCATACATAAAAACTATACTTCTTTTTCTTTCTAAAAAGACAAATGACCCAATTTTCTGGCTATGGAAAGTTTTACTCATAATCAGCCTTATGCTACTAAGCCAGCCAACTCCGCTACAGGCCACTTAGAAAGTAAATTAAAGTGCCTATGCTGAGACCAGATTTGCTTAGTGGGCAGCATCCAGTAAATCAAAGCTCATGAATATGAATGAGCCAGGGTCACCTTCAGCAGGGCATGCCTCCTAAGACACTCCTACTTTCAGCACTTGTTAAATATCTCTGATTCAAAACTTAAATGTTGGCAGCTATGTAAACTCTGTTGTTTAGCAATGTAAACCTTGTTGTCAGCCCACATTGGTCCAGTGATGTGGGGCCAATCTCTTGCTGATGTTCCTACCCCCCAGTAATACGACGAGTGTTGTGAATAATGAGCCAGTATAAGTGTGTCCCTGATGTGGGTATGTACAATGGATAGCATCCAAAGCATTCCCATTTGTTGGCTCATATACCTGCTCTACAGAATTGAAAAATAATGACGGATAATGATGTTTGACTTGCTTCAAGTGTGTAGGGTACAGTACAAATGTCAATGTAATCAAGTATTTGCTGGCAGTGCCAGATTATGTCAGAAAATTAAGCCATTGCTTTCATTTATATCAACACATACATTATTAAATGATCTCCATCTACTCATGGTCACATGTGTTTCAGGAAAACATGAGGAAAAAACAGAATGTGAAAAACAGGAAGGCAGAAGAGACTACAGTTGTACAGGAGTTTGCTGTGGAAAAAATCATCCGACGAAGAGTCAACGATGGAAAAGTAGAATATTATCTAAAGTGGAAAGGCTTTACAGAGTGAGTGTCTGGAAAAATGTGACAGAGTAGCTACATATGTATAAACTGGATTTTTTTTTTTTTTTTTTTTGCAGCTCATGGTTCCGTTCATTGGCTTGTTCACTGAGCTTTGCCGCAGCTTGAATGAGCTTTTTTTTTTTTTTTCACAAATATGAGCAAGATGATATGTAATTCACTATAAATGATCTGCATTCCATCTTTTATAATTTCTGTGAAATTTTTTGCTGATCAGACTTTAAAACATTCCTATCAACTTGGAGTGCTGTAATTTATTGTTTCATCATGACTCAATATAGGCTAATTCTGCTTATTTATCTCCCCAGTGCTGAAAACACTTGGGAGCCAGAGGACAATTTGGACTGCCCAGAGCTGATTGAAGAGTTTCTCAGAAACTTGGCTGTCTCAGGTGAGATAGGAATAACAGATAGTCTCCCTCTGGATCCTGTTATTCAGCCCAAAGAAGAACGAACAGAGCTGGATGCTAACATTGTAAGTGTTTAGCTAATTTTTATACCATATAGCCAGTGTATAAAATAATAGTTTATGTATTTACCTTAAAATATCCAGAAATATGATTTCACAGGAACAATATATGGCCACTATTATTATTGCCGAGTAATATACTGAAATCGCCATTTTAGCATTCAGATACCAGACCTCAACATGTCTGTAATGGCTGTTGTATGTTTGCTGGTGTCTTGTTTATTGGTAGCATCAACAGCAATTTGTGAAAGAGCATACAGTGTGTGAAGCTGGGGAATCTGTAGATCACAACTCTGAGACCACCAACAACCAACCTCTTATTCAAGAACCAGAACGCATCATTGGCTCCACCGACCGGCAAGGAGAGCTTATGTTCCTCATCAAATGGCACGGTTCCATTGTTATAATTTTTTCGTTGTTCTTCACAGTTTAAAGCGCATTCATGTTAATTTACATTCTGCAATTTTGGAGCTCATGACCACTCTTAAATGATTGTGCCACTGCAGGAAAGACACAGACGACGTGGCGCTACTGTCAGCCAGGGAGGCCAGTGTGAGATGGCCCAAGATGGTTATCGGTTTCTATGAGGATAAGCTTAGCTGGCATGAAGAAGAGGAACAGTGACAAAGAACTGAACACTACATTTTGGCAGCTTTTAAAGTTTTCCCTCATACATATCCAGTGGACCTGTAAAAGGTCATGTTGTGAAATTTTGTAAATCCCCAGACACTGTGAATTATGTAATAGCACACTGCACTGCTCTATAGGATGGTCATGTTTTAATGTTTTAACAAGTCAGACAAATTATGTAGAATACAGAATTAATGTTTGGTTTATGGATGTTATTCTTGAACTGTAGTTCTGTTTGTCATGTTGTTTTATTTTATTGTCAATTTGTCCAAATTTGACTTGACTTTCAAAAGAGGTCGCGTCATTTGCTAAAGAGGATTTGTGTATCAGGATTAATCACTGTTACTTTCAGCTTTCTGTGTCACTGTTTTTAGGACTTCTCCTACTGTGATTAAGACCAGTGATCTGTGAAATTTGTAGTTTTGTTTATTTGCACAAAGAAATACAAAATGTAGCATTTTGTGACCATGTTTTCTTTAAAAGCTCGAATGGCACAATGTGATATTTTATTAAATTTCCACCAACACTGCATTGTGTTGCGAAATGTAGTCTGTTTCACTTTTGGTTTGTTAGCAAGTTTTAATCAACAGCAAGAATGTCCTGTTGTCTTAGTAAATGTACGATTAACTTTATAAAAACTAATTACTTTTACCCGAAAACTAAGATTACGAGTAAAGATTAAACCTCTGTGACTATTACTACCGGCATGGTAGTACTACACTACACTATCACTACAGTGATTTTTTTTTTTTTTTTTTTAATAGCCCTATATTTATTTAATATATGATTGGATGTGGCATCTGTTTGTTACTATCTATCACAGCTGAAAATACTCTTCTCTCTGTCTTACCAACTTACGCTAATCATAAAACCAGTCCTATCAAAGCATCCCTCTGTACAGGTATACACCTGGAAAATGTCTGTATGGATTGGTCAGACAATGTGAGTTACTAACGCACTCATTTGCTGAACCGCTTAGTTCTACAAGGGTTGCGGAAAGGCCCTCAGCCTCCACTCGATAAAGATGGGTTACATCCTGAACTTGCTTGCCAGACGACTGTAGAGCAACACACATACAACCATTCACACTCACACATGTAGGGTCAATTTGGAACAGCCAGTTAGCTAATGTGCATGTCTTCGGACTGTTAGAGGAAACCCATGCAAAGTCTGTACAAACATCTGAACCCAGCACCTTCTCGCTGTGAGACAGGCATGCTGACTACTATGCCATTGTGCAGCCCTGTGGGGGTTTAGCTGTATCACACAGGATATTGTTCCATAATGCTAATAAATATGGATGTGAGAGGTGATTTTTTTTTTTTTTTTAAGTAAAGCAAAAGAGATGGTCACTACCTACAAAATCAGGTTAGTTCATTTGTCACCTCACATGCTTGTAGCTAATAAATTTTTGTTACAAGTAAGGGCTGCCATCTCTGCACTGAGGAAAAATTCTCGCCTAATGCTTTTCACACTCATAAATACTTAAAATGAAGGAAGGTGAGAATTATACATAAATATGTAATGTTTCAAGATGGAAATTGTATGTGCACGAACATGACACATGCATGAGAATGAGTGACTATGAGTGACTATTTACCTTCATTGATGTTGGCATCCTTGTCTCAAGAGACAATGGGGTTCCATGGACCAGTTTATGGCACTCTGGGTGAGGGCAGAGTACACTGGACAGCTCGCCAGGCCATCGCAGGGCAGAGACATGCTGATGGCTATGCAGCCTACTCTTGTCAAAAGTCAGCAATGGTTTATTTACATACCTCTCACCACAGGCAGTGAGAGACATGGCCGGCCTTTGACGATTCAGTTAGCTGCACTGGGGGGACAGTGACAACCTGTTGAGAGTGGGGCTTGAACCCCCAACCTTGGGATCAGTGATCCAGCACCTTACCACCAGACCACCACTGCATATTTATCTTTATATACTGGTCGATGTCCTGATATAGAATTTTTTCTTCCTGATATTAGTGTTGGCCACAAAAATCGCATATTATAAACTAATAGAAACTGATATTCAATAAATTAAAATTTATTCTGTATCAGGCCCTGTGTCTGGATTTAACCCACAATCTCCTCAAATCCTAAAAACACCTCTGGACTGTATACACACAATCACACACTGAAAACAGTGAATTTGACCATTGCATTGAACCCATATTTACACACTAAAAGTGAGCACACATAGCCACTAGGTGCAGCACAGGGGAACAAACCTGGGTCTGGAGGCAGTTTGGGATTAAGCCTTGGACAAGAGTACTTCCGCCGTGGAGGTTTTTCTGCTGGCCCAGGAAATTAAACCAGCAACATTTCAGCCAGAAGCCTGCTTCACTGATGTTTAAGCCATTGCTGCCCCTGTGTATCCACTTTGTTTGTCAGGCCACATTACCACAAATAGGTTTTAAATTAGTTTCCTGGCCAGAATGAATGGTGTAAGTGTATTGTACTGGGTTTTGAACTTTAGAATGTAGTTTATTGGATTTTGCGTAAGTTTTTCTGATTTTCGTTTTTCTGTTTGGGGCAGCACGGTGGTGTAGTGGTTAGCATGCCCGTCTCGAAACAGGAAGGCCTATGTTTGGTTCCCAGCATGGCCATCTCTGTGTGGAGTTTACATATTCTCCCTCTGCTTGTTTCGTCCGGTTAATCCGGTTACCTTCCACAGTCCAAAAACATGCACAGTAGGCTAATTAGCTGTTCGAAACCTAGGTGTGAATGGTTGTACAAGTATTTGCACTGCGATGGCCTAGGGTCGGTTGAGATGGGCGTCAGTCTCACCACGACCCTAATTGGGATTAAGTAGCCTAGAAAATGAATGAATTAATGTTTTCTGTTTGACCTGCATTTAATTTCAAACTCTGTAGTCACTGGTGGGGCGGCACGGTGGCGTAGTGGTTAGCACGTCCGCCTCACAGCAAGAAGGCCCGGGTTCGATTCCCGGCCTGGGCGTTTCTGTGTGGAGTTTGCATGTTCTCCCCGTGCTTGTGCGGGTTTCCTCCGGGTGCTCTGGTTTCCCCCGCAATCCAAAGACGTGCACCGTAGGTTAATTGGCCGTTCTAAATTGACGGTAGTTTCTCTCCTGCAGCGGCACTGGAACCCAGTCGTATCGGCACTTGCCTTTCCATTGGATCCTTCCGGTGGCGCCGAGACAGGGGGGGGACTTGCTGCTTGGGTAACAGCCTGTCCCTCATTACTCCCTACCCAGGCTCTGTGCACTGGGGAGTATCACCAGTCGGGATACTGGCCAGAGCGCAGCCATAGTCCTTCGGGACTGACGGAGGCCTACGCTAGTCACTGGTGTAACTGTGGACATTTTCAGCATCAGAGATCAAAAGTGAGAAGTACAGTTTCTTTCTAAATGGAAAAATTCAGTAAACATCAGCTTGAGTAATTCCACAGTTGCTACAGGTTTGGGTTTTTTTTTTCCTTTAAGTTCCCTATAATTTTACCACTTCCTAGTTTATAGTCACACATTCCGTTGTACTCTGAGCATTAGGCACTTTATTCTGCTAGTCCATCTCTAAAGTCCTATGAACGAGTTAATCAGTGTGTGGGTCCGGGATCCTCGCATTCAGAAAGAGGACTTCTGGCATGCATACCTGGATTATGAGATTTGCATACATGTAAGTGTTCTAACTTATTGACTAAATAGAAAGATCCAATCCTACTCTGTTTTAGAAAGTGTGTGACGCCAGTAAATATATGTTTCATGGTACTCATAGACAAACAGCCTGGCCTTCAATAAGAAGAACTCTTGTGTGCGAAGGAGGTACAGTGAGTTTGTATGGTTGAGGCAAAAGCTACAGGAGAATTACCTGCTTGTGTATGTACCCCTTTAGGTCTTTACTAATTTTAAAGAGTTTATATTCATAACATACTGTAATTTGATTTGATATTTTTTGTTTTACGACTGTGTTTAGCATTTATGGATTATAAATGACATTAAGGCCAAAAGCATGTGGTTCTTGGCCAAAGTGCACAATTGTATAGAATGCTTTTTTTGTCAATCAATCAATCTGGGTGCCGCTTAATACCTATATAACTGCTTTGTCATGGCTGTATGGGTAAGGTAAGGAAAGTCTGTTGGGTTTTTTACACCCGAGCCTCGTGTCTCATCAGACCGGTGCTTATCCCTGGTTTCCATAGCGTGACGCGACCAGGAGTTCAACTCCCCCTGGATGGGGCGCTAGTCCATTGCAGGTTACCTTCCCAGTATATTTTTCCTGGTACCCATTTATACTGCTGGGGGAACAGAGGCACACTTGTGATTGAGACCTTGCCCAGGGGTCTTAGCACAGTGAGGATTCTCAGTGGGATTCGAACTCACAACCTCCCGATCATGAGCGCAGCACCCTAACCACTACGCCACCGGCCCCACCATGGCTGTATACGAAGGGCAAAAAAAAAAAAAAAAAAAAAAAAAAAAAAAGATGAGGTCCAAAGTTCTTTCTGCGGGGTGTTTTTATTGAGACACCATCTCTAGCTAGCTGGCTGTAGACTCTAAAGAGTTCATTCACCCTCTGATAGTTGTTGTTTTTATTCCTACTGGGTTGCTAGCCACCCTCCATTTTTTATACTATAGCATTATTCTGTCTGTCTTCCTTTCGGCTTTTTCCCTTTTACTCGGGAGTCGCCACAGCGAATCATCTGATTCGCACGTTTGATTTGGCAGAGGTTTTTACGTCGGATGCCCTTCCTGTCACAACCCTTTATAGCAGGGGACAGAAACACGCTGACGACTTTGCAGCCTACTCTTTACGAAAGTCAGCAATGGTTCTTTTACATGCCTCTCACCATAGACAGTGACAGACATGGCCCACCTTTGATAACCCAGTTAGCTGCACTGGGGGGGTGGGGGACAGTGACAACCTTGTGGAGAGTGGGACTTGAACCCCCAACCTTTGGATTAGCAATCCAGCACCCTATCCCACTAGACCACCACTGCAGCATTATTATTTCCCTTTATTAGAACTTAGAAAATTAAAGCTGTTCAAGCATTACAAGGGCCCTGATCTAATCCCCACTTTGGGATGAGTTGGTATGTCGATACACGACACGTTTTCTCATCAGAAATCAGTACTTGCGCCCCTGTGCCCTGAATGGGCACAAATCTCTACAGCCCCACTTCAAAACTTCGGTAGGGAAAGCATTCCCATTAGTCGAGTGACTGTCATGGAAACAACAGAGGGAACAATTCCATATCAACACTACAGGTTTGCAGTGGGATATGCAAGAAGGCCATATAGTTTTCATGGTTCGGTGTTAACACACCTTTGGCCAGATAGTGTTTCTGTGAAATAAGATGCGTAATGCCTGCTTAAAGTATTGTAATTTAAAACATAATCGGTGGATATTATTGAAATATTATCAAAGCTGCTATATGAACTAGTTTGTTGGAATGTGATGTGTCTTTTAGAGTGAATCTACCTGAACTTCCCCCAAAGAACCCTTTCTTCAGTCTCAACAATGCCAGACTGATCACTGCTCGCATGGAAGGACTAAGACACTTTCTGGACGAGTAAGTGTCCTGGATGAGTATATCTGTGACCATAAGTCCTATGCTAGTTCCAAATGTGTCTGTGATGTAGTTTGATATAGTCTGTAGTTTGGGATTTTCCACAAATCATTACATTGAGCTACACCACCTGGCCAAAAACAAGTTGAGCATTATGATATTTTGTTCGACCAATGCATTTAATCACCATTGCATTGTTTTCACAAACTTTAGCAACATCACAACATTTATTACCATCTAGATTTGGGTTCATTTTCCACCGATATCTTGAACTGATTTCATGAACATTGAGCCACTTCACAAAGTCCTCTGCAGCACATTCTAAAGACTTTCAGTAGGGTTCAGGTCAGGACTCTGTGGTAACAGTTCACGCTTGAAAATGATTCCTCAACCACTCTTAAGGAAAGAGAAAAAAAACCCATTGATGGGATAACCTAGTCATTCTGTACATTAGGTCAGTGGAGTTAATTCTATTACCTATGTTGCTACTCCTTGACCTGACCATCTGAGCAATGCCATAGCAGTTAGGTACTGTAATCAAAGCTGAGGGTGGTCCATCAAAATGTTGGAGTGCATGAAATTTTTATTTCTCTATTTATTTTGCATCATTAAAGTTTAAATGTAGCTCATTAAATTTTTTTTTTTTTTTGATCAAATGTCCAGCCTGTAACTTTCATTCCTGTGTGTGTTATACAGGATCCTGCGAAATCCAGTGTTGCTGTCTGACAGTTGCCTGCACCTATTTCTGCAATCTCAATTGAGTGTAAGGAATATAGAGGCCTGTGTTATAGGCAAAAGCAAGTACACTGTTACTGAGGCGATTCAGAGCTGTGGTTCCCAGACACAACGTTTCGGCTCCGAAGAGAATTCACAAGAAGAAAGAGAAGCTGACTCAGATTAACCGATATTTGTCACATTTATTTTAGTCTCATGATTCTTGATTAATCGAAATGGGATAAATGCTTATGTAAAGTGTAATTGCTGCATGATTAATTTAAACCGGCCCTCCTTTTTGTGCCCGGAACATGTATTGTATCTATAATAATATTTATCTTTATTACCCAATAATAAAGCCTTATTGGGAGTGAATTTGTGGGGGAAACATTCAGCGTGTGGTCTCTGTATAAAATGTTTGAACCACAGATGGGTCTTGAGAGCTTTATAGGATAAATTTACTGTGCCCTTCCAAACGATCCTTAACTGTCTCTAAACAAGCCAAGTAAAAGTGTGGCCCCTGAGGGATG
This sequence comes from Plotosus lineatus, assembly GCA_024760905.1. Taxonomy (NCBI): domain Eukaryota; kingdom Metazoa; phylum Chordata; class Actinopteri; order Siluriformes; family Plotosidae; genus Plotosus; species Plotosus lineatus. The sequence goes on from CM045728.1 coordinate 47,494,136, forward strand.
AATTCTGGCTATGGTGTAGATCATTGTTATGTTAAAAGTCATAATCACAATGCAGAGTGATTCATATTATAAACGTATTTAAAAATGAATTCCCTATTGGTAAATCTGAGAACTGGGCAGCACGGTGGCATAGCAGTTAGGATGTCTTCATTGCAGAAGGTCCTAGTTTTGAATCCGGGGCTCAGGGAGGGCATTTCTGTGTGCAGTTTTCATGTTCTCTCTGTGCATGCATGGATTTCCTCTGGATACTCAGGTTTCTTCCTACAGTCCAAAGCTGGCTGGCTGTTTCAAGTTGCCCCAAGATGTGACTGTCAGTGTGAATGTTTCTGTGTGTGTGTGTGTGTGTGTGTGTGTGTGTTTGCATGTTGGCACTGTGATGAACTGGCAAATGATTCATTGTGACCCCCACCTTCACCCGTGGAGTGAGCCAAGGATTTAGTGGCTTAGTGAATGAATGAATGAATGAATGGATGAATGAATGAATGCATGCATGATAAAATCTGCAAACTGCTTTGAATTTTGTGTTATTCTGGCCAGCAGGTGGCGCTTTTGCTATGTTTATTTGCTTTAAAGTCTGCTGCACTATCGTGCTCTCCATTCCACATTAGTCTCCTATTATTGTCAGGTTAGGAGCATAATATACTTTGGCTAAATGTAACTTTGACATGTTAAACGTATCTCCATAAATCAGGAATAGGGAATCTTTTTCCTTCTCTACTCTATGCTTAAGCCCTTATTTCTTTCTCTCATCCTAATGTTTCCTTTACCACATGTAAGAGGTTTTGGAGACAAAGTCAGAGAGGCTAGATTGAGATGGTTTGGACATGTACAGAGGAGGGATAGTGAATATATTGGTAGTAGGATGCTGAGGTTGGAACTACCAGGCAGAAGGTTGAGAGGAAGACCAAAGAGAAGAATTATGAATGTGGTGAAGGAGGACATGAAGGTAGTTGGAGTGAAAGTAGAAGATGCAGAGGATAGGGTGAGATGGAGGCAGATGATTCGCTGTGGTGACCCCTAAAGGGAACAGTCGAAAGGAAAAGAAGAACCTAATGTTTCCTTTGCTCCTGTCATTCTGTGTTGACAATTTTATATAGTATGCTCATATTAAGTCAACAGGTTGAGATGTTCCACTAATCGCCTGCTCCCTGAACATCATTTCCTTAACCAGACGTTCCCTTAAGGACCATGTCAGCTGCCTGCCACTGGCTCAATAACAACAGAGAGTGTCTTAATAAGCTTCAGTAGCAGTCAGCTGCCTCTTACTAAAGCTGACAGGCCTGAGACCATGGAGGTCCCAGTGCAGTGCCACAAGATGCACACACACACACACACACACACACACACACACACACACACCTGCAGCACTTGCTGCAGTGTGAGTGGCCCACCGTATAGACAGGTGTGTCGGTTAATGTCATTATGCCGTCAATCTGTCCACCTACCGCGTTGAAATGCTCAGCCTATGGGCCAACTTTTTCATAAGCCGGTCATTCAGCAGCCCAGATGGAGTAGGTGACATTTTTGTCATACTGCAGTGTCCACAGTATTTATTTTTTAATAGTCTGGCCCAAAGTTCGGTACAACTATACATCACATTAGTAAAATAAAAGGACAACTAAAAAAGACTACAAGGTACAATATATAGCCAAATATTTTGGGGAAAATGATAATCACTCCCATATGTGAGCCTTCACAAAACTACTGACACAAGGTTGAACAGAACTGCAGAGAATACCTTTGTATGTTGTGTGCTTAAACCTAATCCATCATGAAACGTCCAGGTTCATGAAGACATGGTTTGCTAAGAGTAGTGTGGAAGAACTTGAGTCATACATGCAGTGCCAATCCGCCTCACTTGACCTCAGTACTCAGCATATGTGCCCACTGCCACTCACCAAAATCTCCTGGAAAGCTTTCCCAGATAAGTGGAGATAATTATAACATCAAACAGGGAATAAATCTTCATTAGGATACACAAGTATAGATGGCTGTGACGGTCACACATGTTGGCATTAGTGTGATTTTTGGAAGAATGTTTTGTATGCAGTCAAACTATGGGTCCTGTTTGTCATTGTAAGGTGACCGTAAAGTTCGTAAGTCAATGACTATGATATGCACCTATCAGTTCATGAGATAAAGTTAAGCTATGCCTGCAACATATTATACATACATATGCATTTTACATGCATATATGTATATACATATATAAATACTGATAAACATACATTATATATATGGGCAGTGGTGGCCTGGTGGCAAAGGGCACTGGATCGCTGATCTTAAGGTTGGGGGTTCGAGTCCCACTCTCCACAAGGTTGTCACTGTCCCCCCAGTGCAGCTAACTGGGTTATCAAAGGCCGGCCATGTCTCTCACTATCTATGGATGAGGTTCATGTAAAAGAACCATTGCTGACTTTCATAAAGAGTAGCTGTATAGCCGTCAGCGTGTTTCTGTTCCTTGCTAAAGGGTTGTGTCAGGGAGGGCATCCGACGTAAAAAACCTATGCCAAATCAAACATGTGAATCAAATCAGTCGCTGTGGCAACCCCTAAAAAAGGGAAAAGGCTGAAAGGAAAAGAAGATATATAGATATTACACACACACACACACAGTCGTGTGACAAAATTAGGGGCACTCCTTTAAATAGTCAACTCTTTATTAAGAAATGTTCTCATAATGTCCAATCTTGTTTTTATTTATTTATGGAGAAGAAACTGATTCAATTGTAATTAAACAACATAACATATTTTTACTTTTCAAACAAAATATATTAACTGCAATGCATATTTCAATGGATGAGGACACCCCCCACATATTTTCCTACTGCAAATGGCTAGAAATCACATACAGGTGTATCAGATCAGGGGTACATGATCAGAACATTGTGACCCAGCATTTTGAAGAAGGCTTGCCCTATTTAAACCTCAGACATTTAGTTTGGTTTGCCCCTGACTATTGAAGTGAGTCTGACCACCATGGTGAGATACAAAGAGTCATCTGATGTCCTCTGCTTTTGAGTCTGCGAGGATTTTAAATAGACACCACCCAGAAAATTGTGGAGGACATTCATATACATACATACATATATATATATATATATACATATATATATATATATATATATATATATATATATATAGAGAGAGAGAGAGAGAGAGAGAGAGTGAGAGAGAGAGAGAGATACTGTATATATCTTCTTTTCCTTTCAGCTGTTCCCTTCAGGGGTGATCACAGCGAATCATCTGCCTCCATCTCACCTTATCCTCTGCATCTTCTCTTACACCAACTACCTTCATGTCTTCCTTCACCACATCCAGAAATCTTCTCTTTGGTCTTCTTCTAGGCCTTCTGCCTGGTAGTTCCAGCCTCAGCATCCTACTACCGATATATTCACACTCCCTCCTCTGTACATGTCCAAACCATCTCAATCTAGCCTCTCTGACTTTGTCTCCAAAACCTCTTACATGTGCTGTCCCTCTGATGTACTCATTCCTGATCCTATCCATCCTCGTTACTCCCAAAGAGAACCTCAACATATATATATATATATATATATATATATGTTGAGGTTCTCTTTGGGAGTAAAAATATATATATATATATATATATATATATATATATATATATATATATATATATATATATATATATATATATATATATATATATATATATATTCACTCTCACTCATGTCCCCATCACATGTGACGATGGGGACACTGGCATTGTTTTTTTTTTTCACTGCCTCTGCTGCATGGCCCTAGCTGCTACAGCAGATTCTGCCATCACTGCACCACTGTGGATTACTGCTCTTCAGTCTAGTCTGCATTGTGTGAGTTTATACCAGTTGTTGCCACTGCCAATGCCAAAAGCCTTCATATCCTCTTTCATGGTATCCTTTCATTGTTTTCTGTATATACCTATATATATAGAGAGAGAGAATTTTCTAAGTAGATCCTTCTGTAGGAGAGTGCTCAATACTTTTTCGTAGCGCAAATATAAGTAAAAAAAAAAAAATATATATATATATATATATATATATATATATATATATATATATGTATGTGTGTGTGTGTGTGTGTGTATATATATATATATATATATATATATATATATATGTCTGTGTGTGTGTGTGTGTGTGTATATATATATGTGTGTGTGTGTGTGTGTGTATATATATATATATATATATATATATATATATATATATATATATACTGTATATATGAATAGCATTTATTGGATGACCTAAAGCACAAACTCCAGGCTATGGCCATTTATTACCTTAACACATTAATCTTAAAATAAATCCCAATCAGCAATAATATTAGGACCATATGCTTTATATTAAGTATGTTGCCTACTAACATAACTGTGACCAAAGTTTTCCTGTAATACTTTGCAATACATTTGCTGCAGATCCTTTCAACCTTATAGTACTGAAATTTGTGGTGGACATTGAATCTGACGTATTTGTTAAGCAGACCATTTTTAATCTCGAGAAGTTTGGAATTTTGAGGTCATACAAGACCTTGACTATTATTTTATATTCCTCAAGCCATACCTGGGCAAATTTTGTAATGTGACAAAAATATATTTTTTTAAATCTTGAAAAGGTGTACCTGGTCTGCAACAATTTTTAGATAGGCGCTATTTGTCAGAATAGCAACCATATGAGTGCTACACCTCAAGGATTTCTTGCAGATTATTGCCAAAACTATTGTCAACTCTGATTCTGATGGCGTGCCTTTTTTATAATGCCTCTTGGTGCCAGCTTTTTGCTAGGATGTAAAGAAAACAGTAGTCATTAGACCAGGTGACCTTCTTCCACTGTTCCATAGACTAGCACATATGTTCATTGTAGACATTTTTGGGGTGAACATGGGTCAGCATTATTACTCTGAATGGACTGTTGCTAGCTCCATACACAGCACAGTGCAATGCACTGTGTTATGATACTTTTTCATCATCATTAATTTCTTCAGCAATCTATGCTATGACAGCTGTTTTATGGAGTTGGACTAAATGGGCCAACTTTCTCTTCCCACACATACAGTAAGCCTTGTGTGGCCATGGCCTTTGTCACCAGTTCACCTGTTGAAGTTGCTTGGCCCTGTTTTGGTAGGTACTTTACATACCTAGAACACCACTCAAAATCTGGCATTTCGGAAATGCTTTCACTCGGTCGTCTAGCTGTCTCAACTTGGCACTTATCAAAATCACTCAGGTCCTTATAGTCAGCCATGCTTCCAGTTTCCAAAAGATTGACCCTGAGAGCTAACTGGTCTCCTTCGGCTGAATACAGTATATCCCACCCCTTGTCAGGTGTTATTGTAGAAAGATGATGAACAATTATGCACCAAAGGTGAGATAGCTGTCGCTGAATGGTCTATTAAGACTATTCAATTCGGTGACCTTAGGACTATTCAGTGACAGTGACATATAACTTTTAGCATATACTACAGAGGAATATAAAATCCAAACCTAAACATTCATTCATTCATTTTCTGAACCGCTTATCCTAATTAGGGTCACGGGAAGGCTGGCGACCATCTCAGCTGACTATGGGCGAGGGCAGAGTACACCCTGGACAGCTCGCCAGGCCATCGCAGGGCCATAGAAATGCCTTAGCCCAGGAATTGAACCCAGGCCTTCTTGCTGTTGGGCAGACATGTTAACCACTGAACCACCATACAACCCCAAACCTAAACAAAATATTTATTTTCACATATTTTAACCATCACAGAGTCAGGTTAGGTGAGCTCATGTACATCACACAGAGCTCAGTGCTGTTTGGCTTGTCGTTAAACCCATTCAGAGTTTTAGTATATACATCACAAAACCATAAGGAAAAGCATATTTTAAAAATGCAGAGGTAGGCCAGCTGAACTCCTCCGACTTCAAGCAGAGCTAAATGCAGTTTGGCGAAAAGTATGCTTTCAAATTCATTCAGAATTTAAGTACATACCTCCCAGATACATTACAGCACTGCACTCTGTGTGTGTTTTTATACCCATTAAAATTATTAGTAAACATTAAAATTTTTAGGAAATACAAGCAAAGCAAACTATAGTGAGATTTCTATTTTTAAATGTAACAATAATTATACTGCCTGTTAAGTGACCATGACAAACCATCAGTGTCTGCCAATTTGATTCAAGCATTATCCACTTGGTATATTCAAGATAATCCCCAGCTAGTGGCCCAATCAGATTGCGCTATACCTGTGTTGTATATACTGAGCAGTATTATACAGTTTAATTTTCATTGGGTTTAATCGTATGACTGATAGATATATTCACTATAATGGATAACTCAAACGTGAGCCCATGAAATATTTACAAAATATACATAAATTGTTAAACAGAAAAATAACAGGCCCCAATGCAGCTAACTGGGTTATCAAAGGCCGGCCATGTCTCTCACAGTCTGTGGTGTGAGGCATGTAAAAGAACCATTTCTGACTTTCGACAAGAGTAGTTGCAAAGCCGTCAGCGTGTTTTGCCCTGCGATGGCCTGGCGAGCTGTCCAGGGTGTACTCTGCCTTCGCCCGGAGACGGCTGGGATGGGCGCCAGCCTCCCCGTGACCCTAATTAGGATTAATCGGTTACAGAAAATAAACTGAACTGAGAAAAATAACAGGAAAATGACCAATGTTAATGAACCAGTGTTTTGAACTAAAATCAGGCTAAAATTAAAAACAGTAAAAAAAAATTTTTTTTTTGAAAAATTTTTTTTTGTTGATTAAGTGTAGAATAATATTTCTTTTTTAAAGTTTAAATTTAATTGGAGTTGACCTAAAAGGATGGCATGATGGTACAACATGCAGTTTTGTTGCCTCACAGCTCCAGGGTCCCAGGTCCTGTGCAAGGTTTTACATGTTCTCCCTGAGTCCACATGTGTTTCCTCCGGGGTTTTTAGCTTCTTCTTATTTCTCCTGGACTGTCCTGTATTCTTGTCTGATGTCAAGTATTCCTAGGATAATTCATACCGGTGTTTACTACAGAAGTATGAATGGGTTATTACATTTCATGGAATGTAATTTAGACTACCTTATCTTACTTTTTTTTTTTTTAATTTATTCTTCATTGTATGTAAAAGCTTCATTTGCAACATGAGTGCAGGACTGCAGCAGAGGCTAGACTACTCTAATGTAACTTGCCAGATGCAGTAACATGTCTGACACATTGGCTACATTAATTAGATTAGCGTGTCGTCCTGTAGTGACAGTGATATTCATTATAAATTCATAATGAGAAGAAACAAAGGGCTCCTGGTGACATGACAGACAGGTAAAGGCACCTCTAACCCTCCTGAGCTCACTACAGGCTAGAAGGGCAGGAGCAAGCAGACCAAATTGGAAATGGTAGGACTCTCAACTGAAGCTGTCTTATTAATCCTCTCAGGGACTGTCGTCTTGCTCAAAAAAGAATGTGTGTGCATGTGGATGTACACCTCTTACGTTACCCCTCCCGTCCCTTTCATACACGGTAGTAATGAAGCTGTCATGCCTGCCATAGTGTGGATATGGCTGATATTCAAATGGGAAAGCCATCACCTGCTCATGACAGAATAGTCCAATTAGAGGCAGAGGGCAGAGACCAGGGCTAGGCCAAGGTACGCCTCCTGTATTTCCACCAAGACGAGCACTACATAGTGTAGTGTTTCAGTGTTCACTGTGGATTAGCACGATGATCCATGGCCAGCTCTTACAGCATGAATTGCCCTCCTGTGCTGGATAGAATATATGGCTTTTTCTTACTGCTGCCAACTAAGGATTTTTGTACCTGGCTTAGATCTGAGGCAGACGTCCCAGGATGCATGCATATGGTCATGTCATTGAAGTTCTAGTTAAAATGGTAATTTAATGTGTTGAACGTGTACGTTACCTGGAGCAAGGATGTGATCTATATATTCCTGGCAGATCCATTAGTCTCACCATATTAATATAGAATAGAATCACATTTCATAGGACCATGGAGAATTAGTGAATCTGTAAATGTTTGTTTTGTTATTCGACAGTCTCTTTGAGCTTTTTGAAATGGAGCAAAGAGCAGTGTTAATGCCAATCAGTTGTCGTGCTAATGCTAAAAATCCTCCACACTGAAGACCAAGCCCTGATAAATGCAATAGACTGTATATGGAACTGCATATGGATTCATATGTGAATCATAACAGACATAAAATTAGGATATGTATGGGAGTAGTATATTAACGCTGAATGAGCAGAATGTTTCTCAAGCAGAAGTTGCAGAAGGAGAGAAGGGAATGGAACGGCTCCACAGGGGACTCAACCATCTGCTGCAGGGTACATCAATGCTTTAGTCCATTCCAATCACAAATCAGTACACTCATGCATACACATGCACACACACCTTGAAGTTGACCTTTACGTTGTCATAAGCTATAAAGAGTGCATGAAATGAGATGCAAATCAGTATCTATGCATCTCTCCTTGTTGTCATAGTCTGTGAATGAAAAATGTCCATTTCCCTCTTCACAAATAAGAACAGGTCCTCATTAAATCACCACCCTTTAAATAGCCTACCATATCAAAGAACTGGCCTACCAAGGTCAGTTGGTTGATGTCTAAAGACACTGTGGTGTGAAACAGCAATTAAAAGTCAAATGTACTTAAATAACACTGAAACGTTACAGCAGTTATTCAGGTGTGACAGAGGAATCACATGGAAGATGAGGAATGCACAGACATACAAAGAAACACTCAGATCTACAAGCCAGATTGTGCAATAATTCATTTGTCTTTCATAGGTAGTCAGGGAGGGGGCTGGCTTTGTGTGTCTCATCTCTACGTTGAGCTCCATCTGAGAAACAGCTCTTTCTGTCACTGCTACCTAATCCAAACATTTTCCTGCTGTCATTCACACATCAAGTGGGAAATGAAGCTGGATGTAGCTTGTCCCTCATTCATCAAGCCTGACAGGATACCTTTGTGTGGTTATGCTTGGTTGGGTGCCAGCAGCATGAAGCAGACAGTGATGCTCCACACTGCTTTGAGATAGCAAAATTATAGAAAAATTATAGAGGCTGATCACTGGTTCAGCACCGTTTGACTGGGTGTTAAATGTTATCAGTGACCTGTATTTTCTGGCCCACGACCCTACAGAGCACGTCATTCACACATATGGACCACTTCACTAAAAGGCCCTCCTTGCAGAATATTAGGTGTAAATAATGCATTGTTATGAAACAAAGGAACCTTTCTGGTGAAACTGAAGGAATGGTGCACAGAGGCTTTTAATTTGCATTTTTTATTTTGAGATTGTATTAATAGAGTGCAGGAGGGGCATTGGTGGCCTGGTGGTAAAAGGTGCTGGATCGCTGATCCTAAGGTTGAGGATTCAAGTCCCACTCTCCACAAGGTTGTCACACCCCCAGTGCAGCTAACTGGGTTATCAAAGGCCGGCCATGTCTATCACTGTCTATGGTGTGAAGCATGTGGTTTAAACATATTTATTCATGATATATATATATATATATATATATATATATATATATATATATATATATATATATATATATATATATATATACATACATATATATATATATATATATATATATATATATATATATATATATATATATATATACATATATATATATACATATACATATATATACATATACATACATATATACATATATATACATATACACATATATATACATATACATACATATATATATATATATATATATATATATATATATATATACATGGCAAGATCAGCAAACAAGTGCATGTGCACTTATATGAACGCCTCTCTTGATACAGATGTGACAGGGAATTTACATGATGGTGACATTTAACAGTCAAAACTAGTTCTCAAGGAAATGAACATGATAACAAAGGTGTAGGATATTAATATATTTGTTTACAAATTTGACTAAATGATCATTTAGAACTAAAAGTGTTATGGTACGGTATACTTGGAGTCGGATTCTGCTAATAGTTAATTAACAGAAATGGTTAATTTAATCAAATCGTTTACTTTCGATTATAAATCGGTAAACAGATTATAACATTTGGGTTTGAATTTTCAGATTCAAAGACGATGATCCATATAATACTGTGTTTAGAGAGAAAACATAAACATAGTAAAATTTGATTGCTCCTGTTAAATTAAATCTGGGACAAACAATTAAATAATGCAGTGCATCTTCGGTGTCATGGCCACAAAGACAGTCTGATCTGTCCAATATATGTCTATCAAGTTTATCTGCATTGAGATCACTACATCCCAACCTTAGGCGAAAGTGAAGAATTTGACAACGTCTTGATCCTATATTTAGATTGAAGTGGATAGTCCTGGTCCTAGATGTTAAGGCTGATTTGAAAGCATTCTGGTTATTTAGTGATTTAATATTTGGAGGTAAAGCGTTCCATAGGTTTACAGTGTCAGGTAGAAATGAATTTCCATACAATACGGTGCGAAAGGGAATAGTTTGATAGCTTTTTTAGTGCATTTCTTAATGGATAATTACTAAGTTCAGAAATCGAAGGAGGGACAAGTTCACTAAGATATTCGGGTAATCTGTTATGATACATTTTAAAGAATGTAACTAATTTGGCGATTCGTCTTCTTTCGCAGAGCGGTACAGAGGAAGTTTCATCGTAGATTTTACTGTGACTGGTACCACGAACTGCTCCGCATAATGTACGTAAAGCTTCCAAGTGCATGTTTTCTAGGATAGCAGCTTGACTTTTAGTGCAATTGTCGTAGCTATGACTACAATAGTCAAAGACTGGTAGTATGTATGGCGTGTACATACGATTCAGAGTACTGTATTTCTTGAAAGTTGATATAAAAAACATGTCAATATATGTGAAGCATCTAAAAGAACCATTGCTGACAATCAACAAGAGTACCCCCCCCCCCCGCACCCCCAACACACAGAGCAGGAGTTGAGTTCTGCTGGACAAGAAATGATGTGTATTCACAATCTTATAAATAAACTTAATGTCTGTTATTGAAGAGAAAGTCGGAGATAAGGTCCGCATGACTAGAGTTCGGAAGTAAACCGGAAGTTAACGTGTAACGGGCACTGCGCATGTGCACGCCCAAGCTGACCAACCAACAAACATAATATTATCAGTAAGCAATAATAGCTGAACACTGTCAATCAAACAAAGTGCGAGTGTGAGAATCTTCTTCTTTTCCTTTTGGCTTTTTCCTGTTCTCGAGAGTCACCACAGCGAATCATCTGATTCGCACATTTGCTTTGGCATGGGTTTTTATGTCGGATGCCCTTCCTGTCACGACCCTTTAGCAAGGTACAGAAATATGCTGACGGCTTTGCAGCTACTCTTTACGAAAGTGCGAATGTGAGAATAAAGCACAGTTTGTTAGTCCCGCCTCCGGCTCCTGCACATGTGTTAGAACACAAACATTGACGCACAGAGAATGAATGGCTGAAATAATCATAAGCCATCCAGCCTGTATCTGCAGCCTAATGCTCAGTACTTTTAGAAAATTAAGAGTGTTTTTGTGCTGTAAATATGTATTAATATTTGTTTGTGCCTTTGAATAGATAAATAACTTTAGCTCAATTTGTAAATGTATTTAGCACATGTACTTGCAGATGTAGTTTGAAATATATTTGAGAATGTTTTTGGTTGAACTATAATAATTGCTTCGTCTTCTGAGAGTAATAGATGAATCGTCTTCTGCTGAAAAACTGTGCGTGTTGTTGGCGTGAGATTCCATGTTGTTTATATCATATAATATGCTGTGATATGCATGCACCATATTTTATGTGGTACTTTGTACCAACCCAATGACGTCACTGTAACTTTGTGTAGGCGGGCACTTAGCAATGGTGGGTTTTGGGTCGATAACTTGTACGACAAGCACATAAAACAAAACCGCTGTGTGTGCAATGGTTTATTTATGATATAAAATTTAAGCCACTATCGCTTCAATAAACTATACTTAAGCTACCACCAACTTATTTAGTCGGCGTTTCATTTCCCCTTTAAGGCTTAGGCTTATAACCCCTGGGACTCGAGTTCCGGTCAACAGAGATGTGTACCCCGCCACAGTCAGACCAGCCTACGCCCTTGAAACTGATTCCTAGAGGACAAGAAATGTTTGGAAATAACTTGTATGCTAATTGGTGGTCAGCAATAAAACTCGTTAAAAGTTGAACAATATCCCACAATATCCCACATAGTACAACTGGACCAAATTTAGAATTTAGAAACCTAGTCTTGTTTTATCTTCTTCTTTTCCTTTCGGCTGTTCCCTTCAGGGGTCGGTACAGCAAATGATCGGCCTCCATCTCTCCCTATCCTCTGCATCTTCTATTCTTACTCCAACGACCTTCATGTCCGCCTTCATCACATCCATAAATCTTCTCTTTGGTCTTCCTCTGGGCCTTCTGCCTGGTAGTTCCAACCTCAGCATCCTATTGCCAATATACTCACTATCCCTCCTCTGTACATGTCCAAACCATCTCAATCTAGTCTCTCTGACTTTGTCTCCAAAACATCTAACATGTGCTGTCCTTCTGATGTACTCATTTCTGATCCTATCCATCCTCGTTACTCCCAAAGAGAACCTCAAAATTTTCATCTCTGCTACCTCCAACTCTGACTCCTGTCTTTTCCCCAGGGCCACTGTCTCTAAACCATACAACATCGCTGGCCTCATCACCGTCTTGTACACTTTTCCCTTCATTCTTGCCGATACTCTCCTATCACACATCCCACCGGACACTTTTCTCCATCCATTCCAACCTGCCTGCACGCGCTTCTTCACCTCTTTTCCACACTCTCCATTGCTCTGGATTGTTGAGCCAAAGTACTTAAAATCCTCCACCTTCTTTATCTCTGCCCCCTGTAACCTCAAAGTTCCTCTTGGGTCCTTGTCGTTCACACACATGTATTCTGTCTTACTAAGACTAACCTTCAATCCCCTCCTTTCCAGGGCATACCTCCACCTCTCTAGATTTTCCTCCACTCGGTCTCTGCTCTCACTACAGATCACTATGTCATCTGCAAACATCATAGTCTATGGAGATTCTTGTCTAACCTCGTCTGTCAGCCTGTCCATCACCATAGCAAACAAGAAGGGGCTGAGAGCTGACCCTTGATGCAGTCCCACCTCCACCTTGAACTCTTCTGTCACACCGACAGCACACCTCACCACTGTCTTACATCTCTCATACATGTCCTGCACCACTCTAACATACTTCTCTGTCATTACAGACTTCCTCATACAATACCACAGTTCTTCTCTCGGCACCCTGTCATATGCTTTCTCCAGATCCACAAAGGCACAATGCAGCTCCTTCTGACCTTCTCTGTACTTCTCTATTAACATCCTCAAAGCAAACACTGCATCTGTGATTCTCTTTCTTGGCATGAAACCAAACTGTTGTTCACAAATGCTGACCTCTGCCCTTAGTCTTGCTTCCACTATTCTTTCCCATAGCTTCATTGTATGGCTCATCAACTTTATCCCTCTGTAGTTGCCACAACTCTGTATATCTCCCTTGTTCTTAAAAATGGGCACAAGCACACTTCTCCTCCATTTCTCTGGCATCTGCTCACTCTCTAAGACCTTGTTGAGTATTCTTGTCAGAAAATCTACTGCTACCTCCCCTAGACACTTCCATACCTCAACTGGTATGTCATCAGGGCCAACTGCCTTTCCACTCTTCATCCTCTTCAATGCCCTCCTCACTTCTCCCTTACTAATCTTTGCTACTTCCTGGTCCTCAACGGTCACCCCTTCTACTCTTTTTTCTCTCTCATTTTCCTCATTCATCAGCTCTTCAAAGTACTCTTTCCATCTTCCCAGCACACTTCTGTCATCAGTCAATACATTTCCCTCTCTGTCCTTTATCACTCTAACTTGCTGCACGTCTTTCCCATCTCTATTTCTCTGCATAGATCATTTTCTCCCTCCTTACTGTTCAACCTATCATACAAGTCATCATACGCCCTCTGTTTGGCCTTTCACACTGCTACCTTCGTCTTACACTGTGTCGCACTGTACTCCTGTTTACTCTCTTCGGTCCTCTCAATGTCCCACTTCTTCTTGGCTAACCTCTTCTTTTGTACACACTCCTGCACTTCCTCATTCCACCACCAAGTTTCCTTATCTACTTTAACGGCAAACAAAATTTCAGTTTCTCCCTCTGTCGAGAATAGCCTTGTTTTCATTTACATAAACATCAATTAAAATGAAAAAGCAATGAAAATAGTGATTTCAGGTCAGCATTTTGGATACAGTTTATCTTAATTTGTAGTCATATAGGATAAATGTTAATAATTGTCCAATGTCAAATGCAGGGTTTATAATAATTAAGCCCAATTTATTAATTTATTCATTTGCCTGACTCAAGGCGAAGGTGGGGTACACCCTGAACAGTACCAGTTTAATCACTGTTATTCATCCATTCATTAATTTTCTGAAATGCTTAACCCTAACTAGGATCTCAGGGAGGCTGGCGCCTATCTCAATCATCTCTAGATCAGGGCAGGGTACACACTGGACAGCTCACCAGGCCATCACAGGGCGAACACTCTCACAACCATTCACATTCACACCTAGGGGTGGATTTGGATCAGATAATTATCCTACTGTCCATGGTTTTGGACTGTGTGAGGAAACCGGAATACCCAGAGGAAACCCATGCAAGCATGGGGGGAACATGCAAACTCCCACAGAAATGCCCGAGCTCGGAAGCGAACCTAGGGCCTTCTTGCTGTGAGGTGGACATGCTAACCACTATGCCACCGTGCCGCCCCAACCTCTGTTATATTTGCTAATTATAAATTGCTAGCAAAAATGTATATTCAACTACTGATGACTAGTCTGGTTAAAATAAGTGTTTGTAAAGTTCTCCTAACATCATATGGATTAATCTGCCCATCAGCCATTCAAGGTTTTGTCCTTATTAATACATTTCTAACCTCCATTCATGAACTATATATATTTTAAAAGGCCTGCTCTAGCATTCAATAGTGCAAAGAAAGATCCCCCAGAAAAAATAAACATCTTTAAAACAGGCTTACTTATACCCCATTCCTGAATCAGCGGGTGTCTGTGATTGCCTCTGACACCTTTTAAATGGGTTTGTGTGGTGGCCTTTAAGAAGTCTGGTTTCCTGAGGTCCTCAAAGTGGGGCAAATAATAGCACTAAGCTAATATCTTGTTAGGGGGGAAATACAGAAGGGAGCTGGAGGGAATGAGGGTTGGTGTTCACTGGATAAGCCTTGCCTGTGTGTGTGTGTGTGTGTGTGTGTGTG
This sequence comes from Plotosus lineatus, assembly GCA_024760905.1. Taxonomy (NCBI): domain Eukaryota; kingdom Metazoa; phylum Chordata; class Actinopteri; order Siluriformes; family Plotosidae; genus Plotosus; species Plotosus lineatus. The sequence goes on from CM045728.1 coordinate 47,509,422, forward strand.
TGTGTGTGTGTGTGTGTGTGTGTGTGTGTAGGGAGGGGGTACTCAGAAGAGGACTCGATCTCTCGAGGGCCCCTTGTATCCCTGCCAGGCCATATAAATCAGCATGCAGCTTGCGGCCGCAACGAGCTAGAAAATAAAAAAAGCATAAAAGTGTCGGAGTGAAATAGAGGGAGGGAGAATTCTTTTATGATGAAACTAAATTCTCCTTACTCTGCAATAGATTCACTGCCCAGGTCTGATTGTTTATTCCAGACGCCATTCATCATCGCACTACCACAAATGACTCAAATTACCACACCTGCTACTAATATAATGCTCTTACTATGAGTAGTTCATACTCACGTAATTTAGAACGGAATTCCACAAGGACAGCCTAATGTTACATGGCACATGTGGGCAGAGGGTTATTAATGCATTTTAGTTACCAGTTTTACATGTGATGCAGCAGTCATGTTGTTTGATTATTATGTGAGATTATCAAACAACTACCATATAAAGACTATCAGTGGTATTAAAAATAATAAACCCCCCGTGGTTTTGGATTTAAGCCATCACCTATCTACTTGAACCTAATGGCCACATGCACATTAAAAAATGCTACTTGCAACTGGCCTGGTATTTAATCTTAATATCAAATGACCTTCCAGACCAAACTTCAATTGGGATGCCCGTCACTGCAACATATACATAAGGATCTCAGTTCTTGTTACCTGGTTCGAATTTCATGTAGTTTCACTTACCTAAAATTTATCATCACCTGAAGATAAGGCGCTATAATCATCTCTGGTGAGCTTGGTATGTACAAAGAGAACACTGGCCTTGCCATGAAAGAGGTATGAGCTTCAGCAGTGATGCTGCCAGGCTCAGCACGTTCGCCCTGGGCATGATTCCTCCATTTCCATCCATGGTTGCACAGAGTGTATGACACTGGTAGGGTTGTACTGAGAAAGTACGATGCTGAGCTTGAATTAAGGTTAAGTTTGAGTTTAACATCCAGAGGCATCTGTAAGATTGACAGTATGTGTAAATCAGCAAGTTTAACTTCCACCAGCCAAAACAGTTTGGCAGCACATGCTCCATCTCAAATAACTGTAGCATCATCTGTCATTCTACGCAACTCCTTGCACTGACAAGCTCACCCCATGGGCATGCAAAACCATCCGTCATTTACTAACAAGCACTAGATCGCTCAGATGGACAGCTGGAGTACAATCATATTCGTGGACGCCATAAGAGTAAACAGGACCACAGCCCAGTAAATAATCACACCATGATGAGGCAGCCAAGGGCATGGGCGAAATGTTTATAGCAGGTGGACAAACACCTGTCATACTTATAGTGCTGATTTATTCTGGGAGAAACTTCAGTACATATGTTTCTTCTAGCTGCCAAGATGATCTCTCTTTCTCTCTCTGCCAGTGGTTCTCTTTTTGGGATGTTATAATATAGGTGTAACTGCTTTTGTCAAACTGTTATTCCACTTTTTGCAGCTATGAAGTGCAAAAGGTTCTTCCCTGGCAACATTTAAAACTTACTGTTTAGTGTATAACCTATTAATAAAAATTCATAAGAAGTAAGTGTTTGGAATTTTTCCATCTCTACTGTAAGCCATTCACATAAGTACATTTTGAAATGTGTTATCCTACATCCTTGAAGTGGGTGCCAGTGCACCAATTTTAAGAGAATTTATGGCTGTGTTCCAAAACACTTAGGCATAGTGAGTTATATATGCCTAAATAGAACAGACACCAATGTCATGCCAAAGTGGGCATGAGAGCATCCCAATGATTAGAAAAGTGGCTTTGGGACCGAAAGGAGGCTGGTTCGATTCCCAAAGTGGCAGAAAAAATGGCGGTGGTTGATAAGTGAGCTGCACCTTCCTATCCTCCTCTTTCATGGCTGAAGTGCCCTTGAGCAAGGCACCTAATTGCCATCAGCTCTCCGGGTACCCCAATGTGTGTGGCAGCCCACTGCACCGACTGTGTGTGTGCTCACTTTGGATGGGTTAAATGCAGAGGAAATAATTTTCCTTGCAGGATAAATACATTGCAGCAAAATAAAAAAAATAAAACTACTATTACATTAGAATGCAGTTTGGAATGCAGCACAAGTGTTCACAAGTCATGATTTCATATTATTACAGTAATGCTATGAAAAATAAGCTTAATTGTGGCCGTCTGTGTGACTGTCAAAGTGCCAAATAACTGAGCAAAAAAGTCACATCAATAGCTTTATGTTTTACCTACTGTCTACCAGTTAGAATTTTCACTACCTGATTCAGCATCAGTACCCATGAATCACCAATACAGTGGTGTAACCGTGCTCTTTATGCAAAATCAAAAATAAGACCAAGCCAACTAAACAATCCCTAATATTAGCAGACGAAAGTGGAGTATAAGTTTTGCTTAAATGAGAAATTGTTACCCTGCTATAATATCTCACAGCACATTGCTCAGCAACAAACCACAGGGAGAATCTCTGTGTGTGTGTGTGTGTGTGTGTGTGTGTGTGTTCGGATCATTGAGACTATGCTTATGTGAGGCCAATAGACGTCAATAGCCCTCGATCTCACTACATAAAATAGAGTGATAAGAATTAGATTATCCCATTTTTATCTCTCTGCAGAAGGCTATATTTTGGGTGGTTGTGTGTTACAAAATTATACAACAAGTTATGTGAGGATTTTCATGTAATTTCTATCAGAGGTGAGACCTCACTAGATTTTGGAGGTGATTCTGATTAGATTTTTTAAAAGAATATTTTAAAGGATTCTTTAACATTGTGAAATACAATTCAGTACAATTCACTGGAAGATTGGTATGACAGCAGGCCCAGTAGGGTTTGTTATGTACTTTTTGTTCATTTTTTTAGTTTGGCAGAGTTTTATGCTCACTGCTCTTGTTTCCAATGTATTCTATTACTTAACAAGTGTTATCTGTGTATTTTATATTTTACATATTTGTTAGTGCAAAGCCGTCGGCGTGTTTCCGCCCTGCGATGGCCTGGCGAGCTGTTAAGGGTGTACTCTGCCCTCGCCCGGAGTTGGCTGGGATGGGCGCCAGCCTCCCCGCGACCCTAGTTAGGATTAAGTGGTTACAGAAAATGAACTGAACATATTTCTTAGGTTTGCCATGCACCAGATGGTGTAAGTATAATTACTAAAAAACACACCAGAGGATTATAAGACATGTAAGCAGAGGGTTTCAGTAACTCATTCCTAATTTAGCCAAATCTGAAACACAACAATTCAGAGAAACTTGTTTAATGCATTACCTCAATCACTTGCCTCGTGTTATCATTTCTCTAGCTAAACAACTTCACAAATGGGTTATAAACTTCATAGTAAAAATCACTCAGCTGACCATCAGAAATTAATTTTTTAGCTCCCCACAAAATTAAACAGCAAATCATTACCTTTCCTGTTCCACATACTACATTAATCTTTTTTATTTTTACATAAACTAGGCATTCATGATGTTTGATGTAACCAAGCATGTATAAGACATTTCCATACAAAATTCTCAATAGTTCCATCCTGATATCATTAAACAGCACTGATTGAATTAATCAGAGTGACTCACAACAGCTCAGATTAATGTATGCAGTACAATGTTCAAAATAAAGACCTTAAATAGCTCTAATTGTTGAAATAAGTGTAAACTAGTCAAATATACACATTGCACATTATCAGAATGACTGATGGAAATGTATTACTGATAAAGTCATGCCTTCTTTGTCAGTCTGACTCTTCAACGTCATGTGATTTGACACTATATGCCTTTCACCTTTTTCCCATCCTCTGGCTTTACTGAGGCCAATTCACACAGGACACATTCTTTCACACATGGCAGTTAAGCATGCATATTAACATTTATACCAGGTGTGTCAGAACCACATTAAAAAAAAAATCACACTGTGTTTGTTTGTAACTCGACTCTTGAAATTAATTCAATTCACGCTTTCCTTATGAACTTAATTTACACTAATTTATATGTATAGTTAAATTTAGATTATTATACTTTTATGCTTGTTCCTTCGGCTCTGTGTCGGCAATGGTAAACAAGAGTGTGTGAAGAAGTATGTGAAGCCAAAAATTAAATGAGAGTCTTCCAAACTTTCCTGCGACAGTGAAAAAAATACTTTAAATCACCAGATGGTTTTTATATCCTTAGTCTTATATTTTTTAATTGAAAACTGAAAACATGCCCATTTGAAAGTTTTTATTAGCATCTTTGAAAGGCTGTCTGTAGTCCATTTCACTCCAGCAAGTTTCAATGAGTTAAGATAATGCCAACAATAAGAAATATAAACTATTGAATTTCTGAATAAAATAAGGTGATACATAATCTATACATAATTCTACAATACATTTACATACATAAAACAAGAGCTACTCTATTACGCTTTTCTCCACAAACAAATTTGTAATAACAGTAGTCTGTTTTGATGTGCAAAGACATAATGTGTGCAAGCTTCTATTAAGCTTGAATTTTATTACGTTTTAAGAAAGGTGGATGTGATGTGTCGTAAAGACCAGCAATGATTTTCACTGTTTGTGTACAATCTATTTAACACAGCAATGTTCTCGGTTCAAATAAAAGACCCTGCTTTGAGTTTGTCACCAGTAACTCCCTGTGGTTAATTGACGCTTTAGGTTTTTGCACTGCAGCCAGTTTTGGGCAGTAATTGAAAAGGTTAGCAAGTGCTCAACGCCAAACTAAGTAGAGAAGGCTAGAGCTAGCGGCACCTATACAATTCTACAAATGTCCAGCCTTTGAGACAGTTTTTAGTTTTAATTCCAAATCCAATCATATGTTCTTTCTGCTTTTCCTTTCGGCTGTTCCCTTCAGGGGTCGCCACAGCGAATCATCCGCCTCCATCTCACCCTATCCTCTGCATCTTCTTCTCTTACACCAACTGCCTTCATGTCCTCCTTCACCACGTCCATGAATCGTCTCTTTGGTCTTCCTCTAGGCCTTCTGCCTGGTAGTTCCAACCTCAGCATCTTACTACCAATATACTCACTATTCCTCCTCTGTACATGTCCAAACCATCTCAATCGGGCCTCACTGACTTTGTCTCCAAAACGTCTTACATGTGTTGTCCCTCTGATGTGCTCATTCCTGATCCTCCCAGAGAGAACTTCAACATTTTAATCTGTGCTACTTCCAGCTCTGCCTCCTGTCTTTTCCCCAGGGCCACTATTTCTAAACCATACAACATCGCTGGCCTCAACACTGTCTTGTACACTTTCCCTTTCATTCTTGCCAATACCTTCCTATCACACATCACACCAGACACTTTTCTCCAACCATTCCAACCAGCCTGCACACGCTTCTTCACCTCTTTTCCACACTCTCCATTTCTCTGGTTTATTGAGATTGTTGTACTTAAAATTCTCCACCTTCCTTATCTCTGGCTCCCTGTAGCCTCACCGTTCCTGTTGGGTCCTTGGCATTCATACTCATGTATTCTGTCTTACTGAGGCTACCCTTCATCCCCCTCCTTTCCAGGGCATACCTCCACCTCTCTAGATTTTCCTCCACTTGTTCTCTGCTCTCACTGCAGATCACAATGTCATCTGCAAACATCATAGTCCATGGGGCTTCTTGTCTAACCTCGTCTGTCAGCCTGTCCATCACCATAGCAAACAAGAAGGGGCTGAGAGCTGACCCTTGATGCAGTCCCACCTCCACCTTGAACTCTTCTGTCACACCGACAGCACACCTCACCACTGTCTTACATCTCTCATACATGTCCTGCACCACTCTAACATACTTCTCTGCCACTCCAGACTTTCTCATGCGATACCACAGTTCCTCTCTCGGCACCCTGTCATATGCTTTCTCCAGATCCACAAAGGCACAGTGCAGCTCCTTCTGACCTTCTCTGTACTTCTCTATTAATATCCTCAAAGCAAACACTGCATCTGTGATGCTCGTTCTTGGCATGAAACCAAACTGTTGTTCACAAATGCTGACCTCTGCCCTTAGTCTAGCTTCCACTATTCTTTCCCATAACTTCATCATATGGCTCATTAACTTTGTCCCTATGTAGTTGCCACAACTCTGCACATCTCCCTTGTTCTTAAAAATGGGCACAAGCACACTTCTTCTCCATTCCTCTGGCATCCTCTCACTCTCTAAGACCTTGTTGAATGTTCTTGTCAGGAAATCTACTGCTACCTCTCCTAGACACTTCCATACCTCCACCGGTATGTCATCAGGACCAACTGCCTTTCCACTCTTCATCCTCTTGAATGCCCTCCTCACTTCACCCTTACTAATCTTTCCTACTTCCTGGTCCTCAACAGTCACCTCTTCTACTCTTTTTCTTTCTCATTTTCCTCATTCATCAGCTCTTCAAAGTACTCTTTCCATCTTCCCAGCACACTTCTGTCATCAGTCAATACATTTCCCTCTCTGTCCTTAATCACTCTAACTGCTGCACATCCTTCCCATCTCTATTTCTCTGCTGTGCCAACCTATATAAATCATTTTCTCCCTCTTTACTTTCCAACCGAGCATATAAGTCATCATACGCCCTTTGTTTGGCCTTTGACACCGCAACCTTCGCCTTACGCTGTGTCTCTCTGTACTCCTGTTTACTCTCTTCGGTCCTCTCAATGTCCCACTTCTTTTTAGCTCACCTCTTCCTTTGTACACACTCCTGTACTTCCTCATTCCACCACCAAGTCTCCTTATCTCCTCTCCTTCCAGATGACACACCAAGTATTCTCCTACCTGTTTCCCTGATCACATTAGCTGTAGTTGTCCACTCATCTGGCAGCACTTCCTGACCACCCAAAGCCATTTTCAACTCCTCCTTGAAGAAAACCCGACACTCTTCCTTTTTCAGCTTCCACCACTTTGTCTTCTGCTCTGCCTTTGCTTTCTTCACCTTCCTCACCATCAGCATCATCCTGCACACCACCATCCTATGCTGTTTGGCAACACTCTCACCCGCTACTACTTTGCAGTCACTGACTTCCTTCAAATTACATTGCCTACACAAGATGTAGTCTACCTGTGTACTCCTACCTCCGCTTTTATAAGTCACCCTATGCTCCTGTCCTTTCTGGAAGAAAGTATTTACCACAGCCATTTCCATCCTTTTTGCAAAATCTACCAACATCTGTCCTTCTGCGTTCCTGTCCTGGATACCAAACCTGCCCATCACTTCCTCGTCCCCTCTGTTTCCTGCACCAACATGTCCATTGAAGTCTGCCCCAATGACCACTCTTTCATCTCTGGGGGTACTCTGCATTACTTCATCTAACTCATTCCAGAATCTCTCCTTCTCTTCTAGCTCACATCCTGCATGTGGGGCATAAGCACTAACAACACTAAACATCACGCCTTCAATTTCTAACTTGAGACTCATCACTCTGTCTGACACTCTTTTCACTTCTAGAACATTCTTGACAAACCCCTCCTTCAAGATGACTCCTACTCCATTTCTTCCAGGAATTTTGGGTTTTCATGAGCTGTATGCCAAAATCATCAGTATTAAAACAATAAAATACCTGAAATATTTCAGTTGGTGTGCAATGAATCTAAAATATATGAAAGTTTAATTTTTATCAGTACATTACAGAAAATAATGAACTTTATTACAATATGCTAATTTTTTGAGAAGGACTAGTACATAGCATAGTAAAGTTACTTAATTGTGTTTTGTGCACTTTTGAATAATTACCACTAAACCGAGAACCACTAAACTGATTTTCCTTGTTCATGCAATAGCTGACGTTACAGATCTCCATCCTTCTCCAGCGCCGTATTCATATATTCAAACGTGAAAGGGATTGAGAGGTTAGCATAGCTAGCTGGAAAATGTATGTGTGTTTACAGCATCATGTACACAAGTAGTGCATGGATGACCACTTAAACTTGAACTATAGCTTGGATACATCTAACCAGTGCCATAGAGGAGATTAGTCTTTATGAATGGTACAGGTAAGCTAACCTTAATTTGGTTTCAGATAAGTTAGCTGGCTACATAGAGAGTGATGATATTATTTATATGTTGTCAGCCCCTTATCAAAACACATAATTTCTTTTCTGGCTTTCTAGGAGTAGCAATGAGTGTGTTGGCTGATCATTGTCAACCAGATATTTCTGAGAATATCTACAGACCAATGGAAATGGAAATATAATAAAGCATGCCTTAGGAATACACAATGTTCTTTGCTCACAACAACTTGATGTCCTAGCAAGCTGACAAAATGTAAGTAGTTAAACTACATATACATATATATATATATATATATATATATATATATATATATATATATATATATATATATATATATATATATATTCATAGTACTTTTATGTTATTTCTTCATACATATGGTTCCAAAGTTGTCATAAACAGGAGTGGCACTGGGATAAGCTGCCAGTACTTGAAAAATACTTTTTATGGTGTGCGTATCATACAGCCTCTGACAATCAAGTCCAACTCCTAGCCTGCTCCTCTGGCTAAGTTTCTAGGCAGAACTGCTTCTACTGATGGGAGGAGAAGGGGTGAAGGCGTGTCTCTGGTATCCTTAAACCAGACGCTTCAGCTAGATGATGACTCGTCAACCTGGGAAAGTAGACCATATAGAGGAAGGTAAACCCTGATTACAAACCTCTGCTGCCTTGCGGTATATCCGTCATCAAAGCAAAGAAATTTGCACTTGCTGAGTACAAGCGCTCACAAACTGAGAAGTCCCTGCAAGCACTCAGATCGGCCAGGAGCAAAGTGCAACAGACAGCAAGAAGATGTGCCAATGAATACTGGAAACAGCTCATTGATAACATTCAGAATGCATCATCAACAAGAAACATCAAAGGGATGTACAAAGGAATAAAGAAAGCCCTCAGAACAACAGAGTAATACAACGCCCTTCAAATCGTCAAGCAGGAAAGTGATCACTGACAAAGGTAAGCAGTTGGAGATGGGTAGAGCAGTACTCAGAGTTGTACTCTAGAGAAAATGCTCTTATCACTTCCTCACTTGATGCTATTGAACCTCTACCAGTCATGGAGGACCTACATGTCAAACCGACACTCAAAGCACTCAGCAAGGCCATTGAGAGCTTGACCTGTGGAAACGCACCTGGAACCAATGGCATTCCACCAGATCTAGTCAAACACTGCAAGGCCACTCTTGTGCACCCACTACATGACATTCTTAGTCATTGCTGGAAAGAGGGAGGTGTACCATATGACATGAGAGGCAATAAGATATAAGAACAAGGGCGAGAGGAGTGACTGCAACAAATACAGAAGTATCTCTCTTCTGAGTATCATAAGCAAAGTGTATGCCCGAGTTGTGCCAGTGCACCTACAATGACTAGGTGAGAACATCAATCCTGAGTCCCAGTACGGTTTTCGAGCAGAGCGCTCTACAGTGGACATTATCTGACATTATCTTCTCCCTCCACCAATTGCAAGATAAGTGCAGAGAACAACAGAGGCCTCTGGACATCGCCTTCATTGACCTCATGGAAGTGATTGACTTGTTCAGCATGGAAGAGATCTTCATTATCCTGGTTAAAATTGAATGCCCCTAAAACTACACGGTATGATCATGTCCTTGCACTACAGCATGAAGGCGACACTACAATATGAACCCTGCCAGCCTGAAAGCAAAGACCAAAGTTTGTGAGCTCACCATCAGAGGCCTGTTCTTCTTTGATGACGCCGCTGTCAATTCACATACAGAGCAGTAGCTCCAGGAACTTGTGGACAGATTCTTTCAGGTCTACAAAGACATTGGGCTCGTCATAAGCCTGAAAAAGATCAACATGCAAGCCCAAGGTGTGGAAACGCCACCTGTCACCACCATTGACAGTTATGAACTCAATGTTGTATACCACTTCACCTACCTTGGATCAATCGGTGACAACCTGTCCCTCGATGCTGAGATGTACCAATGCATCTGGAAAGCTGCAACAACTCTTGGTCAACTTGCCACACATCTGGAAGTATACCAAGCTCACAGTCATGACCAAGGTAGCAGTGTGCAATGCCTGCATATAGGGGGTAGTGGTGGTCTAGTGGGATAAGGCACTGGATCACTGATCCAAAGGTTGGGGGTTCGAGTCCCATTCTCCACAAGGTTGTCACTGTCCTCCCACCCCAGTGCAGCTAACTGGGTTATCAAAGGCTGGCTATGTCTCTCACTGTCTATGGTGTGAAGCATGTAAAAGAACCATTGCTGACTTTTGACAAGAGTATGCTGCAGAGCCATCATCGTGTTTCCGCCCTGCGATGGTCTGACGAGCTGTCCAGGGTGTACTTTGCCCACACCCGGAGTTGGCTGGGATGCCAGCCTCCCCGCGACCCTAATTAGTAATTAAGCGGTTACAGAAAATGACAGCACTCAGCACTCTGCTGTATAGCAGTCAGTCGCAGGAGCAGAGACTGAATAGCTTCCACATGCACTGCCTCTGCTGCATTCTCAACATCAAGAGGAGCAACAAAGTACCCAATGTTGAGGTCCTTGAACACACTGGCCTCCCACTGATGTTCACCATGCTCAGACAACACAGGCTGCATTGGCTTGGCCAAGTTCGCCGACTGGAAGATGGCCTGATTCCAAAAGACGTCCTTTACAGCAAGCTAGCCTCTAATACAAGACCTGTTGGCTGACCCAAGCTGTGCTATAAATATGTCTACAAGTGAGACATCAACACAGCTGGGAGTCCACAGCAGCTGACTGCAGCAGCTAGCGGAGTGTGCTGAAGAAACAGTTGAAAATGGGAGAGGAGAAAATTCAGAACCTGGCAGAAGACAACCCAGTGACCACTTATACCTGCATCCACATCCACTGTGGCACTCTGTCACTCTCGAATTGGTCTTACCAGTCATAGCCAAAGCCATTTCAGCCAGGGGTCTACTGCAGCAGTTATCATGGACGTATCATTACCCATGGTCGACACCGACCGACAGAGGCCTACTTACATAAACAGTCTATATATATATATATATATATATATATATATATATATATATATAAACAAGTGTCCGCCCTCACTCCGGTCCCAAGCCTGGATAAATGCAGAGGGTTGTGACTGTAAGGGCATCCGGTGTAAAACTTTTGGCAGAATACAAAATGCAAACCGTAAAATGATGTTTGTAGATGACATTGTGATCTGTAGTGAGAGCAAAGAACAAGTGCAGGAAAATCTAGAGGGGTGGAGGTATGCCTGGGAAGGAGAGGAATTAAGGTTAGCCTCAGTAAAACAGAATACATGTGTGTGAATGAGAAGGACCCAAGAGGAACGGTGAGGTTACAGGAAGCAGATTTATGGATGTGGTGAAGGAGGACATGACGGTAGTTGGAGTAAGAGTAGAAGATGCAGAGGATAGGGTGAGATGGTTTGCTGTGGCGACCCCTGAAGGGAAAAGCCAAAAGGAAAAGAAGAAGAACGAAGAAGAAGACACACACACTGAGACAAACCGTTAAACCTCAATATCATTATACAGTGTATTAGAAAAAATATCTACAAGTACTTTTTTTTTAACACAAGACTGTAAATATGTTATGAGTAGACAGCAGGCTCTCTGTATGATACAGCATTTATTACTACTGATGATTATTTTAAGTGATGATTAATGCAAAATATTGGCACACTTTCAAAAAATACTACTATTACTACTACTACTACTACTAATAATAATAATAATAATACCGTAATTGACATAATAAGTGCCCTGATCCAATAAGCCCCCACCCAGTACTTTTGATCTTACGTCTAATAATCACCCATGTGTACTGGGAGCAAAATTGTAGATCAAACTTCCCAATTTTATTTGATCAGTCTCTGTCACCATAAAATGAAGCGTTCACTGCCTGTAAAAGTGAGTTTACACAGTATTTCAAGACCCATTACCACTGGGGAATGTCCATAATGTTCATCAGTAACAACACATTTGATTGTTCTGCCATGCTTTAAAAAACAGGAAAATATTTTGCTGTGTTCTCTTGGTAAATGTCCAACAACCGATGAACCATTAGAAACTTCTACAGCAAAACTATCGGATGCGCTGTACGAATGGAGCGATGAGCCAGATATGGACCTATCAGAAAGTGATGACGAGTATTTTTCACCCGATTCTCCTGCTCACTAACTTCATAAATTTAAAGACGTTCCTGGCTATGTGCTTTTGTTTATGTTCGTGTTTATTGGTTCAACTTGCCATGTGCTAAAGTTGATATTCTTGATTGGCTCATTTTACTTTCAGGGAAATGTTTAAAGAAACTGTTTAAGGAACAGCACCGGGAGGGAAAAGTAAGGGACGGAAAAGTCTTTTTTTATTATTTATGCTGTTTTCTGTTTATTTTCAGCTTTCGTGTAAGTAGTTTGGTTGACATCACAAAATGAATAACACAAATACCAGTAAAACTCTTTTATTGTTCTGTTATTACTCATGAATTCCACCTCGATGGTAATAAGCACTTATCGTTCCACTCCGCTGGATAATTTTAATAAGCACCCACCCACTCCAATTTTTTAAGCGCCCTGGGCACTTATCACGTCGAATGCGGTAATAATAATAAGTAAGGCAAAATGTTATTTTGAATGATTTGGAACAGGACCAGAATAAATACTTACAAGCTACTTGTTTGCTGTGAAAGATGTCTGAGTCACAAAGGCATGTTCCATCACAGAAACCAAGGTGTCTCAGTACAAAATGTGATTGTTGCTGAGACCTGGTGGCCCACTGTTCCCAATGGCACTTAATGGGCAGCAATTAATAACACTCTGGGATCAGTCGACATGGTGCTTTTAACAAATTGCTCGTATATTCCGCTGAGCAATACTGTCCAGACAAAAGAAGAGTCCCCTGATTTAAAACAAAGAAGCTGATTGTAGATAATGACTAAAAAGTTTGTTCTTCAAAACACCAAGTATACTGTGTTAAGTAGAAGG
>CM045728.1:47527349-47592349 GCA_024760905.1 Plotosus lineatus
GCCTGGTAGTTCCAACCTCAGCATCCTACTGCCAATATACTCACTATCCCTCCTCTGTACATGTCCAAACCATCTCAATCTCGCCTCTCTGACTTTGTCTCCAAAACATCTTACGTGGGCTGTCCCTCTGATATACTCATTTCTGATCCTATCCATCCTCGTTACTCCCAGGGAGAACCTCAACATTTTCATCTCCGCTACCTCCAGCTCTGCCTCCTGCCTTTTCCTCAGCGCCACTGTTTCTAAGCCATACAACATCGCTGGCCTCACCACCATCTTGTACACTTTTCCCTTCATTCTTGCTGAAACTCTCCTATCGCACATCACACCGGATACTTTTCTCCAACCATTCCAGCCTGCCTGCACACGCTTCTTCACCTCTTTTCCACACTCTCCATTGCTCTGGATTGTTGAGCCTAAGTACTTAAAATCCTCCACCTTCGTTATCTCTGCTCCCTGTAACATCACCGTTCCTCCTGGGTCCTTCTCATTCACACACATGTATTCTGATTTTCTGAGGCTAACCTTCATTCCTCTCCTTTCCAGGGCATACCTCCACCTCTCTAGATTTTCCTGCACTTGTTCTCTGCTCTCACTACAGATCACGATGTCATCTGCAAACATCATAGTCCATGGAGATTCTTGTCTCACCTCGTCTGTCAGCCTGTCCATTACCATAGCAAACAAGAAGGGGCTCAGAGCTGACCCTTGATGCAGTCCCACCTCAACCTTGAATTCGTCGGTCACACCGACAGCACACCTCACCACTGTCTTACATCTCTCATACATGTCCTGCACCACTCTAACATACTTCTCTGCCACTCCAGACTTCCTCATGCAATACCACAGTTCTTCTCTTGGCACCCTGTCATATGCTTTTTCCAGATCTACAAAGGCACAATGTAGCTCCCTCTGACCTTCTCTGTACTTCTCTATTAACATCCTCAAGGCAAACATTGCATCTGTGGTGCTCTTTCTTGGCATGAAACCAAACTGTTGTTCACAAATGCTGACCTCTGCCCTTAGTCTAGCTTCCACTATTCTTTCCCATAACTTCATCGTATGGCTCATCAACTTTATCCCTCTGTAGTTGCTGCAACTCTGCACGTCTCCCTTGTTCTTAAAAATGGGCACCAGCACACTTCTCCTCCACTCCTCCGGCATCTGCTCACTCTCTAGTACCGTGTTGAATGTTCTTGTCAGAAAATCTACTGCTACCTCTCCTAGACACTTCCATACCTCCACAGGTATATCATCAGGACCAACTGCCTTTCCATTCTTCATCCTCTTCAATGCCCTTCTCACTTCACCCTTACTGATCTTTGCTACATCCTGCTCCTCAATGGTTACCTCTTCTACTCTTTTTCTCTCTCATTTTCCTCATTCATCAGCTCTTCAAAGTACTCTTTCCATCTTCCCAGCACACTTCTGTCATTAGTCAATAGAGTTCCCTCTCTGTCCTTTATCAATCTAACTTGCTGCACGTCCTTCCCATCTCTATTTCTCTGCTGTGCCAACCTGTATAGATCATTTTCTCCCTCTTTACTATCCAACCTATCATACAAGTCATCATATGCCCTCTGTTTGGCCTTAGCCACTGCTACTTTCGCCTTATGCTGTGTCTCCCTGTACTCCTGTTTACTCTCTTCGGTCCTCTCAATGTCCCACTTCTTCTTGGCTAACCTCTTCCTTTGTACACACTCCTGCACTTCCTCATTCCACCACCAAGTCTCCTTATCTACTTTCCTTCCAGAGGACACACCAAGTACTCTCCTACCTGTGTCCCTGATCACATTTGCTGTGGTTGTCCAGTCATTTGGAAGCCCTTCCTGGCCACCCAAAGCCTGTTTCAACTCCTCTTTGAAGACAACACGACACTCTTCCTCTTTCAGCTTCCACCACCTTGTCTTCTGCTCTGCCTTTGCCTTTTTCACCTTTCTCACCATCAGAGTCATCCTGCACACCACCATCCTATGCTGTTTGGCAACACTCTCACCCACGATGACTTTGCAGTCACTGACTTCCTTCAAATTACATCGCCTACACAAGATGTAGTCTACCTGTGTGCGCCTACCTCCGCTTTCATAAGTCACCCTATGCTCCTGTTTCTTCTCAAAGAAAGTATTCACCACAGCCATTTCCATCCTTTTGCAAAATCTATCAACATCTGTCCTTCTGCGTTCCTGTCCTGGATACCAAACCTGCCCATCACTTCCTCGTCCCCTCTGTTGCCTGCCCCAACATGTCCATTGAAGTCTGCACCTATGACCACTCTTTCACCTCTGGGGGTACTCTGCATCACTTCATCTAAGTCACTCCAGAATCTCTCCTTCTCTTCTAGCTCACACCCTGCCTGTGGGGCATAAGCACTAACAACATTGAGCATTACACCTTCAATTTCTAACTTGAGATTCATCACTCTGTCTGACACTCTTTTCACTTTTAGAACATTCCTGACAAACTCCTCCTTCAAGATGACTCCGACTCCATTTCTCTTCCCATCCACACCGTGATAAAATAGCTTAAACCCTGCTCCTAAGCTTTTAGCTTTGCTACCTTTCCACCTGGTCTCCTGAACACACAGTATGTCCACCTTCCTCCTCTGCATCATGTCAACCAGCTCTCTACCTTTTCTGTGCATAGTTCCAACATTCAAAGTCCCCACTCTCAGTCCTAGACTCAGGCCTTTCCTCTTCTCTCTCTGCCTACGGACACGCCTCCCACCTCTCCTTCTTCGACGTCTTCGACCAACAGTAGTCCAATTTCCATCAGCACCCTGTTGATTGACAGCACTGATGGCGGTCGTTGTTAACCCGGGCCTCGACCGATCCGGTATGGAGGTAATACTTTTGATTTGCATTTTAAGTAATTGGCATTGGTTTTACGTCGGATGCCCTTCCTGACACAACCCTCTGCATTTCTCCGGGCTTGGGACCGGCATGAGGGGGAGAGACACTGGTTAGTGCCCCCCCCACCCCTTATTTTGTTCTTTTTTAGCCATTCAGAAGTGGACTTGCTGGTGTGCTTTGGATCATTGTCTTGCTGCAGAACCCAGGTGCGCTTGAGCTTGAGGTCTTGAACTGATGGACAAACATTCTTTGCCAGAATTTCTTGGTAGCGAGCAGAATTCAAGGTTCTATCCATTATGACAAGACGCCCAGGTTCTGAAGCAGCAAGCAGACCCAGATCATCACACTTCCACCACCATGTTTCACTGTTGGCACAATGTTAATTTGATAAAAAGATGTAACGGGATGCATTTTTCCCCGAAAAGTTCAAGTTTAATTTCATCAGTCCAGAGGACATTTTCCCAAAAGCTTTGGGGATGATCAAGATGATTCTTGTCAAAAGTGAGTCTTGCCTTGATATTCTTTTTGTCGACAGTGGCTTTCACCCTGGAACTCTTCCATGGATGCCATTTTTGTCAAGTGTCTTTTGGACGGTGGAGTCATGAACATTGACATTAACTGAAGCAAGTGAGGCTTGTAGTTGTTTAGAAGTGTTTTTTTGGATCCTTTGTGACTTCTCCAGTAAGTCTACGCCATGCTCTTGGAGCAATTTTATAGGTCGGCCACCCCTGGGAAGGGTCACCACTGTGCCATGTCTTCTCCATTTATGGATAATGGCTCTGACAGTGGTCCACTGGAATCCCAAATATTTACCAATGATTTTGTATCCTTTCCCACACCGAGACATCTCTAGAATCTTCTTTCTTGTTTGCTCGTGAAGCTCACTGGATCGCGGCATGATGTGTGCTCTGTATGGCTTATCTCACCTTGTCAGACAGGTTTTATGTTACGGATCACCTGATTGGAAATGTCTGGCAGGAATCAAGCCTGGGTGTGGCCATGAAATTGAACTCAGTTTTCTCCAATAATAGGATAAATCACAATTACCTCACCTTTTAAGGGGGGTGAATTACTTTTTGACAGACGTTCATGTAGGTTTGGATAGGATTTTTCTCTGAACAAATAAAATCACAACTGGAAAACTGAATTTTTTTGAATACGTGTGTTATCTTTGTAAAATGTTTAAATTTGTTTGATGATCTGAAAAAAATTAGGTGTGACAAAAGTGCAAAAAAGTAAAAAAAAAAAAATCAGTGAGGCAAAAACTTTTGCACAGCACTGTATGTCGTCGTCTTCTACTTTTCCTTTCGGCTGTTCCCTTCAGGGGTCGCCACAGCAAATGATCCGCCTCCATCTCACCCTATCCTCCGCATCTTCTACTCTTACTCTAACGACCTTTATGTCCGCCTTCACCACATCCATAAATCTTCTCTTTGGTCTTCCTCTGGGCCTTCTGCCTGGTAGTTCCAACCTCAGCATCCTACTGCCAATATACTCACTATCCCTCCTCTGTACATGTCCAAACCATCTCAATCTAGCCTCTCTAACTTTGTCTCCAAAACATCTAACATGTGTTGTCCCTCTGATGTACTCATTTCTGATCCTATCCATCCTCGTTACTCCCAAAGAGCACCTCAACATTTTCATCTCTGCTACCTCCAGCTCTGCCTCCTGTCTTTTCCCCAGGGCCACTGTCTCTAAACCATATAACACCGCTGGCCTCATCACCGTCTTGTACACTTTTTTCTTCATTCTTGCCGATACTCTCCTATCACACATCACACCGGACACTTTTCTCCATCCATTCCAACCTGCCTGAACGCGCTTCTTCACCTCATTTCCACACTCTCCATTGCTCTGGATTGTTGAGCCTAAGTACTTAAAATCCTCCACCTTCTTCATCTCTGCCCCCTGTAACCTCACCGTTCCTCTTGGGTCTTTGTCGTTCACACACATGTATTCTGTCTTACTGAGACTAACCTTCATTCCCCCCCTTTCCAGGGCATACCTCCACCTCTCTAGATTTTCCTCCACTTGTTCTCTGCTCTCACTGCAGATCACAATGTCATCTGCAAACATCATAGTCCATGGGGATTCTTGTCTAACCTCGTCTGTCAGCCTGTCCATCACCATACCAAACAAGAAGGGGCTGAGAGCTGACCCTTGATGCAGTCCCACCTCCACCTGGAACTCTTCTGTCACACCGACAGCACACCTCACATCTCTCATACATGTCCTGCACCACTCTAACATACTTCTCTGCCACTCCAGACTTCCTCATACAATACCACAGTTCTTCTCTCGGCACCCTGTCATATGCTTTCTCCAGATTCACAAAGGCACAATGAAGCTCCTTCTGACCTTCTCTGTACTTCTCTATTAATATCCTCAAAGCAAACACTGCATCTGTGGTGCTCTTTCTTGGCATGAAACCAAACTGTTGTTCACAAATGCTGACCTCTGCCCTTTGTCTAGCTTCCACTATTCTTTCCCATAACTTCATTGTATGACTCATCAACTTTATCCCTCTGTAGTTGCCACAATTCTGTACATCTCCCTTGTTCTTAAAAATGGGCACAAGCACACTTCTCCTCCATTCCTCCGGCATCTGCTCACTTTCTAAGACCTTGTTGAATATTCTTGTCAGAAAATCTACTGCGACCTCCCCTAGACACTTCCATACCTCAACTGGTATGTCATCAGGGCCAACTGCCTTTCCACTCTTCATCCTCTTCAATGCCTTCATCACTTCTCCCTTACTAATCTTTGCTACGTCCTGGTCCTCAACGGTCACCCCGTCTACTCTTTTTTCTCTCTCATTTTCCTCATTCATCAGCTCTTCAAAGTATTCTTTCCATCTTCCCAGCACACTTGTGTCATCAGTCAATACATTTCCCTCTCTGTCCTTTATCACTCTAACTTGCTGCACATCTTTCCCATCTCTATTTCTCTGCTGTGCTAACCTGTATAAATCATTTTCTCCCTCCTTACTGTCCAACCTATCATACAAGTCATCATACGCCCTCTGTTTGGCCTTTGACACCGCTACCTTCGCCTTACGCTGTGTCTCCCTGTACTCCTGTTTACTCTCTTCGGTCCTCTCAATGTCCCACTTCTTCTTAGCTAACTTCTTCTTTTGTACACACTCCTGCACTCCACTTTCCTTCCAGAGGACACACCAAGTATGTGTGTGAATGAGAAGGACCCAGGAGGAACAGTGATGTTACAGGGCATAACGAAGGTGGAGGATTTTAAGTACTTAGGCTCAACAATCCAGAGCAATGGAGAGTGTGGAAAAGAGGTGAAGAAGCATGTGCAGGCAGGCTGGAATGGTTGGAGAAAAGTGTCCGGTGTGATGTGCGATAGGAGAGTGTCAGCAAGAATGAAGGGAAAAGTGTACAAGATGGTGGTGAGGCCAGCGATGTTGTATGGCTTAGAAACAGTGGCGCTGAGGAAAAGGCAGGAGGCAGAGGTGGAGGTAGCGGAGATGAAAATGTTGAGGTTCTCTCTGGGAGTAACGAGGATGGATAGGATCAGAAATGAGTATATCAGAGGGACAGCCCACGTAAGATGTTTTGGAGACAAAGTCAGAGAGGCTAGATTGAGATGGTTTGGAAATGTACAGAGGAGGGATAGTGAGTATATTGGCAGTAGGATGCTGAGGTTGGAATTACCAGGCAGAAGACCTCGAGGAAGACCAAAGAAGAGATTTATGGATGTGGTGAAGGAAGACATGAAGGTCGTTGGAGTCAGAAAAGAAGATGCAGAGGACAGGGTGAGATGGAGGCGGATGATTTGCTGTGGCGACCCCTGAAGGAAGCAGCCGAAAGTAAAAGAAGAAGAAGAAGATATATATATATATATATATATATATATATATATATATATATATATATACACACACACACACACATACAGTATACACTCACACAGTGGTGGCCTGATCCTAAGGTTGGGGGTTCGAGTCCCAATTTCCACAAGGTTGTCACTGTCCCCCCCAGTGCAGCTAACTGGGTTATCAAAGGTCGACCATGTCTCTCACTGTCTATGGCGAGAGGCATGTAAAAGAACCATTGCCGACTTTCAGAGAGTATGCTGCATAGCCATCAGCGTGTTTCTGCCCCTTGCTAAAGGGTTGTGTCAGGAAGGGCGTCCAACCTAAAAACCTATGCCAAATCAAACATGTGAATTAGATGATTCGCTCTGGCGAACCCTGAAGAAAGGGGAAAGTCAAAAGGAAAAGACGAAGAAGAAATATACATACATACATACACATATATATATATATATATATATACACTCACACACACACACACATGTATGTATGTTTATATAGAAGCATTTATTAATCATGAAAGTATTCTTTCTATCGGTCTTAAGTTTTAAATTCTAGAGAAATGTCTGAACAATTAGATGGCTTTTTCTGTTGTATGCACTTTTTTTTTTTGATCGCTGCACAAAGCTCTGTATCAGCATCAACTGATCTCCTGTTGGTACTGCAGTAAATGCTGATCACCTTGTAAAATGTGCTTTCAGATATTCTAAATATTTAACACTTTAAAACATTGATTTGATTCGAATTTATATATTCTATTTGTTGAAAACGGGAAGAATACTAATCATATATGGTAAAATGATGTATATTGGTGGTTCTTAAACCCTTTTGTGTTCATTCACAAGTCCAGAGATACCTTTACTAAGGTTTTACTTTTTTAATGTGATACTTATACAAATAAGAATCATACATGTGCATCAGTTTTTACAATGTGAAAAACTTTTTGGAGAAGAGGACAACAGGTCAGATCAAATGCTCAGCCAAGTCAGTCATGCAAGCAACAGGTGTACAAATGGGTAAGAGCTCACGGCCCTGGAAGGGTCCACTTGTCCTGTCCTCAGTATATATAGCAGAGCCCCTGCAAGGCTGATTGTTTCTCAGGCTGGACTGGTGCTAACAGAAGCTGCAGAGTGTGCTTACCAGTTTGCTTCAGCTCCAGCATTTCAATCAGGCACACAGCAGGGCAGCCCATCTGCTGCCTCAACCCTCCCAGGTCCTATAAAACAGGACCACAGCAAGCAGTACAGAGAACTGAGAGAAATATAAAGCTCTGTCAGCAACCCAAAGACAATGGGGATCACAAATGATTGTTCTGGCTGTCTTTCAAATATAAAAATTCTCAATTAGGCTATTGCATGGGTTGTGTGATTAATCAGATAAACTAATTAGTTTTGTTCATCTGTAAGAATTTCTGTGCAAAAACATTGTTCTCTTTGTTTTAATCTCTGAAATAGAGGGGGGCACAGACACACAGATGATTCCTCCCCCACCTCTTTCTGTCTCTAGGAACTGGAGAGAAATGTAGATTGAATACTAATGAGCCCCCACCTCCCACCACAGGTGCCTTACGTCCACTGTTTGCAGCTCCTCTCTTTCATCCCTTTTATTCTTTTGATTTCCCTAGATATAAGCTTTTCACATGGACACCATATAGTATACCTGTATGTTACAAATATTTGTATGTGTAACCTTTTATTTTTTAGTGTAGTATAACATACTGTACTCTGTAGCAGGCATTCACCAAAATGTCCTTTGAGAAAGTAAAAATTCTTTATTTTATTTAAGAAAAAATTCTGGGGTTTTTGTGTTTAGTGATTAGTTTGGAGCCTGTGGTGATAAATAAACATTAATAATTCAGAGCAGTTTCTGAAAGGAATTAAACAAAGCAAATAACTGGACATAACTAAAACAATATAGAATAGGCAATAAAATCAGCAACAAAGTGGAAGGAAGAAAATGATGGCGCTGTAAGGGAATACTGTTTATCAGTCCTGAGATAGCCGATACTCTACTGGCAGAAGACGTCACTACTGGAATTATAATGACCACAGTGCAAGATAGAAATCTCACAGAAAGCACTGTTTAGGGGTAGATTCAAGGAAAAGCAGACTTTTAGCCTTTCAATGTAATGGAAAGGTTTTGAGCTAGCTACTGAATTATTAGTAAACCAGTTAATGTGGTATGGTTATCAGTAACATAACTAAAGAAGTGTCTAGAAAGAAAATGCTTCCAGACTTGGTTATAATGCAAGACATGCGCCAAGTCAACCACAGAGTTCATTAAAGGAAAACGGGAAATGTTTAACACTGAGTAAATGTCCCGATTTAAATTATGCATACATTTTACATACTAAAAACGAGACGAGAAGGAGAAGGTCATAAAGCAGTTTAAGTACAGGCCTGGTAAAGCATTAGAAAGGAAAATATTGGAACACTGATGCTGTGATTGACGCACAGGGCCTATGTCATTGTTTCATGCATGAACGTCAAAAGCATTCATCCTCATTTTCATTAATTTGTCTGACAAAATCTATATATTAATAGTGTACCATATTCTCTGACAGTAAAGCACAGATATACCATAATTAAGGTGAAACATAGGCAAGATTCTGTAATTTTGTTGACTTCTCTATATTAGTCATTACCTCAGCTTAACATAGTGGGGCCAGTGGTGTAGTGGTTAGAGTGCTGGGCTCATGATCAGGAGGTTGTGAGTTCAAATCCTACTGAGACCCCCCACTGTGCTAAGACCCCTGGGCAAGGTCTCAACCACAAGTGTGCCTCTGTTCACCAAGCAGTATAAATGGGTACCAGTAAAAAAATATACTGGGAAGGTAACCTGCGATGGACTAGCGTCACATCCAGGAGGAGTTGAACTCCTGGTTGCTTCACGCTATGGAAACCGGGGATAAGCACCGGCCTGATGAGCCACTAGGCTCGGGTGTAAAAACCCAACAGACTTACCTTACCTTACCTCAGTTTAACATGCAGAAATTGTATAAATAAACGAATCATTTAAACAATGGATTTCACTTTGTATTGAGGTTTACAGAGTATTCTTTTAAATTTAGAACTGATATGCGTGCAGGCAAGGCAGTGGGGGCCTATTGGTAAAGGTGTTGGATCACCGATCCTAAAGTTGGGGTTTCAAGCCCCACTCATTACAGGTTGTCACTGTCGCCCCTGTTGCAGCTAACTGGGTTATCAAAGGCCAGCCATGTGTGTCTCACTGTCTATGGTGTGAGGCATGCAAAAGAACCATTGCTGACATTCGACAAGAGTAGGCTGCAAAGCCATCAGCGTGTTTCTGCCCTGGGATGGCCTGGCGAGCTGTCCACGGTGTACTCTGCTCTCACCCGGAATCAGCTGGGATGGGTGATCACAAATGCTTTAAAATGGCAAACAAAACCTGAAAGATCTAGAATAATGCAAAAAAACTACTGTTCGAATAGATCGAATAGCCAAAATGGCAAGGACTCAGCCAACAATCAGCTCCAGGAAGAACAAAGAAAAACTAAAGTTACTGGTCAGTACTATTACAATTAGAAGATGCCTATGTGAAGCAAAGCTATAGGTACAAAGCAAACACAAAGTCCCACTGTTGAAAGAAAGACATGGGCTGAAAAGGTTACAATCTGCCAAAGAGCACACTGACCGGCCAAAGAGAAACGGCGCAACATTTTGAGAACTGATGGAACTAAGATTGGTTTTTTAGGTCTAGGGGCCCTCTAGACTACTGTCAACCTCGAATTCAAGCCACAGTACACTGAAGACAGTGAAGCCTGGTGGCACAGGCATCATGACATGGGGATGTTTTTCATACTACGATGTCGGGAATATTTATCGCATCCCAGGGATCATGGATCAGTTTGAATAATATTTGAAGAGGTCATGCTGCCTTATGCTGAAGATGAATGCCCTTGAAATGGGGATTCCAACAAGACAACAACCCCAAACACACCAGTAAATAGGCAACATCTTAATTCCAGACCAAAAAGATTGACGTTATGTACCGGCCCAATCTCCGGACCTTAATCCAATAGAAAACTTGTGAGGTGACATTAAAAATACAGTATCTGAGGAAGAACCAAGAAATACAGAACTGTGGAATGTAGTCCAATCATCCTGGGCTGGAAAACCTGCTTACAGGTGCTAGGAGTTGGTTGACTCCATGCAACACCGATGTACAGCAGTTCTCAGAAACAGTCTTCTTCTCCTTCTTTTCCTTTCAACTGCTCCCTTCAGAGGTCACCACAGTGAATCATTTGTCTCCATCTCACCCTGTCCTCTGAATCTTCTTCTCTTACACCATCTAGCTTCATGTCTTCCTTCACCACATCCATAAATCTTCTCTTTGGTCTTCCATTTGCCTGGCACTTTGAACCTCAGCATACTACCAATACTAGTATATTCGCTATCCTCTGTACATGTCCAAACCATCTCAATCTAGCCTCTCTGACTTTGTCTCCAAAACCTCTTACATGTGCTGTCCCTCTGATGTACTCATTCCTGATCTTGTCCATCCTCGTTACTCCCAAAGAGAACCTCAACATTTTCATCTCTGCTACCTCCAGCTCTGCCTCCTGTCTTTTCCTCGGTGCCACTGTTTCTAAACCATACAACATTGCTGGCTTTATCACCATCTTGTACACTTTTCCTTTCATTCTTGCTCATACCTTCCTGTGACGCATCACACCAGACATGTTTCTCCAACCATTCCATCCTGCCTGTACACGCTTCACCTCTTTACCACACTCTCCATTGCTCTGGATTGTTGAGCCTAAGTACTTAAAATCCTTCACCTTCTTTATCTCTGCTCCCTGTAACCTCACCGTTCCTCTTGGGTCCTTCTCATTCACACACATGTATTGTCTTACTGATGTTAACCTTCATTCCTCTCCTTTCGAGGGCATATCTCCACCTTTCGGCTTTTCCCTTCAGGAGTTGCCACAGCGAATCTTCTGCCTCCATCTCACCCTATCCTTTGCATCTTCTTTTATACCAGCTACCTTCATGTCCTGCTGTTCATTCACACACATGTATTCTGTTTTACTGAGGTTAACCTTCATTCCCCTCCTTTCCAGGGCATACCTCCACCTCTCTAGATTTTCCTCCACTTGTTCTCTGCTCTCAGTACAGATCACAATGCCCTCTGCAAACATTGTTGTCCATAGAGATTCTTGTCTAACATTGTCTGTCAGCCTGTTCATCAGCATAGCAAACAAGAAGGGGCTCAGAGCTGACCCTTGATGCAGTCCCACCTCCACCTTGAACTCTTCTGTCATGCTGACAGCACACCTCACCACGGTCTTACATCTCTCATACATGTCCTGCACCACTCTAACATACTTCTCTGCCACTCCAGACTTCCTCATGCAATACCACAGTTCCTCTCTCGGTACCCTATCATATGCGTTCTCCAGATCCACAAAGGCACAATGCAGCTCCCTCTGTACTTCTCTATTAACATCCTCAACGCAAATGCTGCATTTGTGGTTCTCTTTCTTGGTATAAAAACCAAACTGTTGTTCACAAATGCTGATCTCTGTCCTTAGTCTCGCTTCCACTATTCTTTAACCTCATTGTAGGGCTCATCAACTTTATCCCTCTGTAGTTGCCACAACTCTGCATGTCTCCCTTGTTCTTAAAGATGGGCACCAGCACACTTCTCCTCCATTCCTCTGGCATCATCTCACTCTCTAAGACCTTGTTGAATGTTCTTGTGAGAAAATCTACTACTACCTCTCCTGGACACTTCCATACCTCTACCGGTATGTCATCAGGACCAACTGCCTTTCCACTCTTTATCCTCTTCAATGCCCTCCTCACTTCACCCTTACTAATCTTTGCTACATCCTGGTCCTCAACGGTCAGCCCTTCTACTCTTTTTTTTCTCTCTCTCGCGCTCTCTCTCATTTTCCTCATTCATCAGCTCTTCAAAGTACTCTTTCCATCTTCCCAGCACACTTCTGTCATCAGTCAATACATTTCCCTCTCTGTCCTTAATCACCCTAACTTGCTGCACATCCTTCCCATCTCTATTTCTCTGCTGTGCAAACCTGTATAAATAATTTTCTCCCTCCTTAGTGTCCAACCTATCATACAAGTGATCATACTGTTTGACCTTTGACACCGCTACCTTCGCCTTATGCTGTGTCTCCCTGTACTCCTGTTAACTCTCTTCAGTCCTCTCTATGTCCCACTTCTTAGCAACCTCATCCTTTGTACACACTCCTGCACTTTCTCATTCCACCAAGTTCCCTCATCTACTTTCCCTCCAGAGGACACACCAAGTACTCTCCTACCTGTCTTCCTGATCACATTAGCTCAGTGATTCTCAAATAGTGAGGCAAGGTGCGATGACGAGGGTGCTTGTGACCCCAGGGAACATGATTTTTTGTTTGTTTCGAGTTTTTTTGCGTATTAGGATAAAGTGTAATTCTACACCCCCTACAGCAGGTGGCAGTGGCTTCCTCACTGTTAGAGTGTGCCCAGCGGTAAAATAAGATGTGAAGTTAATAAACCTATCATAGAAATTTTTAACAGGGTCAAAGAGAGAGATGGAGACAGTGAGAGAAATGAAAGTCTCCAGAAAGCTAAATTGAGGAGGTATGATGAAGCGGATGTAGCACTCAGCTTTGCTGTGCTGCGGTGAGAAACGAGGAAAGACCGCTGTGTTTACTGTGTCTGAAAACATTGGCAGTGGACAGTATGAACCCAAATAAATTCAGGCATCACTTAGACATCACACCCCATCACGTGATGAGCTGAGTGAGGTTTTTTCAGCAAAGATGTGCCGAGTATTGCCAAAAACCATCCCGCTTTCTGAATGATATTCCAGCAAACCGAGCTCTGTTAGCATCAGATAAGGTGGAATACCAAACAGCTCAGTGTAGAAAACCCCACAGCACAGCAGAGGAACTGATCCTACCTGCAGCAGACACGGTCTCCATCATGCTGGATGACGTCACTGCTGTGAAAATAAGTCCAGGTCCCAGTTCAGCATTGAGCAGGAGCTGAGAGTTCAGTATCATGCTTTAAACCCTGCTTCGAAAAGCTGTGCACTGCAAATGTGCTCATTATAGACATTAATCTGGTTTTAATCATTTTGACAATAATAATAGTGTTTTATTTATTTTTGTTTTATAGGTTAAAGTGTTTTAATATATTGTGCTCTTGCGTTAATATTGCTGATTAATTTGAATGTATTGTTATTTATTGATTTTATTTTGTTTTATTTTTCAGTATAACATGGTTCAAATTGTTGGTCAAAAATATTGACAGTTTAAATAAGAATACTTTTTTTTTTCAAGCAAATTCATGCACTTTAAATCTTTTTGTTTAAAGACTAAAAATTTGTTAATAAAGTTATTCTTTGTTGGAAGTTGATCTATATTTCTTTTTTTGTATTCCATAATGTTAAGGATACAGTGTCTGCAGAGGATTACTTATAACAATTTTTAGACAAACACTACTTATACTGGGGGCGGAATGTTTTCCTCTTCCTAGGGGCGCAACAAAAAATTGAGAAGCACTGCATTAGTTGTAGTTGACCACTCAAAGCCCATTTCAACTCCTCCTTGAAGACAACTCGACATCTTCCTTTTTCAGCTTCCACCACTTTGTCTTCTGCTCTGCCTTTGCCTTCTTCACCTTCCTCATCATCAGTGTCATCTTGCACACCTCCAGCCTATGCTGTCTAGCAACACTCTCACCTAATACTACTTTGCAGTCACTGGCTTCCTTCAAATTACATTGCCTACACAAGATGTAGTCGACCGGTGTTCTCCTACCTCCGCTTTTATAAGTTACCCTATGCTCCTGTGTGTATGTGGAAACAAAAGCTATTAAGCACACCATATACAGTATTGGAGGAAGCCATAGCCAAATTGTTAGAGAAGCAGCTTTGGGACCAAAAGGTCACTGGTTTGATTCCTGAACCAACAAGAAATATGCATGGCAGTGTGGGGAGTGAGCAGCACCTTCCCTTCCTCCACATAAATGGTTGAAGTGTCCTTGAGCGAGGTACCTAACCCTCAACTGCTCTCTGGGCACCCACAATGTGTATGGCAGCCGACTGCTAGAAGTGCGTGCATGTTCCCTGTGTGTTCACTCTGGATGGGTTAAATGCAGTGAGACTAATTTCTCTCATGGGATTAATATAGTATATCAAAAAAAAAAATTTGAGTAAAATTCTGCTTGATGGTTTTTCACTAGCTAATGGTGAAGATTAAGAATTATTTAGACATTGTTGCCTGAAGGAAAAAACATGGAAACTTCATGTACACAACACCTGGATTCTGCCTCCATGATTGTGATGCAGTTTTAAGATTAAAAATTAAGATCCAAATGCATGTTCTAAAGGAAGCCGCTCGTTTACATACTGTTTCTGAACTGCAGACTGCAGTGGTCATGGTGGGATCATTGGTATGCTGGTTACATAGGGCTGGCACAATGAATCTGCATTAGTACACTTTGCAGCATTGTATAATCAGTGAATTAAAACACTATTTATTGTGTGCAACCTGGCTGAATGAGTTAATATGCTAATAGAAACAACTCATCCAGGAGCATTCTGAGTAGGTAATGGTCTGACTCATGTTTTTAATTAAGTTTTTCACTTCAGTGGCCAGACATTTTGTGGATGTCAGTGCAGTAATGCACATGAACCATGAAGATACATTCCAATATGCCAAACATGGGACAATCGATCCCACAACTAAATAACTGCTTTTTGATTTGTTTGTAGGTTTGAGTTTAAAAGGTCAAATACTTTCTTTGTTGTTTGGTAATGTTGGTACAGCAAAAACAATATAGGAGAACAGTAAGGCAGTTTTGGTCCTATTTGATTTCATACATTACAAATAGACAACCTCCGACATGGATATCAAATACTAAGTCACTCCTGCCACCTGGTGGCTGCAACCCGAATCCTATTGTACAGAAAAAAAGTCAGAAAATGATCATTGTATTATTTCACTGAATTTATTTTTATAGTTTATTAGTTAGAATATGAATTAACAAGGATAATTTCCAAAAGATATTTATACATTAATTTTAACATAAATATAATTACATTTTCCTTGTTTTCACTTTTTTTATACATCTAATTAATGAGGACGACAATTTTAGACAACCCTTTTCAGAAAAACAAACATTTTTTGGTTAAAGAACACTTTTCACTATTGACAGTTCAGTATCCTGGGGGACAGGCATCATTTGGAAATGTATTACCTCAAACAGGCACAATTAAATAAACTTCTGACACCCCTATAAATAACAGGAAAAAATTAATAGAAATTAATGGATCTTGTTAAAAAAAATACCAAATGCCAACAGTAGAAATGCTGTGAATAACACCACCTTCCTGTCACTTACTTACTTTAAAGGCCTTTAAAGAATGTAAAGCTCAGTCAAGTAGCTTTTAGGCACTATGCCAATGATACCCTTCATCTCTCCAACCCACCAGCCAAAGGTATCATATTCCTGAGGGAATAAACACAGAAAATCCAATCAATTCACCTGACTGAAGCCAGTTTCCACATCTTCATTAAGGCTTCAACTGTCAGTGCTATGACACAGGACAAGGGCAAATCCTAAAGTAGTCAGAAGGTAAGCAGCTGTCAATTTTTAAAGTTCACAGCTTTGCTCACCTTAAATTTGTCATTTCACCTGTCATCCAAATGCCAAAACTCCAGCTTACTAAGAGCAAGTAAAAAAAAAAAAAACCCAGGAATCTTACAGATGTATCAGCTATTGCATTAGTAGCCTATATTCTGTGAACATTCCCAGATTTGTGGCAAAACTTGATTTTCCAGTAACAACATGAAGGCTGGTAAAACCCAGACTGTAGGCTGACATAATCAGCCTCATTTTTTGACAAACGCATTGCTGCATGACGAAGAACAGTGAGGCAGAAAGAAAAGATGTCAGAAACATTCTGTGCCAAAAAAAGAAGTGGACTATCAGTAGATGAAGGGGAGGATCTAAGGAAAGAGGAATGGAGGACTGGCCCTGCCTTACTGCTGAGGTAGTCTGACCTCTGTGTGAAGGCTTGAACATGAATCTTAGCGGTTGCTACTCACTATCAATTAAATTAAACACAAACTGGCAGAGACTTTGCAGCCAGCATAGAGATTACATACAGAAAATTATATCATGTTTAAATGACATAATTAATTAATTATAATTAATAATTATATGTTTAAATGTTCGGTAGATATGAAGTGAACCAAAGTCTAAGCTGTTTGTGACAACATACATATGCACATGCCAAGTACAAACCTGTCATTGAGGTCAGATTATAATGAATGACATACAGTAAGTGATACATTAAGAGTTAGGCGTCTACTATATGGAGAACTTGGGGTGCTTACTGTTCTTGATATTAGTTAACAAACATGGTAATTACAAGGCAGTTTATGTTTGTTTTCTGCCATTGCGTTCTTTAAATAGAAAGAAAAAAAAAATCACTGAAAAGACTTAAAAGTCAATATAAATGTTATTGACAAAAAGTGATGAATCGGATAAATTATATTCAAATTAACTTTTCTTTGAATCTTTAAATGTTTCATCACAGAATGGATATTATTAGCCTTTTTTCAAAATCTTCAGATCCGAAAGGTCTAAAGTTTATATATACACACACACACACACACACACACACACACACACACACACACACACACACAGTAGCTAACTGGGTTATCAAAGGCCGGCCACGTCTCTGACTGTCTAAGGTGAGAGGTATGTAAAAGAAGCATTTCTGACTTTCGACAAGAGTAGGCTGTATAGCCGTCAGCGTGTTTCTGCCCTGCAATGGTCAGGCGAGCTGTCCAGGGTGTACTATTACTATGCTCTCACCCAGAGTCGGCTGAGATGGGCAACAGCCTCCCCGCAACCCTAATTAGGATTAAGAGGTTCAGAAAATGAATGAATAAATAATGAATACACACACACACAATATATATATATATATATATATATATATATATATATATATATATATACACACACACACACACACTCTAAAAAAAACAAAGATTTGCTAAATGCTTTAATCCAGAACACTGCAGATATCTGGAGCTCAAATATCCCTGCTCCCACTGCTGTTTTTATTGCTTAGGTGGGGCTTTTTTTTAAACCCAAGCCAATCTCCACTAACATGATATCTATAAACAGGTTTAAACTGAAATATCCAGGCTTACAAGAGGTAAAAACCAGTCTGGCTTACAACATCTCTATCTAGCGTACTTCATCCTCCAGCAGCCGATTCTTCATGGTGTGCAGTGACTTTTATAGCCTCTCTTCTCTCTGACACACTCGGCTTTGATCTCCACAGAGCAGACCAGATACCCTCCCATCCATCCTTCCTCTTTCACTGGTTCATTGCAGGAGACAACTTCTCTCCACGTGGAATGAAACGAGAGATATGTTTTGCATCATAGCAGTGTAGAAGTTAAATATGAACTTTTTGCGATCCTCCACTTGACCCACAGGAACTTAAGTGATTCCGGGTGTGCAGTAGAGGCAGATGTAAAATGTCTGCTTCTCTATCGCCAGGTTCTTAGCGCATATGTGCACACAGTGACCCATAAAACTCCAAGCAACTTAATGCTGCTGCTGCTGACAGCTCTCGCAGATATAAACTGTAATAGAGAAACGGACAGTGGCTCACAACAGTCGAGAGCCATGTGCT
Source organism: Plotosus lineatus (assembly GCA_024760905.1). Lineage (NCBI taxonomy): Eukaryota > Metazoa > Chordata > Actinopteri > Siluriformes > Plotosidae > Plotosus > Plotosus lineatus. Next base: position 47,545,731 of record CM045728.1, read on the forward strand.
CCTTTCTTTATGAACATAAAATAATGGTCTAGAAATAGAAGCAAAGATCATATGAGAAACGATATCTAATACATTGGTCTTTTTTAAATCATATTTATGATAGTAAAAGCATGTATGAATGTGTCACAATCATTTTTTCGGTCTGTTAAGTGGATACCTCAACAGCTTGAGGAAAAACGTTATACCCCCTGCCATACATATTACTGTATGGCACCAACAGTTGTGCAAGTTGGCTAAGGAAGTAAAGATACCCCATGTGAAAGGTATGTTTCCTGTTACCATCCTTTGAAATGTCCACAAAACACTGACGGGGTAATACCTGGTGCTGCAGGCACACAGATCAAGGCTCACATGGTGTCACATAGTGTTTGTGTGTGCAGGAATGGCCACAGTTACAGATTAGCAGGCATGTATGATGTGTGAAACAGCAAAAGGAAAGGATCTCACACTCTGCCAAAACAACCTCAGAACCACACACACACACACACACACACACACACACACACACACACAAGATCAATTGTTACTTCAGTCGAAACAAACTCTAATGGGACTGACTATGACTTAGTGAAAGTGTATGGAGTGGCTCCATTGTTTTACAGCTCATGGAACATGTATGAGCCTGGACCACATGATTTGCTTAATGCATACTGGTCTGTGGCTAATGTCTAATGCATAATACCAAGTGATTTAAACATAGATGGAACCTCATTAGTTAATGCACGGTTATGATGTGTATGCATAAATAAGCAGAATATGCTTTTTAAAATATTACCAAAAATGCTTAAAGTTTCTATTGTAGATGAAGATTTATACATGCTTGGCAAACCCGATAAAAAGATAAACAACTGGACGATGTACAGAGTCCTTTATGTGACCACCATTCACAGAACAGTCCCCCCCCCCCCCCGCAGCTAACTAGGTTATCAAAGGTCGGCCATGTCTCTCACTGTCTATGGTGAGAAGTTCATGTAAAAGAACCTTTGCTGACTTTCGTAAATAGTAGCTGCAAAGCCGTCAGTGTGTTTCTGCCCCTTGCTAAAGGGTTGTGTCAGGAAGGGCACTCGACGTAAAAACCTATGCCAAATCAAACATGCGCTGTGGCCACCCCTGAAAAAGCCAAAAGGAAAAGAAGAAGAAAATTCATAGAACAGTTGACAAGTGTTTAAATAGAAATATGTCAAAATGTTTGCATAGCTACTGCATATATTATTTTTTTTAAATTCATATCATGTAACAGCTGGAAAATAATTATAGATTAGCACATGACTAAAGGTTGACATACTTCTTTTCCTTTCGACTGTTCCCTTTTTCTCAGGGGTCACCACAGCGAATCATCTGCCTCCATCTTCATGAAAGTCATATTAATGATTCGCATGTTTTGATTTGGCATAGGTTTTTATGTCGGATGCCCTTCCTGACACAACCCTTAGCAAAGGGCAGAAACACGCTATGCAGCCTACTCTTGACAAAAGTACCTCTTACCATAGACAGTGATCGACATGGCCAGCCTTTGATACCCCAGTTAGCTGCACTGGGGGGGGGGGGGGGGCGTGACAACCTTGTGGAGAGTGGGACTTGAACCCCCAACCTTAAGATCAGGGATCTAGCACCTTTACCACCACTGCCCTACTGGGGTTGACATACTGTGCAGCATAATTTGTCAAAGTTACTTTAGTCAAGCTTTGAAAAAGTGTGTGTGTGTGTGTGTGTGTGTGTGTGTGTGTGAGAGAGAGAAAGAATTAGGACTCTGACACCTCCCCCTGGTCTGATGGTCAATACCCTTCAAGAGTGGCTTTGGGTCTGCCTTGGCAATAGTAAGAAAGGGGGCAGGGGAAGTCCTGCAGCTGCTGCATGGCCAAGGGGAAGAAGCCTGTACACTAATAGCCCCACTAGTCTGCTCTCTAGACTGCACTGAATTGGCCATAAGCCGCAGCTGGACACTAAAACCCAACCAGCTTTATGGTCACTGCGGCTGGAGAAGAGGGGGAAGGGCCTTCAACACAAAGAGCTAAAGCAACAAGCACACAGACATTAAAATAAATAAATAAATAAATAACAGTCCTAACAAACAACAGCATCAGCCAGCAAAAATAACGTGGGTTTTTTTTTTCATATAAAATTGGGTACTTACAGGAATACAGAGATGCCAAACCCACATTATAAATACTCTCTAAATTATATTAATATTGCAATACCTAAACAATTACATAAATTATCAGTCTATTTTATTTTTTCTACAAAGAATACAAATTATTATTTTTTTTATTATTACTATTATAATTACTAAAGTTTCTTCATGTATTTATGAACATTCAATTTGGTGAAACAGACTTTTTCCATTTACAATCACCAGGTGGCAGACTTGCTCAACAAAATACACACTATTGCCACTGATTGAGTTCAAGTTTTTGGATTGAAACACTTTTCCTGTTGTCACATGGGCCTGTACGCTAAGAGGTAGTTTTTGTTCCACATTTTTCCTCCCCTTGCTAACATACAATTTTTGTATTAATCGGTTCCATTCATCCATGTTTCTTTAGTAAGCACTTTGTGCTGGTCAGAATTGTGGGGGATCCGAAGCACACTGCAAAAAATTGATATCTATTCAAAATGTAAAATCTTATCTTCAGCCATAAAATCTTTTTGATCTCGCTTTGGGAATATTATACAATGTTAAAAGAGAATTTCTAAAATAGTTCATAGTGTTGTAAGAATAAGTTACTTGATTATAGTCTATATCCTCTTAAATCAACTTAAATTGAGTACAGTAAGATACCTACACTTGGTAAGAATATTTAGTGAAAAATATTTTTTATTTTAAGAATCTTACCAAGTGTAAGAATTTTTGGCAGAATATAAGATTTCTAATCTTGATTAGACAGCAATTTTTTGTAATGTATATCCCTGTAGCACTGGGTACAAGTTGGGAGAAATCACCCTGAATGGGAAACCACTCTCACTATGTACAACCAACTTACCATATCCACATATATACATACTTGATCCCAGCTATGGGTAATTTAGTGCAGCTAATGGATGGTGGGAGGAAACCACAGTGCCCACAGGTAACTCATGCAAATTTAGACACAACTTATCAGTCCTGGTTGTTACATTTATTTAATGTGCCCTCAGTACACAGGTAGGACAAAAAGAAAAACTTGATTGATTACCAAATATAATCAAGGGGGGAAAATATAATGTAAAAATGTCAGTGTAGGCTTTTAAATCTAAAATTGCCAGAATACCAGCAAGAGCAAAAGCCTAAGTAGGTACAAAGTTCAAAGCTTGGCTCATCACGGCTGGCCTGCACATCTCAGCTGACATGTACAGGAACGTATTCTCCAGCACACCTGGTGCAAATCTAGAGTTGAATTCAGAGCTTCCACAGAACACAAACTGGCATTAAAGGCATACACAGTTATAAGGAGTGACAGAGCCATGCTGACGGTAATCGGATGGCAGACCTAACCAAACATGGCATCAAGCCTCCCAGAAGGACTTTGTTGAAATACACAAACAGGCTTGTGTATAAGGAAGAAGTGAAGGTAGCAGAGTGCTACAGGCTGCCAGGTCACACTGTGCTCCAGGCCAAAATCACTAAAACAGTTTCCTGAGTGACAAGACTAATCTCATCAATGCGCACTATAAGAAAGGTTCATCTCAGTTTAACATTCAGGTTACACTACTGGCACTGACAGGAAGCAGTGTTGACCTGTTAACAGTCACTATCATCACATCATCAAATGCTACACAGACATTACTACTCACTAAACCCTGCATTTCCAAATCTATTAGCTATGTGTATAATATAACACCAGCTCATGATGCATTATGTGCCGCTCTGGACGAGGAGTGTAACATTTAAAAGTGCCATTCACTGACCAGGCTTGTTAAATAAACATCGCATAAGATGTTATTTCTCTAAAAATTTTCCCGAGTCATTTGTTCACTCCTGTACAAGAGTGTCAATGAGTCCAGCAATGGGTGTGATGATATTGGTAAACATTGCCAAATTTTTTATTTCTTTTGAAATCATATACCCAATTTGGTTTCTCACCAACTGATCTCAGACCTTTCCACTTTCTATAAGTATCTGTTGAACCTCCAATTATCATGCATATGCAAGACCATATAAACAAACCCAGAACCAAAAAAGTATGGAAAACAAGTGAATAACATACCACGTCCATGAGCTGGGGTGTTTCCACCAGGAGCCCTTACTATTTAGCCAAAATTATAATGGAAGATAACATACATACATTCCAGCTGTTCTCATACCTTGCTGAGGATGTAGATGGTGTCTCCTCTCTTGAAGGACAGTTCATCAGGTTGGTCTCCAACACAGTCCCACAAACACTGGAAGTAGTTTGGGTAATCTGTGTTTTTATTTACTGCTGTGGGGGGAGACATTTTACAGAGTATCAAGTATAGTTGGAAATAAATATGAGCTATAAAACCAAGTATCCATGTTTAATGTGTGTCATAACTACTAATTAAGGTTTAAATATAGGTGAGCTTTGAATTTCAATTTACTATTACAGGAAAAACAAGAACAGCTGCATAGATACAGTATTCCATTTTTCATTTCATTACGAGGCCACCAGTGGGCAGCAAAGAGCAAAAATAGCCTAAATAAGGGTAAAAAGCAAAGCTCTTGACTCTTGTCCTGTCCTGCGTAGCTAGAAGTTTCCCTTACTGCTGACACACCTGATTTAAGTCATACAAGCCTTAATAATTACCTGGTGGTGTCCGCAGTAAGGGTTGTGCACGCGGAGGATTCCCAGACTCCTGATCCAAATTAGCACATTTTCCAGAGGTATTTAATAAGAAAGTTTAATACATCTTTAAGGGATTTGGAAATTATCCTAAAATGTTAGTAATTATGTAAAATAGAAAAAAATAATGTAATTCTGTAATAATTATCACCATATTACATTCAGCATCAAGAAGTTTACTTTTCAGATTAGAACATGTCAAGGAAGTAAATAATCTCAATTACGCATTTGAAGTGTGTTAAGTTCAGTGTTCATATCGACATTGATGACTTGATGTGTTAAAATAAGTACTGTATACTAAAATCATTTCTTGATTTCCAAATGGACTCCCGAGTTTTATAGTATGCAACTTTCTGCAATATTCCGAGTCATATCAAACTGATTAATGTAAATTTACATTTATCCCAATACAAAGGCTTTATGGTTATAGCTTTTGTTTCGCCCACACCATTCTTCTCTACTGTTGGCCCCTTTTCCGAAGCATCTGTCATGAGATCTTGCCTGAGCCATGGCTCTTGTCAGCAGGACTTCCTGTGCTGTGAGCTGAGAGCAGAGGGCTGGGGAGGGCCACATCGCCACTGGCAGCCGGTCCACTTCCTGCCAGTGCCTACCAAATCCTGCCCAATGGCCAAAACTCACCGGGGCACACAGTGCACTCAAGCAAGGACACAAAACCCTTCATAAACCTCGCATAAATCAAAACAGTCCCAGAGTGAAACACAACTCCCAAGAGCTACATTATCTTTTTAGAGAACACAGTGAGTAAAAAACGGCTTTAAAGTTTATTAGTATGATTTTATGATTCATAAAGGTCCAGAATTATACTCACTCTCTGAAAATGAGAAATGAAAGGAGTGATTAAACATAGCTATGCTGCAAAGTGTTACTTTGGGGTTTTTTTTAACCATTTACATGTCATGTAATGTCCAACAACACAACATAGAATTGAAGAGGACCATCTTCCATGCAAAGTCTATTTTTATTTCTTTAACTTCTACCAATTTATGCATGTGGACTACCACTAAATACTAACACACTCAAGATGCCTTATGTTTATTTGAGTGCTTTCAAATTATAGTGACCTTATAATAACTACTGTATCTTTCTGTTATTTTTGCTGTGTTGGTGAAAAGTGCAACAGCTGTGACACAGTCAGCTCCTTTTACAACTACATTGTTGCATTGTATTTTGTCTCACTCATAAATCACTTTGGATAAGGGTGCCTACCAAATGAGTACATGAAATTGTACATGTAAATGCAAATAATGTATACAAGTATGTAAATGTAAAACAGAGATAATCTGCAGCTCTAATGTTTGCAGTGTTGACAACAGTCTGGTACAAGAGTAAGGAGAAGTCCGCCCGGATTTTTTACACCCAAGCCTATTGGCTCATCAGGCCGGAGCTTATCCCAGGTTCAGTAGCATAAAGTGACTAGGAGTTCAGCTCTTTCTGGATAGGACAGTCCATCAAAAAGTTTTCTTCCCAGTTGTACCTATTTATACTGCAGGGTGGACAGAAGCACACTTGCAGTAAAGACCTTGCACAGTGGGGTCTCACAGGATTCAAACTCATGACCTAGCATCCTAACCATTACCACCAGCCCGACAGATGCCCTGTATCATTGACCCCAACAGGCTTTTTTTCCTCTTCCTCTATATGTTTCTTGAGGTCTTTCTTTTTGCCGGTCTACCCATCTTTATTCTGACTGACCTTTTTTACCCCCAAAAAATTTTCTTCAACCAGCTCAAACATTCATCCCTTGGCTCCGTCTCTATTTTGCAGAACCAGCACTCATCCATCTACCCTTCTGACTATCTCTCTAACTTTTAATGAATTGTTTTATTAAAATTCCCAGAATCACAGGAGAGAAGGCAAAGGCCAGGGATCTTTTGCTGGTCAGCACAGAGTCAGCAGAGAAGTAGAGATTTACAGGGCTGAAAGAATATGGAGAGGCCTGGTGGCCTCAATGCAATTACCTGTCACTGGAAGTGCTACAGGGGGTTTGCTGACTGGCTCTGGAGTAGGTTTATTAGCGTGGGGGGGTAGCTCATCCTCTGAGACAAAAAAAGGATAAGCAAGTTAAATGAGAAAAACAATAATTAGTTGAAGAGGATAATATATTACCCTCAAGCTTTCCATTTGACATTAAAAATATGCTAAGCGGATTGATGAGTTATTTGCATCCAACATGAGTGAGCTCAAAACGTATTCAAGAAGTAAAGCGATATTTAAATTTCATTCTGAGTTTTTAGCCTTGAAACATTATATATGACAGTGTTAGGTTTTAATATTAAACTTTAGGGTTTATATTAGTTTAAGATGCCAAACCAGGAAGTTCCTCATAGATATCATCATCAATGGGTGCAGGCAGGGAGACTGTAGTCAAAGGCATGCAATCATCGTAGGTGTCCTGCTCCTCCTCAAAAGGAATGATGCCTCCCATGTCTGTATCTGAAAGAAATGATAGTTTACAATGTGCTATGATTGCAAACATAAAATAATAATAATAATAATATTTTAAAATACTTTTATTACCTTTTATTACAAAGCTAATCTGCTCAACCCATTCCTCTGCTTCTTTCTGTGACATGGCACAGAACTCAAAATGGAAAGCGAGAGGTAACAATTAGCTGTCATCATAACCCCAAATACAGTTCAAATTATGGTACTTTTTTTTGGTTTACAGAGCAATATAGAGTTAAATATGAACAAAACACTAATGGTAGTCACCTGGTAAACACGTTTGTCGGGAGCAGATATTTCAAAGCAGCAGTCTTTCTTGGAATCTTTGCGCAGAGTGTTGTTCAATTTGACAGCATAACCACTGATATTAAACTCTCCTTTCTGTTGTTTGTCTGAAGAGATTTATTAGAAGTATAAGAATGGTTTGTTAAGCTCAGCTCATTATGCAAGCATAACCAGATCATTAGCTAATAGAGAAGAAATTTAATTTCGCTGGTTTACCAGTTGAAATACAGATGAGCCCACTAGAAATAAAAATGGTAATACCTTTCTCACTGCCATAATAATAAAATGTGTGGCTGCTCAGTGCACACCACCTCTTTTGCCACTCTGTGCCAAAGAAGCTGTGATCTGTTGAAGAAAAGTTATAGTATCATTAAAAATACAACAAGAAATACATCTGTTTAGAAGGAGTGAGGGTTGCAAACCTTTTCTTCGTTTTTCCAGGTAACCACTTTTGAACACAGCTGGAAGATCTTGAGCTGCTACTGGAGGGGCCTGCTGAATTCCTGTAGAAATCCAGTATACAGTGTTTAAAATGCAGTTTGTACTACCCTCACAGCCTTTATCACTGAACCTGCCAAGTTGTTGCTGTTATTAAGGTTTGTGGATGAATAATAGAATGAAAATAAGGTTACCCCATCATGTACACTGGTTTTACAAAGGGCTACACTCTACAATCCATTGATCACCAAAATGCACCACATATGCAGCCCTTTTTTGCAATGCAAAGCTGAACATCCCACCTAACCATTTGTTTATATTCCACTATTTGCATGGCTGAATGAGAGTGGGGAGTAGGGGTGAATGAATGACCACCTTCAAGTAAAAAAAATAAAATAAACAAACACAATCACTACTGTTGACAAAGAGGCATGGACATGCCCACTGCAGACAGTGAAGAAGACAAAAGCCTTCTGAATAACTATACTATTATTTTCAAATGTAAATCCATATTGAATTTTCCCAACGAATCCTATTATCTGTGGATCTTCGGTTATAGAAATAATATGAGCAAAGATCTGTGATGATCTTACAGTAGATGTGTCTACAGGATCCCACATGCCAAAAGTAACACAAGAGAATGTAAACTGCCTTCTGCAAGAATAAAAAAAAAAAAAAAACAAGCATGACAAATGAAAGGCATCTTCCCGATACCCATTACTTATCACTACTCTTGTCAGCAATGATTACTCTTTTTTGAAAATGTACTCTTTTTTTTTTTTTTTATTCATATTCATTGAACATGCCATTTAATCAAAAAAGATGGCATGCATTGATTGAAATGGAATCAAGTGAAATGGAACCAAGTGAAAAGAAACCCCTAGGTTTAACCTCAAAGTTTGCTTAATCTCATTTCTGAAAATCAGCATTGACTCAGAACACTTTCTCCTGGGTGCAGGAACAGCTGTGTTATGGGGGGGGGGGGTAAGGGCCCATAAAATAGCCCCAAGTTTCAAGGCAATAAAAACCCAAACGCTAACATATCCAGACAATATTCAGACAAGCAGACAAACAAACATGCATGCATACCTAAAATAGACAGAGAAACTACACACACACACACACACACACACACACACACACACACATACACACATACACACACAATCTGTTGGAAGAGCTGCCAGAGCTGATGTCTGGCTCATGTGATAAGATATGCACCATGATGTGAAACAAGAGATTTACAGGCTTTCTTTGGTATAGCTTCATCCAATAGGATGTGCTTAGCTGTGCCCAATGAAAACAGTAGTGTGAAATGACATTGGCTGTGGGCGGCATTGTCTGAGGTCCATGTCATAAAGCATTTGGCCAAGACAAAGAAACGCTTAGACTCTGCCTCTGTGCTTTTTAGTCATTCTTGGGCTCGTTGCTAGGCTACAGCAACCATTCAAAGAGTAATTTCAACTAATGTACTGATCTACAGCACACCCCATCCTTAAGAAATCAATTAATTAATTAATTAGTTTGTTAGTTGAGACACAAACAGAGTGTGTATATATTTGGCATTAGATTGAAATGCAACGTTTTGGTAACTTTATTACACTCGGATAGCAAGTGTCCAAAAGTTATATTGACCAGAAAAGAACTTGCGTATTTACTTTCACATTGGTGAACTACTTTCTCTTGGTAACCAGTGTATCAATACCAACGCAGCAGTGTACTCTACACAATAAATTCTAGTCTGCTTCTAACAATATCCTCATACAAGAAGAACTTACCAGACATATTGAATAAACATGAAATGCAATGATGTCTCTTGAAAACAAAATAGAATTGGCCATGATTACTTTGTGAAACACTCTGGTCGCTCTCGCACACTAGTCACAATGACCCCTGCACCGGGCAGGACCATATTAGTAAATAATGTCATCTTGAAGCAAGCAAGAGCACAGAATTTTCATCATATCATGGCTGCCATCAGCTTAGCACCGAGGACGTGAGCAGTGAAAAATTAGTCTGTTATAAATTAACTCTCAACTTGAAGGATGTAAAAGGCATGTGTGCGTGTGAGCACATGCTGCATGTGTATGTGTGTTTCCTTTGAGATCGCATGCCTTCTTCCGTTTCTTAACACTTGATCTCAGACTTGTCCACTCACTGACAAGAAATAGCCCATGTGCAAGATCATTCTTATGCCGTCTTGCTATTGTAAATAGACACAGAATAAAAATAAGAAATAAAACGAGTGAATAGGAGATTGTAAGCTCATGAGCTGTAGTGGATTCACCAGGAAACCTTGGTATTCAGACAAAATGAATGGATAAAGGAAACACAGGCTATTCACTAGTGAATGAGCACATTTAAAGCATCATAAAGTACTGTTCACTGGTGAATTGGTAGCTTTAAAGGAAGTGTTTGAGTCATCGTTTTGCAATACTGTTTTTACCCGATTTACAACTTGTGTGCCACGCCATTGCTCTTGAACCTACCATCATATGCCGCCTCTTCATCCCTATCCGTGCGTTCAGAGTGTAGCGAGCTGCCATCATTGTTGCTGTCTGCTTCCTCAACCTCATCCCACTCTTCATCTCCTACATGACAGACATTTCATTACTGAATTTTACAACATCAACAACCCACACTGAAATAAATGGAGATGTCAGATGTGAGCAAACTGGGAATACTTCGTTTACTTTATATGAGCAAGATGTAAACGTAGTTATATGGTTGAATTAAGAATTCATTGTCATGCCTGAAAGGCACACAATAGTAATTTTCTTAAACTGGCACTACAGAGAAAATGGCAATCATCCAAGACACATGGACATACAAAAGACACATTACTTTGCATTGATTTTGGATAGCCAAATGCAAAATGAGTTTGAAAAGTGCACCTGTTAGCCCAACCTTTTCATGCCATTACAATAAAATAATATTTCATGACACTATGATGTCCTGTTTAGGGAAATATGTGCAAATGCATAATGGGCAACTGCTTGTGGCCTTTATCGCATGGTTGACATATATACAAATGGGACAAAATTGTCTCAGAGTAAAATGGTAAATATATCATATACACCTTTTTTGGTCATATTTCAAATATCATGGCTGGTTTCTGGTGAAATAAACAGTTCTTTTTTTTAGCATAAACCAGAGCAGCCTACTTCCTTTGCTGAGCATGAAAGTCTGTGTATGCTGTATTTATATTTAGTGCTTAGTGTGGAAAGATGAAACTGCAGTAAAGCTTAATACAAACTTCCCTGGCTTTTGAATGTAAATGTAGCCCACCTATCAGTAGGTACCTGCACTGTTCCAGTGGCACCATATTGAGACGTGTTCATAGAAAAAGAACATTTCAATTTTAGACTGAGTTTGTGTCGATGTTTCGTCAACCTCGTTTAGCGCGCCTTTGTTTTGATGAGATCACAAATGTACTGCGACCCGGTTGCAAGGCATCGTTCATGAAATCGGCTCGCATGTCGCAACGATATGATGCACGTGGTCTAAACCATTACCATATTCAGCAATGAATCTCCAGCTTTCCAACCATAGTCAGGGGTATAGTTCATCTTTTTTTTTTTTTTTTTGAAAACATCATGTTTATAAATATCCCCAAGAAGGTTTCCAATTCTTGAAAAAAAAAAAAATCAGCATAATATAGCCCTCACAAACTGCCCAAAGATTTTTATCTAGTTTAAAAAGACATTAGAATCAAAGCTCAAAAATAAACAAGCATGACGCGCCAGAAAATTTAATTAGTAGCCCCCCCACTGAGAACCCCGCCTGGGATTTTTGTTAGCCGGGGTGCGGCTAGCATTGAGCTACCATAGCATATTAACTCAGGATAGGAGTGGAGCAAGCGTACACGCCCGAAGACTCCAATCTCATAGCTGTAGTAGGGTCGACCGGTCATAGACGAGCATAGTGCAAAACATGAACAAACAAAACAACAAATTAAAACAAACAAAGAAACAATTTGACTGTGAGAACTCTGCGACGTCACCCTCTAGGCAGCGCCATCTTGGAGACGTCATGTTCAATGTAAAAGGACATGAAGCGTAATAAAGTTTACCCTTTTGGTATCGTTTGTTAAACATGCTAAGAACATAAAATCTAATGCACAAACATTCTAAACATTAACTTAGGTACTGTACTGGAATAATAATTGAAAAAGACTTTAATACTAGTGCTCTACAACAGTATATGCTGTATAATGTAAAAATTGAAAAGTTTTTCTTAATCATTACTACATTTCACTACATTAATACTGTATTAATGAGTAAGACTCTCTATAGAATGTGTTTAAGAAGCATATTTTAGCACATGTAATAGATCCACAGTATTTTACTTCCGGTTGATCATTCGCACATGTAATATGATACATGGGGTTTTACTTCCGGGAACAGAACTCGCAGATTATCTTCATTCACGGGAGGGGCCGGAACCAAACCCCAGTGAATATCGAGTGCCTACTGTATAGACTTAGACTCTGAATTAATCGGGTCACGCAGCACGCTGGTTAAACATGAACAGAATTGGCACTTCCGACTTTAGATAATAATTTTCCGACAGATTTTCATTTAATTTATGGGTTCTAATTTCAAACTCAACAGATAAACCATGTTCTTCACATGTAAATTAAGACTCCTACTTAGTCTGAGGCTATGAAAGTATTTTGATGGAGAAATCTTAACCTACATTATATTATAGTGCATACATTCCTGTATAAAATCAGCTGCTGCATGTGTATCTACGCCACTGCCCCAGTCACTCAAGGTAGAATGATAATCATGATCAATAATAAGTATGTTGGGCTATTTATACCCGAGCCAAGTGACTCATCAGGTGGTGCTTATCCCCAGATTTCGTAGCGTGAAGCTACCAAGAGTTCAACTCTTCCTGGATGGGACGCTAGTCCATCACAGGTTACCTTTTCAGTAATTTTTTACTGGTACCTATTTATACTGCCAGGTGAATACAGGCACACTTGTGGTTAAGACCTTGCCTAGGGGTCTTAGCATAGTGGGGATCTAACTGCGATTTGGACACACAACCTCCTGATCATGAGCAGCATCCTAACCACTATGCCATCAGCCCCACATTATCAATAATCTTCTTTTCCGTTTGGCTTTTCCCTTCAGGAGTCGCCACAGCGAGTCATCTGCCTCCATCTCACCCTATCCTTTGCATCTTCTTCTTTTATACCAGCTACCTTCATGTCCTGCTGTTCATTCACACACATGTATTCTGTTTTACTGAGGTTAACCTTCATTCCCCTCCTTTCCAGGGCATACCTCCACCTCTCCAGATTTTCCTCCACTTGTTCTCTGCTCTCACTACAGATCACAATGTCATATGCAAACATCATAGTCCATGGAGATTCTTGTCTAACCTTGTCTGTCAGCCTGTCCATCACCATAAAAAACAAGAAGGGGCTCAGAGCTGACCCTTGATGCAGTCCCACCTCCACCTTGAACTCTTCTGTCACACCAACAGCACACCTCACCACTGTCTTACATCTCTCATACATGTCCTGCACCACTCTGACATACTTCTCTGCCACTCCAGACTTACTCATACAATACCACAGTTCCTCTCTCGGCACCCTGTCATATGCTTTCTCCAGATCCACAAAGGCACAATGCAGCTCCGTCTGACCTTCTCTGTACTTCTCTATTAACATCCTCATGGCAAACACTGCATCTGTGGTGCTCTTTCTTGGCATGAAACCAAACTGTTGTTCACAAATGCTGACCTCTGCCCTTAGTCTAGCTTCCACTATTCTTTCCCATAACTTCATCATATGGCTCATCAACTTTATCCCTCTGTAGTTGCCACAACTCTGCATGTCTCCCTTGTTCTTAACAATGGGCACCATCACACTTCTCCATTCCTCTGGCATCCTCTCACTCTCAAAGACCTTGTTAAATGTTCTTGTCAGGAAACCTCCACAGGTATGTCATCAGGGCCAACTGCCTTTCCATTCTTCATCCTCTTCAATGCCCTCCTCACTTCACCCTTACTAATCTTTGCTACTTCCTGGTCCTCAACGGTCACCTCTTCTACTCTTTTTTCTCTCTCATTTTCCTTATTCATCAGCTCTTCAAAGTACTCTTTCCATCTTCCCAGCACACTTCTGTCATCAGTCAATATATTTCCCTCTCTGTCCTTAATCACGCTAACTTGCTGCACGTCCTTCCCATCTCTATTTCTCTGCTGTGCCAACCTGTATAAATCATTTTCTCCCTCTTTACTTTCCAACCAAGCATACAAGTCATCATACGCCCTCTGTTTGGCCTTTGACACGGCTACCTTCGCCTTACACTGTGTCTCCATGTACTCCTGTTTACTCTCTTCGGTCCTCTCAATGTCCCACTTCTTCTTAGCTAACCTCTTCCTTTGTACACACTCCTGCACTTCCTCATTCCACCACCAAGTCTCCTTATCTACTTTCCTTCCAGAGGACACACCAAGTACTCTCTTACTTGTCTCCCTGATCACATTTGCTGTAGTTGTCCAGTCATCTGGAAGCACTTCCTGGCCACCCAAAGCCTGTTTCAACTCCTCCTTGAAGACAACACGACACTCTTCCTTTTTCAGCTTCCACCACTTTGTCTTCTGCTCTGCCTTTGCCTTCTTCACCTTCCTCACCATCAGGGTCATCCTGCACACCACCATTCTATGCTGTTTGGCAACACTCTCACCCGCTTCTACTTTGCAGTTATTGCTTCTTTTCCTTTCGGCTTTTCCCTTCAGGGGTCGCCACAGCGAATCATCTGCCTCCATCTCACCCTATCCTTTGCATCTTCTTCTCTTACACCAACGACCTTCATGTCCTCCTTCACCACATCCATGAATCGTCTCTTTGGTCTTCCTCTAGGCCTTTTGCCTGGTAGTTCCAGCCTCAGCATCCTATTACCAATATACTCACTATCCCTCCTCTGTACATGTCCAAACCATCTCAATCTAGCCTCTCTGACTTTGTCTCCAAAACGTCTTACATGTGCTGTCCCTCTGATGTGCTCATTCCTAATCCTATCCATCCTTGTTACTCCCAAAGAGAACCTCAACATTTTCATCTCTGCTATCTCCAGCTCTGCCTCCTGTCTTTTCCCCAGGGCCACTGTTTCTAACCCATACAACATCGTTGGCCTCAACACCGTCTTGTACACTTTTCCTTTCATTCTTGCCGATACCCTCCTATCACACATCACACCGGACACTTTTCTACAACCATTCCAACCTGCCTGCACACGCTTCTTGACCTCTTTTCCACACTCTCCATTGCTCTGGATTGTTGAGCCTAAGTACTTAAAATCCTCCACCTTTCTTATCTCTGCTCCCTGTAATCTCACCGTTCCTCTTGGGTCCTTGTCATTCATGCACATGTATTCTGCCTTACTGAGGCTAATCTTCATTCCCCTCCTTTCCAGGGCATACCTCCACCTCTCTAGATTTTCCTGCACTTGTTCTCTGCTCTCACTACAGATCACAATGTCATCTGCAAACATCATAGTCCATGGGGAATCTTGTCTAACCTCGTCTGTCAGCCTGTCCATCACCATAGCAAACAAGAAGGGGCTGAGAGCTGACCCTTGATGCAGTCCCACCTCCACCTTGAACTCTTCTGTCACACCGACAGCACACCTCACCACTGTCTTACATCTCTCATACATGTCCTGCACCACTTATAACATACTTCTCTGCCACTCCAGACTTCCTCATGCAATACCACAGTCATATGCTTTCTCCAGATCCACAAAGGCACAATGCAGCTCCCTCTGACCTTCTCTGTACTTCTCCATTAACATCCTCAAGGCAAACACTGCATCTGTGGTGTTATTTCTTGGCATGAAACCAAACTGTTGTTCACAAATGCTGACCTCTGCCCTTAGTCTAGCTTCCACTATTCTTTCCCATAACTTCATCGTATGGCTCATCAACTTTATCCCTCTGTAGTTGCCACAACTCTGCACGTCTCCCTTGATCTTAAAAATGGGCACCAGCACACTTCTCCTCCATTCCTCTGGCATCCTCTCACTCTCTAAGACCTTGTTAAATGTTCTTGTCAGAAAATCTACTGCTACCTCTCCTAGACACTTCCATACCTCCACCGGTATGTCATCAGGGCCAACTGCCTTTCCATTCTTCATCCTCTTCAATGCCCTACCTGTGTGCTCCTACCTCCACTTTTATAAGTCACCCTATGCTCCTCTCTCTTCCAGAAGAAAGTATTTACCACAGCCATTTCCATCCTTTTTGCAAAATCTACCAACATCTGTCCTGCGTTCCTGTCCTGGATACCAAACCTACCCATCACTTCCTCGTCCCCTCTGTTTCCTGCACCAACATGTCCATTGAAGTCTGCCCCAATGACCACTCTTTCACCTCTGGGGGTATTCTGCATCACTTCATTTAACTCCCTCCAGAATCTCTCCTTCTCTTCTCGCTCACATCCTGTCTGTGGGGCATAAGCACTAACAACATGGACCATCACACCTTCAATTTCTAACTTGAGACTCATCACACTGTCTGACACTCTTTTCACTTCTAGAACATTCCTGACAAACTCCTCTTTCAAGATGACTCCGACTCCATTTCTCTTCCCATCCACACCATGATAAAACAGCTTAAACCCTGCTCCTATGCTTCTAGCCTTGTTACCTTTCCACCTGGTCTCCTGAACACACAGTATGTCCACCTTCCTCCTCTGCATCATGTCAGCCAGCTCTCTACCTTTTCCTGCCATAGTGCCAACGTTCAAAGTCCCTACTTTCAGTCCTAGACTCATGCCTTTCCTCTTCTCTCTCTGGCAACGGGCACGCCTCCCGCCTCTCCTTCTTCGACCAACAGTAGTCCAATTTCCATCAGCACCCTGTTGGTTGACGGCACTGATGGCGGTCGTTGTTAACCCGGGCCTCGACCGATCCGGTATGTCATTCTTTCTTGTGATTCGCATAGTTTATTTGGCATTTGTTTTACGCCGGATGCCCTTCCTGACGCAACCCTCTGCATTTATCCGGTTTTAGGACCGGCGTGAGGGAGAGACACTGGTTTGTGCCCCCCCCGGGCTGCATTCCACATTATCAATAATGAGATTGTTTATTCATATGATCTGTTTCTTTTTCCAGTGAATGAAGCGTACAATACTCTGAAAAAGATTACAATTATTAATGTACTCTGAATTTTCCAAAATGATTATGTATTAGACTTTTCCAAAATTTTGCCATTTAACATGTTTGACCTCCTTCACAGCTAAAACTGTGGTAGATAGCCTAAAACTGATGGTTGTAATGGATCGGGCAGGTCATTATACCTTAGAAACAAAGGTTTCAGGCTATTAGCTTGATTGGTTGAAGTTAAATGGATTTTCAAAATTTGATGATTTTGGGCATTTTTGTCAAATTTCACTTGTCTCACCCCCTTTAAACCCCAAACCATGGTAGATAGACTAAAATCGATGGTTCCAATGAATTAAGCAGGTATTTTCCCTTGGAAACAAAGTATTAAGGTATTGACTTGGTTGATTACATTTAAATGAATTTTCAAAGATTGGTCATTTTTTTTCCATGGTGTAAATTGCAGTTTGAGGCATTTTTGAGGGACAATAAGTTAAAAAGTGAGAAGAACTGGCCTCCATAAAAATTAGTGTAGATTAGTCTCTCGTTATCTTGGAAAATGGCATAAACGGGTTTTCCAGATGTCTAATTTTGCAATTTTTGACAATTTCGTGCTACCGTTAATTGAAAAAGAAAAAAAAGCGCGTTATAGAAATGACTGAGAAATGGCATAAAGTGTTTGTAGACAATAATAATTCTTGTTTCATTGTGCTTCAAATGATGTTCGAGCCAGGGGCCTGAAGCGGGGTAATGGAACAGGGTCTATCTATGAAACCGTTTAAGATAATTGCATGAAATTTGGACTGCTGGTTTCTAATGGTTAACCTGACAAAGGGAACCTAAAACCATCCATTTATGATGACTTTCATTTTTTTGGTGCTGGTATCTACTATCAGGAACAAATACATTAAACCCAAATACTTACGCTTATCTTTGAAATCCTGAGGGTAACTGAAAAAAAAGAAAACAAAATAATTTTGGCATGTAATGTAACAGTGCGAACTCATGTGCAGTTGTTTATGCATGGAAATATTTCATGACATACAACAAATACATTATTTCCTACCTGGCTCTGACCTCCTTTATTCTCTTTATAAAAGCATCTTTTTTTTCTTTTGCCTTTTTGCTCAGATTTTCACCTTTCAGAACTTCAGTCAGAAAAGTTTCTAAATCTGAAAATCAAGATTAAACTTATGCATTTATATTAATGTATACTTCACTTACTTATTTGTCATTAACCTTGAGGGACATAAAAAGCAATTACAGTACATTTACCCAATCTCATTCAAAATAATAATAAAAATAACAAAAAATTCAGTAACAAGAAAACATCATTTTACTCTTATGTGACTACAACAGTTCACTTAGAAGTCAGAAGAACAACGTTTTAAAACATAAAAAAAGACTATTTAGTGGCTGTGTGTAGCTGCTTTCATTCACTTGTTTGAGTTGTATTTCAGCTCTCGTGCACATATCATCCATCAACTTCCTCTTTTCTTCCAAACAACCGAGCTAAATAGACCAGAGCCAAACATTTCTGTGATATTCCTATACCGCTGTGATATTCCAGGATTTGGAATAGGATTATATTTGTAAATGTTATTACTGTTCTTGGCGACAAGCTGCTACCTGAGACGAGTGTGGTTAAATCCTCCGGTATGGACTTCATTCTGACCCTGCGCGCTCTTCACTCTTCGGTCAGCTGTAGTTTTAGTTCTTCACCCGTTTTCTGACAAATCCCGCCCCCTCCACGACAATTGGCACCAGTTTACGTGCACATGGTCTCCAAACGTCTGATCTGACTGACTGAATATAATGTTAGCCAATCCTGCTAATGGTAGGTGGGGTCATAGGAATACGGGTGGACAATAAATATAACTCCTCTGGCCGCAGTAGCCGTCGAAACACGGAAGTTTCAAAGCTATCTGATTGAAGAACAAGGAAGTAGCCATGTGCAGAGTAAAAACTCTTGTTAAAAATGAATAAATAAAGCTGCAGAGAAAGCACATTGTCGTGTGGACTGGTGTGTTTTATCCATTCATGAACTAATCACTATGGAACATGAGTGATTGTAAGCAATGATTATTAATATTTTGGTAAATACTGTTTTTCTTTAGTAACACAGATCACTGGTATCAATGACCAAAACTTGATCCATGGCCACCCCTCTGGCCACCCCAGTAGCCTATAACGCGATTACTTATTAGTATTCACGTGTTTTTACATAGTATGCTAACAAATTTTGTGGTATTATTAATATTATTATTATTATTATTAAAATACAGCTTTATTAATTTATTTATGCAATTTCCTCTGGGATTAATAAAATATTCTGATTGGTATTTTGTAGTAATATGAGGTGTGTGGTCACAAAGTTTTGTAGCTGCTAAAGGTACACCTTGTTCCAAAAAGAGAGGCAGGTGAGGACATGGGGTGATGTAGGACTTCCAGAAAACACAACAATCCAAGTAGATGATGTACTGCGCTCTCTCTCTCTCTCTCTCGCTCTCTCTCGCCTTGGTCCTGCACTTTTTCACAGAGATCACCTCAGTTTACAGACCTCTAATGACCTACCAGGAGACCTGCACTGTATCACATCCCAATCTCCTGCTCTCCCTCTCTCTCGCTCTCTCTCTCTCTCTCTCTCTCTCATTCCCTCTCTACCTCTCAGGAAGCAAATCAATTTGAAATTTTTGAATTACAGCATGTCTTTGTTCATGAACAAATATTGTACATTTTGTAAGAAATAAACAATGAAATAATCAGTTTTCATGCATCATTGGAATATAGCATACACAATCATTTTATCGATAACATGAATTGCATTCCATATCCTTGAAAACAGAATCCTTTCACAGTGCAAACTAGCAGAAGTCCAAAATAATAGTTTGTACAGTCTGTCTAGGTGTGATGATTAAGGCTTAGAAATTTACAGCAGAAGTTACTGTATTGATTGTGTAGTAGTTAAAGCTTTGCTGAAAGTGCTCATGTGATAAATGTAATGACAGTTGCTACACTATCCCTTTTAAAATCTGCTCAGCAATGCTTGAACTATAGCTGACCTAGACAGAGCGCCATCCAACTCACTGGGGTAGAGGAGAGATGGAGTGACCTTTAACCTTTAGAAGTGGAGAGCAGCACATTCGTATCTCATCTCCTCTCAGACAGACTTGTTTGATCTGGACTCACCTCAGTTCACACATTTTAGGTCCTGGCACCAGCCTACAGGGGAAGAATGTGTGTGGGGGGAGATATTATTGTAAGCATTGCTAATTACATCAACATTGATATATATATATATATATATATATATATATATATATATATATATATATATATATATATATATATATTTGATATTATAATGAGAGGAATATTATTATGAACATTGCTATAAAACAAACAATTCTAATTTGGTGATATAACATATTTTTCTGGAACAATAAAATATTTATACTGTTTTTATGTCTGAGAGGTTTACAGATTCTTCATGCATACAGTAATCAAGTAGATTGACATCACAGGTTTTCATAGATAGATAGATAGATAGATAGAAGATTTACTGATGGGGCTTTGTAGAGATATACTGTGAATGTGTTCCACTTGAAGGAAGAGCAACTGCAAATCAACACAGTGGTACTCTGACTGTTCTACTTTATACTTGAATGAAACATGTCCTGATAGGAGTGGTCTCTCCCAGAAAGGCAATGTCTTCATTCACACAAGGCACAAAGATTTACAATGGATGAGTTAAGTATAAAAATGATTAATCATATACTGAGGCCATTACTGTCACTGGAATTTTATTCAGTTGAACACTTGTGGGAGATTACAGACTGACATGTTAGACAGTGCTTTCCATCTTTAAAATACAAATTGAGTAAATAGAATGTAAAAGGGTGGTTTTATGACTCTCTTAACCCTTCCTGGCAGCTCAGTCCAGTTTGGCAATTTTACTCTGCTCTCTCTGATTAATAAGCTATTCCAACTCACAGAATAGTTGTTCTTTCAATGTTTTTTGGTTGTTGCACCATTCTGTGTAAACTCTAGTGAGTGAGTGTTGTAGGTGAAAATCTCAGGAGATAAGTATTTTCTGAAATATTCAAACCAACCTCTCTGGGAACAACATCCATGCTACGAATAAAGTTCGAGTCTTACATTTTTTTTCTTCATTGCTACATTTGATATGTACAAGTTACCTTATGTCTTTGAAACTGATATGCAGGTTTTGTTTGTTTGTTTGTGGGGATTGGCAGTACATTATTCACACATGCATAGGTATGCCTCCATTAGTCCCGAAGGACTATGACTGCACTCTGGCAGGTATCCCTGCTGGTGATACTCTCCAGTGCGTAGAGCCAGGGTAGGGAGTAATGGAGGACAGGCTGTTACCCAAACAGCAAGTCCCCCCCCTCTCAGGCGCTACCGGAAGGACCCAATGGAAGGGCAAGTGCTGATACGACTGGGTTCCAGTGCCGCTGCAGGAGTTGCCAGAACGTTACTGTGAATGAACTGCCTCAGGGGACTCCGACTCCCGATTAGAAACACGCTGCCGGCTTTGCAGCCTACTCTTGTCGAAAGTTAGCAATGGTTCTTTTACATGCCTCACACCATAGACAGTCAGAGACATGGCTGGCCTTTGATATGGAGTGTGGAGACTCGAACCACCAACCTTAGGATCAGCAATTCAGCGCCTTATCCCACTAGACCACCACTGACCCCAAACACATATGCATAGCTGATTAGATAACAAAATACAGTATTCATGTATAGGCAAAGATTGTAGTTCCTGAAAAAATGGACAATGAGTGCATAAATATGCTATCATCATATGACTCTAATCCCAAAAAAGGTTGGCACACCAGAAAACATATCAGATGTTGAAAGTGAGATATTTTACTATTTCATAAAATAAATTACTCGTTTTGAATTGTAACACAGTAGGCAGAGATATATGCTTTTGAACTGAGCGTTGGGAAGAAGCCAGATGGTCCCTCCCCTCTTTAGTCAGGACGAATTCCAAAATCTTTCTTTCTGAATTCCCAAAAAGAATTAGAAAGTTTGATTCAGCTGACCACATGACAGTTTTCCACTTTGTCTCAGGCCTTTTTAAATGAGCTTTGGCCCAGATAAGATGGCTACATTTCTGGAACATGTTCACATATGGCTTCTTTGCATGATGGGGTTTTAACCTCCATTTGTGGGTAACACAGCAACCTGGGTTCACAGACAATATATTTCGGAACTGATCCTGAACCTATGCAGTGATTTCCATGACAGAATCATGCCTGTTCTTAATGCAGTTCCAACTGTGGGCCCAAAGATCATGGGCACCCAATATTGATTTTTGGCCTTGTCCCTTATACATAAAGATTTTTTTAGACTCTATACATCTTTTGATAACGTAATGTATTGTCTGTTATGAGACAATCAAAGTCTACACAATCTCATATCGAGGTGCATTCGTTAATTAATTCATTCAGTCTTTCAATTATTTGCTGAACTGCTTTATCCTACCAGGGATATGGGCAATTGGCAGCCTATTTCAGCTGACCTAGTGACAATTTGGAACTGCCAATTAACCTAATGAGAAAGTAAGTCTTTGGACTGTGGTAGGAAACCAGAGTACCTGAAAGAAACCCAAATGACCACATGGATTACATGCAAACACCACTTGGAAACATCTTTGCCAAGCCTAGGACTTGAACACAGACCAGCAAAGCCACCATGCCGCCATCATTGAGGAACATTACAGTACTGTATTGTGAAATTGTTCAATCTGAAAATGTAGTTTATTGTACATTGGTGAACCGCTGCCAAGATAGCATTTTTATAGCCAGTAATCTTACTGACATGCTGTAAATAAACAAAAATTAGTTGTAAATGTTCCTCTAGCTGTTTTGTTTAAGTACTGCTTCCTTTTCAAGCTTTCTGTTGATCCATCCAAAACTTTTTGAACTTTTACTGCGATTAAATTTTAAAATGAGCTAATATTTTTAATAAAATATTAAAATGTTTGAACATTTGACAAGTTTTCTATGTTCTATTGTGAATGCAATATGGTATTAATAAAGTTGCAAATCATTGGATTTTGTATTTATTTACATTATACTTACTGAAATTTAGTGGGTTCCAAAGGTATTCAATCAACATCAAGAAAACTAGCTTTGTTGAATGGTATCATAAATTTTTTCCTATATATATATATATATATATATATATATATATATATATATATATATATATATATATATTTATATATATGAGAGATTTTCTTTTGGCTTTCCCTTTATCAGGAGTCGCCACAACGAATGATTCGTATGCTTGATTTGGCATAGGTTTTTACGTCAGATGCCCTTCCTGACACAACCCTTTATCAAGGGATAGAAACACACTGACGGCTTTGCAGCCTACTCTTTACGAAAGTCAGCAATGGTTCTTTTACATGACTCACACCATAGACAGTGAGAGACATGGCCCGCCTTTGATAACCCAGTTCGCTGCACTGGGGGGACAGTGACAACCTTGTGGAGAGTGGGACTCGAACCCCCAACCTTAGGATCAGCGATCCAGCGCCCTATACCACCAGACCACCACTGCCCTTTTATATATATACATATATATATATGTATAATTGTGTTCATGTCTTTGGTGGCATAGTGATTTTTGTCTGCCTCACAGCAAAAAGGTCTTGGATTCAAGTTATAGCCTCAATGAGGGCATTTCTGTGTACAGTTTGTATCCCCTAGCATTCGTACTTTGGTTTCCTCCAATAGTCTAAAGAAATGAATTGGCCCTATGATCGACTGGTGAGCTGTTTACGTTGTGCTCCCCCTTCACCTAAAAGTAGGCTGATATAGGCTACACCTTTTCCACAACTCTACTAGGTTTAAGATGTTAAGCAAATGAATGAATGAAGGAAGACATCAGTGAATGAATGAATGAATGAGTGAATAACTGAATGTATAAATGAATGTGTACACCTTTAACTCAGTGATGTCACATAATTCAAAATTTTAGTTTATGTCAGAAAATATTCAAGAACTTGGAAAACATTGAATAAGTATTCAGATCCAATCAATAAAATGAATAACGCTGGCTTGCAAACAACATGCTTTATTTCAATATATTGCTATAATGTTTTTTTTATTTTTTATGATTAACTTGTCAAGGAAAATCTACAGTAGGTTTAGTCTTAAGAGCAGACACACATTGGGTGTCCTGCAAACAGACCAAAAGAGTATGTCCTATGTGTTGTCAGAAGATCTGTGAAAGAGAAGCGCAAGCAGAAAAAAATTGCAAACCAACAAGTCCATTTATTTATTTTGATTGTCCATGGTGGAGATTATACTTTTACAACTCACTGTATGGTGAATGAGGGTGGTGCTGGCAGCATGCTATGGAGCTACTTCTCAACAGACAGGGACAAGAACATTTTTAATACACAGTATCTGTATTTTCCTTATGAACTGTTTACTGCATATATTTTAATTTAAAAAAAATTGATTAATGGTCATTTTAAAATATTTTGAAATTATTAGCCCATATTTGTAAGTCTACATTTGTTAGGATCTGGGCTTTACTAGACATTACTGAAACTTTGGCTGAAACTTGTGCTGTGGTCATAAGCACCAAAAATAGACGCAGTGAAAAAAAAAAATTTTTACTTTTAAATATGGCAAAGAATCTGTGTTTGTGAGGCTGTTTTTCATCGAAAACACTTGGAAACTTCACCAGGTATTCATAGCATCATGAACTCCATAAAGTATCATTCCACTAAATAAATATCTGAAATAAGAACCCACAGCTGGTTTGTGCAGAATTCTTCAATAGGACAAATATCACATAACATCTCTTTTGACATGGGCCATTTGACTGATTTAAACCCCAGTGAACCTGTGGTGCGAACTAACTGATCGTGGTGGATCAATAAAGATTCTGTTGTGAGGAGAGGTCACAAGTGTCAGTAACATACATTCACTCACTTTCGCTCACACATTTGCCAAACTGCTTAAGCCTAATGTTAGGATCATGGGTAGACTGGAGCCTATTTCAACCAACACTGGGATAAGGTAGGGTACATCATAAACAGCTCAACAGACTATCATCAGTTCATCAGATTATCAGGGAAACACACAAACAATTATTCACACCTAGGGGCAATTTGGGACTGTCAATTAGCCTAATGTGCATGTCTTTGGACTGTGGGTGTGGGTTGAAACGTAACCAGATGCCTGAGCCCGGAACTTGAAAACAGGACCTCCTTGCGGTGAAGCAGACGTGCTTACCACTATGGCACTATGCCGCCCTTTGCACATATATGTAACATAAATTAGACTTTTAAAAATAACAAAGTAATAATGTATTCAAACTTACTGTATAAGATAAGATAAGATAAGATAAGATACAGCTTTATTAATCTCACAATGGAGAAATTCACTGTTACAGGCTCTTGAGGTACCATCAGTAGGGGGTGCAAAAATAGATACATATACAAACATACACACATACATATATATTATATAAGTAAATAAATAAATAGATACATAAATAGTATAAATTAATAAACAATAAAAGAAAAGAAGGGAACGACTTTATAGACTGGCCTATATTAAAGTGTAATGTATCTGAGTGCAGAGTAGATGGGTTGATATGGTTCACAGTCAGTGGGGTAGATGTGGTTGATTAAAGTGCGTGGGGTTTTTATTGCACATAACCGGTATTTTCACAGACAGTTACAAAGTGGCGTTGTACAGTCTGACAGCGGTGGGAATGAACGACCTGCGGTAGCGCTCCTTCCTGCACTGAGGATGTCTCAGTCGTCCACTGAAGGAGCAATGTATATGAGCAATCTTAAATTCTAATTGGCTAATCTACTTCCTGGATCATTGTAACTTTAGTGGTCAATGCAAGTACAAACATACATTTCTTGAAGGAAAAGCTCCACAAATACTAAAAAAGATACAGAATTTAAAAGAAGAGTAGTTAATGATAAGAATGTGGGGTTTTTTTTTCAGGAAATAGATGAGTTAAAAAAAAACACTACTGGGCTTCTGCAAGGAACAGGCTTCTACTCTTTGGCGCTGCCTGATGCCAGTGACTGGAGGAGGGGCAGTTACAATTAATGTACTGGGACACAAAAGTACAGTATGCTGGAATGAGTCTCTGTAAGGCTAAAAGCAGACTAGCTGGCCTGATTTCCATTTACTAAAATTATCTGGTCAACAAATGATTCCGATTGACTACCTAGCAAACGCTAGCTTTTAGAGACGATTGCATTTACGATATTTATTTTTGTTTTGTTTTATTATTAAAAACAAACTTTACAATAAATATAATTGATCATAACAATATTTTTGGTTGTTTAAGTTGTTTACTACCCAAGTATAATGAAGTGGTTTGCCATATAAATGGATATTTGTCCCAGTTTAGAAAGTGCGGATTGTTATTCAACTCAGAAACTTTATGGAATCACTGCTAAAAACCTGAGGGTTTTTCCTGATTTCTTTGAATGATTTACCTTACTTATATGCTCTATATATGTGTTACCAATAAGAATTATTTGCATGCTTATTATAGTTTTTTAATTTATTTTATATTATATAAGAGCATTGACATAAGAATGACATATATATATATATATATATATATATATATATATATATATATATATATATATATATATATATATAGGCAGTAGACCCTTGACTATTTGCAGTTTTTCACTGGTGCCCCCACATATTCAGAGAATGCCAAGTAACTGTCACGTGATTCAAATTCAGCCAATGGCTGTTCTCCCTCTTGCTGATTGGTTGAGATGATGTAACGCCCCTTTTTCCTTATTCACTCACACTTTGTGCCTGTGCTTTTTCGTGTGTGTTTTTAATTATAGCAAAGCTCCATCATGCCACCCAAACGCTGCGCACCTCCTCAGGCTTCTGGTAAGGCACCAAAGTGCCAGAAAAAGGTAATGACGCGAAGTGCTAAGAAGTTGAATGTTGTATGAAACAAGATCATCATCAGAATGGAATCTGCCTTAGTATTCTGGATACTTCTACTTCAGGGGTCGGAAACCTTTGCCATTCAAAGAGTCGTTTTCCACATTAAAGAAAACACTGGGAGCCACAAATCCTTTTTTGACATTTAAAATCAAGTAACACTGCATATCATGTTTTTTTTTATTTTTCCTTTATGTTAATATAAAACAACGATGGTGTTGCAATTCTGCTTGCAACAAAAATATTTAGAATTTAAAAAAAAATCGCCATCCTCCCCACGATTCCGATGATTAGGATTAAGCGGTTCAGAAAATGAATGAATGTGTTTGAGTCCTTCTTGTATTTTTATAAATTTATAAAGAAAAAGCATATCTATCCCATGAAGCAAGGGATGGGCTGCAGCCAGATGTGTACTAAACAAGTATTCGACACACACCTGCTATTTTGAGAGATTGTCCTATAAGCTCCGTGTGTCGCGTGCGACAAGCGCCTACTTCCAGTGAAGCGCATCACAAATCTCATTCGCCGTTTCTTACTTCAGCTGTGATTTCTGTTCCTGGATTACAAACCCGGTGACGGAAAAATCTCTCTCGCTCGCTGCTGGCTGATGGTGAGAGCACTCCTTGCCATGAGCACAAGAATTTGGAAATCCACCAACACAGCAGATCAAGAACACACACACAAAATCACCTTACCCATACCAAATAAATATCCACCCACACCCATGACATTTCATCTATGTCATTTTTAACCGTAAAAGAGCATTTTTGAAAGGGTACCCACTGGGAACCTCTGGGTACCTGACATTTGCAGGACTCTGCCCTAGGCGTATTCGCCCATCATTCAGGTGAAAGCTGGTTTAACTACCCCTGGAAGCCCGAAATGCTTCCGATGTGAATAAATAAGCGCCATTTTCTTTTTGCAGTTGAGTCACGGGTTGCCTACCCCTGATATAATGCAAGGCAAAGTAAAATAATACAGTACCTCCCCCTAGTGAGCATTTTTAAAAACTACAGTGCTGTATTGTTAAGAGACGATTCATAGACGTGGTGAAGGAGGACATGAAGGCAGTTGGTGTAAGAGAAGAAGATGCAGAGGATAGGGTGAGATGGAGGCAGATGATTCACTGTGGCGACCCCTGAAGGGAAAAGCCGAAAGGAAAAGAAGAAGACAGTGCTGTATTGTTAACTTAGTGTTCTTTTTTATATATATATATATATAAGGAAAAGGAAACATGGGTCCGCCCTCCCATGAACCCACCACCCGTGGGAGGAGTTTTAGGGGTCGGGTGCAATGTGAGTTGGATGGCAGCCAAAGGCATGGGTTCTGTCGGACCAATCCTCGGCTACTTACTCTGACCCTCGGGACATGGAATGTCACCTCTCTGGAGGGAAAGGAACCTGATTTGGTGCGTGAGGTGGAGAGATACCGACTAGATATAGTCTGGCTCACCTCAACGCATAGCTTGGGCTCTGGAACCATCCATCTCGAGAGAGGCTGGACCTTCTTCTATTCTAGAGTTGCTCATGGGGCGAGGCGGCGAGCCGGTGTGTGGGCATTCTTGTTGCCCCCCGTCTCGGTGCCCAAATGTTGGGGTTCTCCCCGGTTGACGAAAGGGTACCTTCCCTCCGTCTTCGGGCAGGGGGGACGGGTCCTGACTGTTATTTGTGCTTATGCACCAAATGACAGTTCAAAGTACCCACCCTTTTTGGAGTCTATGGGGGGAGGGTTTTGGAGAACGCTCCCTCGGGAGACTCACTCGTTGTCTTGGGAGACTTCAATGCCCATGTGGGCAACGATAGTGTGACCTGGAAGGGTGAGATCAGTAGGTACGGCCTCTCCAGTCTGAATCCGAATGGTGTTTCGTTGTTGGACTTCTGTGCTCGTCACAGTTTGCCTATCACGAACACCATGTTCAAACATAAGTGTGCCCATAAGTGCACTTGGCACCAGGACACCCTAGGTCGCAATTCGATTATTGACTTTGTAGTCATGTCATCGGACTTGCGACCATATGTTCTGGACACTCGGGTGAAAAGAGGAGCTGAGCTGTCTACCGATCACTACCTGGTGGTGAGTTGGCTTCGGTGGTGGGGGAGGTTGCCTTCCAGACGTGGCAGGCCCAAGCGTGTAATCAGGGTCTGCTGTGAACATTTGGCGGAGTCCCCTGTCCAAGAGGCCTTTAACTCCCACCTCCGGCAGAGCTACAACCACGTCCTGGAGGAGGCGGGGGACATGGAATCTGAATGGGTCTGAGGCGGCAGCCCATAGCTGTGGCCGTAAGGTCGTCGGTGCTTGTCGTGGCAGTAATCCCCGAACCCGGTGGTGGACACCTGCGGTGAAGGGGGCCGTCCAGCTGAAGAAGGAGGCCTATCGGGTTTTGTTAGCCTGTGGAACTCCCGAGGCAGCAAACGGGTACCGGCAGGCCAAACGTGCTGCAGCCGAGGCTGTCGCAGATGTAAAATCTCGGGCGTGGGAGGAGTTCGGTTAGGCCTAGAGAGTGATTATCGGATGGCCTCAAAATGGTTCTGGACCACTATCCGACGCCTGAGGAGGAGGAAGCAGTTCTTCACAAACACTGTTTACAGTGGAGGTGGAGAGCTGCTTACCTTGACTGGGGATGTCGTCGAGAGGTGGAGGGAATACTTTGAGGACCTCCTCAATCCCACCAACATGCCCGCCGTGGAAGAGGAAGACCCTGGGGGTTCGGGTGGGGGTCCGCCCATCACTGGAGTGGAGGTCACTGAGGTTGTCAAAAAGCTCCTCGGTGGTCGAGCTCCGGGGTTGGACGAGATCAGCCTGGAATATCTCAGGGCTCTGGATGTTGTAGGACTGTCTTGGTTGACACGTCTCTGCAGCATTGCGTGGTCATCAGGGGCTGTACCTCTGGTTTGGCAAACTGGGGTGGTGGTCCCAATTTTTAAGAAGGGGGACCGGATGGTGTGTTCCAGTTATCGGGGAATTACACTCCTCAGCCTAACTGGAAAAGTCTATGCAGGGGTACTAGAAAGCAGGGTCCGACCGATTGTCGAACCTCAGATTCAGGAGGAGCAATGTGGTTTTCGTCCTGGCCGTGGCACTCTTGACCAACTCTATACACTCCACAGGATTCTGGAGGGGGCATGGGAGTTTGCCCATTCTGTCCACATGTGCTTTGTGCCTCGAATGATCTTGTGGGGCGTGCTCCGAGAGTACGGCATTCCGGACCCGTTGCTATGAGCTATTCGGTCGCTGTATCACCGGAGCCAGAGTTTGGTCCGTATTGGTAACAGCAGGTGGAATTCGTTTCCCGTGGGAGTTGGAGTCCGCCAAGGCTGTCCTTTGTCAGCGATTCTGTTCATAATTTTTATGGACAGAATTTCTAGGCGCAGTCGAGGCGATGAGGGGTTCTGGTTTGGTGGCCATCAGATCTCGTCTCTGCTTTTTGCAGATAATGTTGTCCTTTTGGCTTCATCAAGTCGGGACCTCGAGCTCTCATTGGAGCGATTCGCAGCCGAATGCGGAGAAGCCGGGATGAAGATCAGTACCGCCAAGTCTGAGGCCATGGTTCTCAGTTGGACAATGGTGGAATGCACCCTCCAAGTTGGGAATGTGGTCCTGCCCCAAGTGGAGGAGTTTAAGTATCTTGGGGTCTTGTTTACGAGTGAGGGAAGGATGGAGCAAGAGATCGACAGACGGATCGCTGCAGCCTCTTCTGTTAAACGGTGCCTGTACCAGTCCGTCGTGGTGAAGAAGGAGCTGAGCCGCAAGGCGAAGCTCTCAATTTACCAGTCGATCTACTTTCCAACCCTCACCTATGGTCACGAGCTTTGGGTAATGACTGAAAGAACGAGATCACGGATACAAGCAGCTGAAATGAGCTTCCTTCGCCGGGTGACGGGGTTCTCCCTTAGAGATAAGGTGAGAAGCTCCACCATCCAGGGAGAGCTTGGAGTAGATCTGCTGCTCCTCCGCATTGAGAGGGGCCAGTTGAGGTGGCTCGGGCATCTGGTCAGAATGCCCCCCGGACGCCTCCCTGGTGTGGTGTTTCGGGCATGTCCAACCGAGAAGAGACCCCGGGGTCGACCGAGAACACGCTGGAGGGACTATGTCTCTCGGCTTGTCTGGGACCGCTTCGGTGTCCCCCCCCCCGGGAGAGTTGGAGGAAGTGGCTCGGGAGAGGGACGTCTGGACCTCTTTACTTTGGTTGCTGCCCCCACGACCCGACCCTGGACTAAGCGGAAGATGATGATGATGATGATTATGATATATATATATATATATATATATATACAGACGCTCCCCGACTTACGTTTCTAATTAAACAAACAAACAAACAAACAACTCTTTATTGTCAAAGTACATTACATACATTGAAATTTGCTTTGTGCCTTAGGCACCTGTCACCACTGTGCAGTGCCAGTTATTGCGTTGTTCTATCCTTTTGATGCTGAGCGCCAAGCAGGAAGCAACAACTGCCAAATTTTAACGTCTTATGGTATGACGCGGCCGGATTCGAACTCCGACCTACCGGAGGATAAAGCGGACGCTCTACCAACTGAGCTAAATCCCCGGTTGGTATCTATACCTATATATATATCTATATCTATATCTATATATTGGTAATTGGTTCCTGACGGCCGAGCGTAAGTTGAAAGTGAACGTAAGTTATTACAGTGACATATGATGTGTGATGTATGACACTCATACTGCACTATACATCCATAATTACCATTACCGTATCTCATAAAACACCCCTAAATCAATTATTATAAACATAACATTGTAAAATAATATCAAATATATCAAATAATATCGATATTAATTTCAAATAAATTAAATTCAAGCAAAATAATTTCAAATTGATACATTTTAATCATATTCACTCATAAAATATCAAATACAGTATCAAATATAACCTTTAACATTATCTATGATGCGATCTTTCTGCTTGTAAATGGTTCCGATGGTGGACGGATGATCACTTTCCATGAAGCTGAGCCGACTCACTTTACATGAAGCTTAATACAGCCAATTAACGCTTACAATATATGAGGTGGTCAATACCGAAAGTAGTGCACTTGCTGTGCTTGAAGGCGGGTTACGCGGACTTCCGGTCTTTCAAGTGAGCAAGGGTCCATTGAACTCGTTTAGTACTCAGCCTGCACTGATGTGAATCAACAGCAGAGAAGAGAGTTCTCTTTCATTTTACAACTCTCTTTGCTTAACTGAGTATGCATGGTAGATTGCGCCAATCCGATCAGATAGTTAATTCATCTCTGTGTATGAGACTTGCACCCATGCTAGTAGGCTTGTGCTTCTGACCAACCATATCTGCTTAGGGTTACAAAAGTCCACAAAACAGTGTAAATACAAAGCTCACAGAGACGACATCATAACACAAGGGTAACACGCTATATAACTGATATATATGTATATCGCTATATCGATATATGTATAACTGAACTGGGAAGAAGGAGAGGCACGTTCAGTCTGCCGTTTGTAAACAAGCGTCATTACACCATTGCGTCATTACATCAGCGTACTACGTAGGTACGTCGAAATTCAAATTTTGACTTCTTTTTTTTAAAAACTAAAATCAAAAAAACATAAAATGGATGAACGTTAGTCGGGGAGCGTCTCTCTCTCTCTCTCTCTCTCTCTCTCTCTCTCTCTCTATATATATATATATATATATATATATAATAAAATATAAACATTATACAGCATATATATATATATATATATATATATATATGTATATATATATATATATATATATATATATATATATATATATATATATATATATATATGCTGTATAATGTTTATATTTTATTATCCATAAATATCAGATTAAAAAATAAGTTTTTCTTAATCATGACTACATTTGACGACATTAATACTGTATTAATGAGTAAGGCTGTCTATAGCATGTATTTAAGAAGCATATTTTATTGCATGTAATAGATACATAGTATTTTACTTCCCGTTGATCATTTGCGGATGCATGATACATGAGGTTTTACTTCCGGGTACAGAACTCTACAGAACTTGCAGATTATCTTCATTATATATATATATATATATATATATATATATAGAGAGAGAGAGAGAGAGAGAGAGAGAGAGGATTTTCTGAGTAGATCCTTCTGTAGGAGAGTGCTCAATACTTTTTGGTAGAGCAAATAAACAAAAATAAAAGGACAGGACAAGGACTTTCTATTGAAACTCCATTTATCACTACAGATCTGTTTCGAGGGGTGGTGAAACCATCCTCTCTCTTCAAGTGATTATAGAAGAATTCTATAATCACCTGAAGTGATTATAGAAGAATATATATATATATATATATATATATATATATCAAGAAACTAAACTTAAGCTACCACCAACTTATTTAGTCGGCGTTTCATTTCCCCTTTAAGGCTTAGGCTTATAACCCCTGGGACTCGAGTTCCGGTCAACAGAGATGTGCACCCTGCCACAGTCAGACCAGCCTATGCCGTTGAAACTGATTCCTAGAGGACAAGAAATGTTTGGGAATAACTTGTATGCTAATTGGTGGTCAGCAATAAAACTCGGTAAAAGTTGAACAATATCCCACAATACACATAGTACAACTGGACCAAATTTAGAATTTAGAAACCTAGTCTTGTTTTAACTTCTTCTTTTCCTTTCGGCTGTTCCCTTCAGGGGTCGCTACAGCAAATGATCGACCTCCATCTCTCCCAATCCTCTGCATCTTCTATTCTTACTCCAACGACCTTCATGTCCGCCTTCATCACATCCATAAATCTTCTCTTTGGTCTTCCTCTGTGCCTTCTGCCTGGTAGTTCCAACCTCAGCATCCTATTGCCAATATACTCACTATCCCTCCTCTGTACATGTCCAAACCATCTCAATCTTGCCTCTCTGACTTTGTCTCCAAAACATCTAACATGTGCTGTCCTTCTGATGCACTCATTTCTGATCCTATCCATCCTCGTTACTCCCAAAGAGAACCTCAAAATTTTCATCTCTGCTACCTCCAACTCTGACTCCTGTCTTTTCCCCAGGGCCACTGTCTCTAAACCATACAACATCGCTGGCCTCATCACCGTCTTGTAAACTTTTCCCTTCATTCTTGCCGATACTCTCCTATCACACATCCCACCGGACACTTTTCTCCATCCATTCCAACCTGCCTGCACGCGCTTCTTCACCTCTTTTCCACACTCTCCATTGCTCTGGATTGTTGACCCGAAGTACTTAAAATCCTCCACCTTTCTTATCTCTGCTCCCTGTAATCTCACCGTTCCTCTTGGGTCCTTGTCGTTCACACACATGTATTCTGTCTTACTGAGACTAACCTTCATTCCCCTCCTTTCCAGGGCATACCTTCACCTCTCTAGATTTTCCTCTGCTCTCACTACAGATCACGATGTCATCTGCAAGCATCATAGTAAATGGAGATTCTTGTCTAACCTCGTCTGTCAGCCTGTCCATCACCACAGCAAACAAGAAGGGGCTGAGAGCTGACCCTTGATGCAGTCCCACCTCCACCTGGAACTCTTCTGTCACACCGACAGCACACCTCACCACTGTCTTACATCTCTCATACATGTCCTGCACTACTCTAACATACTTCTCTGCCACTCCAGACTTCCTCATACAATACCACAGTTCTCTCGGCACCCTGTCATATGCTTTCTACAGATCCATAAAGGCACAATGTAGCTCCTTCTGACCATCGCTGTACTTCTCTATTAACATCCTCAAAGCAAACACTGCATCTTTGGTGCTCTTTCTTGGCATGAAACCAAACTGTTGTTCACAAATGCTGACCTCTGCCCTTAGTCTAGCTTCCACTATTCTTTCCCATAACTTCATCATATGGCTCATCAACTTTATCCCTCTGTAGTTGCCACAACTCTGTACATCTCCCTTGTTCTTAAAAATGGGCACAAGCACACTTCTCCTCCATTCCTCCGGCATCTGCTCACTTTCTAAGACTTTGTTGAATATTCTTGTCAGAAAATCTACTGCTACCTCCCCTAGACACTTCCATACCTCAACTGGTATGTCATCAGGGCCAACTGCCTTTCCACTCTTCATCCTCTTCAATGCCTTCCTCACTTCTCCCTTACTAATCTTTGCTACGTCCTGGTCCTCAACAGTCACCCCTTCTACTCTTTTTTCTCTCTCATTTTCCTCATTCATCAGCTCTTGAAAGTACTCTTTCCATCTTCCCAGCACACTTCTGTCATCAGTCAATACATTTCCCTCTCTGTCCTTTATCACTAACTTGCACGTCTTTCCCATCTCTATTTCTCTGCTGTGCTAACCTGTATAAATCATTTTCTCCCTCCTTACTGTTCAACCTATCATACAAGTCGTCATACGACCTCTGTTTGGCCTTTGACACCGCTACCTTCGCCTTACGCTGTGTCTCCATGTACTCCTGTTTACTCTCTTCGGTCCTCTCTGTGTCCCACTTCTTCTTGGCTAACCTCTTCTTTTGTACACACTCCTGCACTTCCTCATTCCACCACCAAGTTTCCTTATCTACTGTCCTTCCAGAGGACACACCAAGTATTCTCCTACCGGTCTCCTTGATCACATTGGCTGTGGTTGTCCAGTCATCTGGAAGCACTTCCTGACTACCCAAAGCCTATTTCAACTCCTCCTTGAAGACAACACTCTTCCTTTTTCAGCTTCCACCACTTTGTCTTCTGCTCTGCCTTTGCCTTTTTCACCTTTCTCACCATCAGCCTCATCCTGCACACCACCATCCTATGCTGTTTGGCAACACTCTCACCCGCTACTACTTTGCAGTCACTGACTTCCTTCAAATTACATCACCTACACAAGATGTAGTCTACCTGTGTGCTCTTACCTCCGCTTTCATAAGTCACCCTATGCTCCTGTTTCTTCTTGAAGAAAGTATTCACCACAGCCATTTCCATCCTTTTTGCAAAATTGATCAACATCTGTCCTTCTGTGTTCCTGTCCTGGATACCAAACCTACCCATCACTTCCTCGTCCCCTCGGTTGCCTGCACCAACATGTCCATTGAAGTCTGCACCAGTGACCACTCTTTCACCTCTGGGGGTACTCTGCATCACTTCATCTAACTCACTCCAGAATCTCTCCTTCTCTTCTCGCTCACATCCTGCCTGTGGGGCATAAACACTAACAACATTGAACATCACGCCTTCAATTTCTAACTTGAGACTCATCACTCTGTCTGACACTTTTTTCACTTCTAGAACATTCCTGACAAACCCCTCCTTCAAGATGACTCCTACTCCAGTTCTCTTCCCATCCACACCATGATAAAACAGCTTAAACACTGCTCCTAAGCTTCTAGCCTTGCTCCATTTCCACCTGGTCTCCTGAACACACAGTATGTCTACCTTCCTCCTCTGCATCATGTCAGCCAGCTCTCTATCTTTTCCTTACATAGTTCCAACATTCAAAGTCCCTACTCTCAGTCCTCGGCTCACGCATTTCCTCTTGTCTCTCTGCCTACGGACACGCCTCCCGCCTCTCCTTCTTCGACGTCATGGCTGCATTAATTTTATATATATATATATATATATATATATATACACAGGGGGCAGTGGTGGTCTAGTGGTATAGGGCACTGGATCACTGATCCAAAGGGTTGGGGTTCGAGTCCCACTCTCCACAGGGTTGTCACTGTCCCCCCCAGTGCAGCTAACTGGGTTATCAAAGGCGGGCCATGTCTCTCACTGTCTATGGAGGGAGGCATGTAAAAGAACCATTGCTGATTTTCGTAAAGAGTAGGCTGCAAAGTCATCAGCGTGTTTCTGTCCCTTGCTAAAAAGGGTTGTGACAGGAAGGGCATCCGATGTAAAAAACTCTGCCAAATCAAACGTGCAAATCAGATGATTCGCTGTGGCGACTCCCGAGTAAAAGGGAAAAAGCCGAAAGGAAGACACACGACATATATATATATATATATATATATATATATATATACAGGGTGACCAAAAAAATGACAACTTTTTAACAATACTATAAAACCAAGAGTGATGGAAGAAACCTTAAAACATGCCATTTAAGAATAAATGAGTCACCTTTAATGGCGAAGTATTTACTTGTTCAAGGTCACTGTCTCGCATTGTTGCCACTTTCTCATGTCTCGCAATAATTCCAGTTTTTTTGGGTTACCCTATATATATATATATATATATATATATATATATATATATATATATATATATATATATATATATATATATATATATTCATGGTATCGTGCCCTCTATAATCATTAGCACGCCTGGTTAAAATTTGTTAAAAGTCTGAAAATAAATAAATTACATTTTTATTGCAGAAGCATACTCTCACAATGTAAATTTAAAAAAAAAAGTAAGTTTCAACTTAATGAAATGAGTTGAAGCAAGGAGCAATAAAAATCCATGACTAAGAAATAATTATTTTTCATATAATCACCTGTTCTGCAATTACTGGCACCCCAAACATTTCTAGGAAATAAATGTGATTGAAGTATTTCTGTCATTTAGACAGTTGTTTAAAAAAATGCAGCCGTGAGGGGGGGGCACAAACCAGTGTCTCTCCCTCACGCCGGTCCCAAGCCCGGATAAATGCAGAGGGTTGCGTCAGGAAGGGCATCAGGCATAAAACAAATGCCAAATAAACTCTGCGAATCACAAGAAAGAATGACATACCGGATCGGTCGAGGCCCGGGTTAACAACAACCGCCATCAGTGCCGTCAACCAACAGGGTGCTGATGGAAATTGGACTACTGTTGGTCGAAGAAGGAGAGGCGGGAGGCGTGTCTGTTGCCAGAGAGAGAAGAGGAAAGACATGAGTCTAGGACTGAAAGTAGGGACTTTGAACGTTGGAACTATGGCAGGAAAAGGTAGATAGCTGGCTGACATAATGCAGAGGAGGAAGGTGGACATACTGTGTGTTCAGGAGACCAGGTGGAAAGATAACAAGGCTAGAAGCATAGGAGCAGGGTTTAAGCTGTTTTACAATGGTGTAGATGAGAACAGAAATGGAGTCGGAGTCATCTTGAAGGAGGGGTTTGTCAGGAATGTTCTAGAAGTGAAAAGAGTGTCAGACAGAGTGATGAGTCTCAAGTTAGAAATTGAAGGTGTGATGGTCAATGTTGTTAGTCCTTATGCCCCACAGACAGGATGTGAGCGAGAAGAGAAGGAGAGATTCTGGAGGGAGTTAAATGAAGTGATGCAGAGTACCCCCAGAGGTGAAAGAGTGGTCATTGGGGCAGACTTCAATGGACATGTTAGTGCAGGAAACAGAGGGGACGAGGAAGTGATGGGTAGGTTTGGTATCCAGGACAGGAACGCAGAAGGACAGATGTTGGTAGATTTTGCAAAAAGGATGGAAATGGCTGTGGTGAATACTTTCTTCCAGCAGAGAGAGGAGCATAGGGTGACTTATAAAAGTGGAGGTAGTAGCACACAGGTAGACTACATCTTGTGCAGGCGATGTAATTTAAAGGAAGTCAGTGACTGCAAAGTAGTGGTGGGTGAGAGTGTTGCCAAACAGCATAGGATGGTGGTGTGCAGGATGATGCTGATGGTGAGGAAGGTGAAGAAGGCAAAGGCAGAGCAGAAGACAAAGTGGTGGAAGTTGAAAAAGGAAGAGTGTCGGGTTGTCTTCGAGGAGGAGTTGAAACAGGCTTTGGGTGGTCAGGAAGTGCTTCCAGATGACTGGACAACTACAGCTAATGTGATCAGGGAGACAGGTAGGAGAATACTTGGTGTGTCATCTGGAAGGAAAGTAGATAAGGATACTTGGTGGTGGAATGAGGAAGTGCAGGAGTGTGTACAAAGGAAGAGGTTAGCCAAGAAGAAGTGGGACATTGAGAAAACCGAAGAGAGTAAACAGGAGTACAGGGAGACACAGCGTAAGGCAAAGGTAGCAGTGTCAAAGGCCAAACAGAGCGCGTTTGATGACTTGTATGCTCGGTTGGAAAGTAAAGAGGGAGAAAATGGTTTATACAGGTTGGCACAGCAGAGAAATAGAGATGGGAAAGACGTGCTGCAAGTTAGATTGATAAAGGACAGAGAGGGAAATGTATTGACTGATGACAGAAGTGTGCTGGGAAGATGGAAAGAGTACTTTGAAGAGCTGATGAATGAGGAAAATGAGAGAGAAAAAAGAGTAGAAGAGGTGACTGTTGAGGACCAGGAAGTAGCAAAGATTAGAAAGGGTGAAGTGAGGAGGGCATTGAAGAGGATGAAGAGTGGAAAGGCAGTTGGTCCTGATGACATACCGGTGGAGGTATGGAAATGTCTAGGAGAGGTAGCAGTAGATTTTCTGACAAGAACATTCAACAAGGTCTTTGAGAGTGAGAGGATGCCGGAGGAATGGAGGAGAAGTGTGATGGTGCCCATTTTTAAGAACAAGGGAGATGTGCAGAGTTGTGGCAACTACAGAGGGGATAAAGTTGATGAGCCATACGATGAAGTTATGGGAAAGAATAGTGGAAGCTAGACTAAGGGCAGAGGTCAGCATTTGTGAACAACAGTTTGGTTTCATGCCAAGAAAGAGCACCACAGATGCAGTGTTTGCCTTGAGGATGTTAATGGAGAAGTGCAGAGAAAGTCAGAGGGAGCTGCATTGTGCCTTTGTGGATCTGGAGAAAGCATATGACAGGGTGCCGAGAGAAGAACTGTGGTATTGCATGAGGATGTCTGGAGTGGCAGAGAAGTATGTTAGAGTGGTGCAGGACATGTATGAGAGATGTAAGACAGTGGTGCGGTGTGCTGTCGGTGTGACACAAGAGTTCAAAGTGAAGGTGGGACTGCATCAAGGGTCAGCTCTCAGCCCCTTCTTGTTTGTTATGGTGATGGACAGGCTGACAGACGAGGTTAGACAAATTCTCCATGGACTATGATGTTTGCAGATGACATTGTGATCTGTAATGAGAGCAGAGAACAAGTGCAGGAAAATCTAGAGAGGTGGAGGTATGCCCTGGAAAGGAGGGGAATGAAGATTCGCCTTAGTAAGACAGAATACATGTGCATGAATGACAAGGACCCAACAGGAACGGTGAGATTACACGGAGCAGAGATAAGAAAGGTGGAGGATTTTAAGTACTTAGGGACAACAATCCAGAGCAATGGAGAGTGTGGAAAAGAGGTCAAGAAGTGTGTGCAGGCAGGTTGGAATGGTTGGAGAAAAGTGTCCGGTGTGATGTGTGATAGGAGGGTATCGGCAAGAATGAAAGGAAAAGTGTACAAGACGGTGTTGAGGCCAACAATGTTGTATGGGTTAGAAACAGTGGCCCTGGGGAAAAGACAGGAGGCAGAGCTGGAGGTAGCAGAGATGAAAATGTTGAGATTCTCTTTGGGAGTAACGAGGATGGATAGGATTAGGAATGAGCACATCAGAGGGACAGCACATGTAAGACGTTTTGGAGACAAAGTCAGAGAGGCTAGATTGAGATGGTTTGGACATGTACAGAGGAGGGATAGTGAGTATATTGGTAATAGGATGTTGAGGCTGGAACTACCAGGAAAAAAGGCCTAGAGGAAGACCAAAGAGACGATTCATGGATGTGGTGAAGGAGGACATGAAGGTCGTTGGTGTAAGAGAAGAAGATGCAAAGGATAGGGTGAGATGGAGGCAGATGATTCGCTGTGGCGACCCCTGAAGGGAAAAACCGAAAGGAAAAGAAGAAGAAGAAGACAGTAGTTTAACAGTTGATCAGAGTATCTCGGAAAATGAAATTAGTAATTAATCACTTTCTGTTTCCCGGAGGTATAAATATGAAGTAGAGGCCATTTCTCTTATCCACTGTTCAACATGGGAAAGACAAAGGAACATACCATTCATGTAAGGCAGATATGTGACTTTCACAAGTCAGGCAATTGCTACAAAAAAATAACCACTCGCCTGACCCTGTCCATATCTACTCTCAGAGGAATCAGTAAGAAGTTTAAAACAACTCTAACAGTGGTAAACAAGTGTGGACAAGGAAGCAAGGGTATTTTGCCATTAAGTAAGAATGGAGGATGCTCAGAGAAATATAAATGTTCTCCAAAGCTTACTGTTCAAGAATTGCAACAAATGGCATCTTAAGATCACAAAGTCTCAAAAAACAACCATCAGGTGCAATCTCCATGCTCAGAAACTGTTTGGGAGGCATGTGCGGACAAAACTTTTCACACTCACAATCATAAATGCAAACATCTGGAGTTTGCAAAAAGGTACCGGGACTTCAACTGGGAAACTATGCTTTGGTCAGATGAGACCAAGATCGAGCTTTTTGGCAATAAACACTCTAAGTGGTTCTGGAGGAACACAAAGAAGAATATGCAAAAAAGCACCTCATGCCCAATGTGAAGTATGGGGTAGGTTTCAGTGATGCTGTGGGCCTGTTTCTCTTTCAGAGGCCCTGGGAACCTTGTTAGGGTACATGGCATCATGAACACTTTGAAATACCAGGACATTTTAAATCAAAATCTGGTCGCCTCTGCTCAAATGCTGAAACTGGGTCATCACTGGGTCTTTCAGCAAGATAATGACCCTAAACATGTGTCCCAATCTGGACAGAAATGGTTCACCAGACACAGAATCAAGCTCCTCCCATGGCCATCTCAGTCCCCAGACCTCAGCCCCATTGAAAACCTATGGTTTGAGCTGAAGAGGAGAGTGCCGAGGAGAGGATGCATGTCGCTGGATGATCTAGAGAGATTATGCAAAGAGTAACAGTCGAAGATCCCTCTTTCTGTATTCTCCCATCTTGTAAAACATTATAGGAGACGACGAGGTGCTGTTTTGTTGACAATGGAGGTGGTTGTACAAAGTATTAACATCAGGGGTGCTAATAATTGTGGTACACATGATTTGAAGTATTACAGTTTTCCTTTCTGTGGTATTTTTTTCCCACTGAATAAATGCAGTTGAATTAAAGGTTGGAGTTTACTCTTTTTCTTATTGTGGTCCTATATCATTTAGAAAAAAAGTGAATTTATTCGAAGCTAAAGACCACATCTTAACCAGAGGTGCCAATAATTATGGAGAAAATTATATATGTATATGAAATTTGTTGTAGTCAGAAGAGTTAAAAGGTGTTAGATAGTTATGCCATCAGACTGCTTGAGTAAGAAGAAGAAGAAGACTACATAACAGAAAAAAAAAACCAAACATAATGTGAAATATAGCAGTCAGT
This sequence comes from Plotosus lineatus, assembly GCA_024760905.1. Classification (NCBI taxonomy): domain Eukaryota; kingdom Metazoa; phylum Chordata; class Actinopteri; order Siluriformes; family Plotosidae; genus Plotosus; species Plotosus lineatus. The sequence goes on from CM045728.1 coordinate 47,587,976, forward strand.
TACTGTACAGGGTCTGCTCTGTGACTCATGTGACATGGACTCTTGTCAATATTAACTAGACCATGAACTCTGCAATACATACCAGGATATTTAAGCCCAAAGCCGGGCTACTCTTGCTCAGAAGTCCAAATATCACCACTGATGTTCCAAAAAGAATGTTCCATTTAAACATTCACATTAATACAGAAATGGTTATAGGAACACAAATTTGGTGTTTCATATGACCTTGTCAGTCTCTTGATTTAAAGCTGTGCAATGAATTACAAATGTTGCATGTTTACATTGAATTCATTTGAAACAAAAAGTTTGGAGGTTCAAGGCTTGGTACACATTGAGTATGGCTTTTAGCCTATAATTGCCCAGTTGTATAGAAAATATAAAAGTAAGTTTCTCCGGATAAATATAAATGTAAAACATCACAAATGTAGGCTTAAAGCCCTTAGCTGTGAGGTATGAGGTCAGTAAGATGAGTTACAGTGTGCTGCAGGTAGCACATCTCACTATTAGAACATCGAAGAAGGCTTTGAAGCCTGGAGGCCAAACATATGACAATCAGTACTTTTATCACTGTAATTCAGCCTGTCTGGAGGGTACAACAAAATGCGTAAAGTGAAAACTCTGTGGTTGATGGGAAGGCAGTTTTACCCTTTGGCCTTTAAAGGATTAAGCTACTCAGGTTTTGTTTTTAAATAGCTTAGAATTAGCTTACATGAAATCCTCAACTTTTCCTTTTGATTCTAACACCTTAAAAATACATAATATGAATTGCCAGATAAAGAAAGACAAAAGGCCACATTTGATTGACATTATATTTATTATTAATGCATTCAAGCTTAGAAAGCCTTTTACTTTTGCCTCTGTAATAAGAGAAATGTGCATGCAGTTGCTTTGAGTTTTACACCCCCTCACTGTCTGATTTTACTTACAACACCTCTTCACAGTGTTCATGAACTTGGAACGGACCTGCAGGGTACACAGCTGTGAATGACTTTCATCCAACAGTGCACATTGAAATCCCAGAGATGAACCCTTTCATATCGCATTCAGAATATTGTAAGCTGCAATCAAATAAAAACACGCCCATATAATAATATGTTTGTGGTTTTGTCCACAATAGTACTATTAACCCAAATTAATGCAACGCTTCAGCTGTTGCTGATTTGACTTGTAAATTCCAGAAATGAGGTTTCTTCTTGAATCTTCTGTGACTGGTCTTGCCTGAGGTATAACTTAGGTCAGAAGATCTAACCATTCATTCATCCTTAATATGCACTTTTTCCTGGTAAGAGTTGCAGTATATCCAGAGCCTACGTGAAAAAAGATGGCACAATGGCAGGAGAGCTCACTCTATAGTAGATGAGATTCCAGTCTATCCCAGGGCATCATTAATACACACCCTTAAAAATAAGTATTCACACCTGTGGCCTATTTAGTACAGTCACTGTACTGTACTTGCTTGTCTGTTTTGGGTGGGTAAATTAAAGCAGATAACAGAGGAAATGCACATATGCACAAAAAGAGCATTAAAAACTCATTACCAACAATAACCCAAAGATCAAATCAAGCCTGATCCCTGAAGCACTGAGGCAGCAACCTTACAGTGTCCCTGAATGCCCATGGTTGAGGTGTAAATACACCAACCTGATGCTAATTTTAGTTGTTTACCATCCTTCATACTATTTTTTTTTTTTGCATGTCTTCTTATGCATGTCACAAAATTTAAGAAAGATACAGTAAAAGCCCCAGCCAATCTGTACTACCCAGAATACTTACAGTATACCCTCCCAAGAGTAGATTGAAAGTGCACAGTCAGACTGACTCTTCCATTTAATGATGATTGTTTTCTGTAATGCCTTTAGATGGAGAAGCCTTGCATGGGAATGATGCACAGACTGTAATAAAGTACTGTGTTTCCATGGAAACCACTGAACGTCTAACACCATAGCTTTAAATGGCTGCATAGACATAAGCTTCAGTGCTAGTGAAGGAGCCATGGGGTTTTCCTTTCATCAGTCATCAGTTTGCTGTGAAGGAGGAGCTATGCCCTTTTCTGTCAGTGAATCTTCTGCAAATAGAGCGAGGCTTTTTATTAATGGACATTTGACGGACATCAAATATTGTTATAGCTGTAAACAATGCATGGTTACATGGATATTTAAATGTTCTTTCAGAAGTTGATCCTAAGGTCAGCTTGAATCTTACAGGTAGTTAAAATGCACAAGGTTTTATATATACAGTATACTGTATGTTATTGCCCCATTGTTCCAATATAATAATGTAAATTGTGGCACTCAAGGTGACATTTCACAAGAGTCACAGTCATGCTCTATATCTGAATAAACAGTTATTCATTTTTTTTGTCCAAATGTCAGGGCGGTGGCATAGTGTGGCATAGGGTGCTAGGCTCATGTTCTTGAGGTTGTGTGTTCGAATCCCACTTAGACTCCCACTGTGTTCAGACCCCTGGGCAATGTCTTAACCACAGAGTGTGCCTCTGTTCACCCAGCAGTATAAATGAGTACGTACCAGTAAAATATACTGGGAAGTTAACCTGCAATGGACTAGCATCCCATCAAGGAGGAGTTAAACTCCTGGTCTCTTCACATTACGGAAACCGGAAATAACCACAGGCCTGATGAGCCATTTGGCTCGGGTGTGAAAAGCCATTTTATCCAAAGGGTACGATGTATAAGATCTGTCAAGGTTTATGGCCAACTAATAGGAGAGAGGCAGTGAACACTGAAAAAGCATCTATTGATTTCTTTAAGTATATTCTTCTATTTTGTATGTTGAGCTACTGTAATTATTAATCATCATGGTTTGATTTGGAAGCCATACCAAGAGTTCATCTCAGTAGAATAAGAGATTGTTCATCTCACTATAATAATAATTATGATGCTCTTGATAAGAGTGTCTGCTTCAATGCTGTAAATGTATATTATATTGATATATAAATGTTATGATTAATAATATTATGTGTATCAGTAACATAGTACGTAGTTATCATGTCAACCTCACAGCAAGAAGGTCCTGGATATTGTCCTGGACTTGGGTGTTTCTCTGTGCACTGCTATCATGGGATTTTTCCGGGAAGTCTGGTTTCCTTACACAGTCCAAAGACAGGCACAAATAGATGAATTGGCTGTTTTAAATTTCCCAAAGTTGAGAATGTGAATGTTTGTGTGTGCTTTTGCCTGTAAATGGTCTGGCAAACTGTTCGAGTGAATACTATATGTATGTACTGACATACTGTATATACACAATTTTAATATTTATATATAACAGGTTGCTTGGTATAGGCTTTGCTTGGCCATTTTCTATGTGTAAATAAAGTTGTTGCAAGGTAGTTTTCATGCCAAATTCCAATACCCAGAGTCACACTCATCTGTAACCTAACTACAGCATGTTGATCTTCTGTCTTCTGCTGTCTAAATACATCAGTCAAGTTGCTGTTCTGCTTCATTGTGGCTCTATGCCCAATGGGTGTTAGATTGTTGTGCTTGTGATTAGTCCAGTTTGCCACAGTCAAGAATTTTAAATGTCACCCATCTTGCCACGAATTTAATTTTTTTGTACTTGGGTTAAACTGGTGTTACTGAATGAAAACTGTTGGAGAGTATTGTACTGTGAATATGTAAGTTTGACTTTTAAAAAGTTCACAGGGTTTTAGTTTCTTGTAGTATTTAAAGTTGATATGTAAATATTTTCCCCCGGTGAAGCTAACTGGGTTATGAAAGGCCGGCCATGTCTCTCACTGCCTGTGCTGTGAGTCTGTAAAAGACCCATTGCTGGGCTTTGATAACCCAGTTAGCGCCCTGCGATGACCTGAGCTGTCCAGGGTGTACTCTGGCCTCCCCCGGAGTCGGCTGGGATGGGCACCAGCCTCCCCGCGATCCAAATCAAGATGAAGCGGTTACAGAAAATGAATCAATGAATGAATGTAAATATTATTACACTGGATCAAACTCTTATTGTACTCCGACTGTTTCCATTGACTTCTGGTGAGTGATCAGTAACACCAGGCTTTTAATCCGTCAGTAAATGTACCCTATTATTAGAATTTTCTTTAATAGTGCTAAATTTTAATTTTTCATCTGTGTGTGTTTGATTACTGTTTACTTTTTAAAGTAAATATTGAATCTAACCTTTTGGCACCACGTAATTTGGAAAAACAGGAAAAGTTTCTTGTAGAACTTCTCATACAGTCAACAGTGTTTACTAGCTTTCCTTGTGTGGGTAACACCAGGGTCCAAACCTCAGACAGCACTGGGAACTCATTTCCATATTAATACCCACATCGGGAGGGCAATGCTTCAGCTGTTCGGAAAGTATTAGCTGTGTGGACCACTGATAAACACGCCATGCAAATCAATT
>CM045728.1:47597349-47607349 GCA_024760905.1 Plotosus lineatus
CATCTTAATTTCCAACCGGATATGACCGAGAACGACGTTTATTTCTTTGTGGATCAAATATTCGTTAGTCCTGCTTCATTTTGGTGTTGGAAAAGAGAGGATGGAAAAGGGATTTATTAATGGATAGACTTTACTCAAGACTGTGAGAAGAAAAACGGATTTTTCTGCAATTACACTGGATGTATTGTGTGGGAAATAAGTGGGTGTTGGCATTCTTCAAAAAAAAATTCCCACTCCTTCCTACACATGTTCTACCAAGCTGGCGTGCTTTCTTCTCACGATATGAGCAATAACTCTGCAAAATGGACATGGTTACATTTACTCGATATAACCTTTATAACCACTACATATTACTGATTTGTTCGATTAATCGGTATTTGCTTTCAGTTCCCAAGTCTAGTCTGTGGGGCGACCCCTGAGAAAAAAGGGAACAGCCGAAAGGAAAAGAAGAAGATTGTTTTTTTTGTCTATATTTATCATACAAAAATTGAACATATATATATGTGTATATATATATATATATATATATATATATATATATATATATATATATATATATATATATATATATATATATATATATATATATATATATATATATATATATATATATATATATATATATATATATATATATATATATATATATATATATATATATATATATATATATATATATATATATATATATATATATATATATATATATATATATATGCTCTCTATACCTTGCTCTGTAGTGTTTTTATTGTTGTTGTATTATCATTATTATTCCCTGATCCTGATTATTATTATATCGATTATGTATCTTTATTTACAAATATACCATCATGTGTAAATATACTACAGCCTATAGTTTAATGGTTACATCAATCAGACCTCAGAAAGTATCAGTCATTATATAAGAATTTTTATGATCGTTTATATTTTCGTGCCATCTTGCATCCCTTTAATCAAAAATGCTCATTTGTATATCCAACATCTACTCGGGCAGCTATTAAATATTTAAAAATGCATATTATTTAATATTATTATGTGCATATTATTCAATAATATTTAATAGCTGCCCGATTAAAATGCTGAATATACACCTTGAACACACAAGGTTAATGTCCTGTAATTTGGGTGAAGGTTTTGTTCTCATGCTCTTTGTGAGTGTCTGGCACAGTAGTGAGGCTCGCTTACCGTCTGTTCGATACAGCAGTCAGTGCTGATCCCAGAAAAAAAAAAAAATTCCGTGGAAATAAAGAGAGAAAACTTCGTCATCGAGAAAATTAACCGGTGAAATAATGCACCATGAGTCATATTGATGGCACTCTTTCAATAATTGTGTATTTACAGCTCATTGTTGTTTTATTAGTGTTATTGTTATTACTCTTTTTCTTCTTCTCATTATTATTATTATTATTATTATTATTATTATTATTATTATTATTATTATATAGTAATATATAATAAGTATATAATAGATAATAGTATAGTAGTAGTAGTAGTAGTGTTTTGTTATTAGTACTAGGATCATTATTATTAGAATTATAATTAATAGTGGTAGTATTAGAAATAGCAGTAATGGTTGATGTTGCTGTTGTTGTTGTAGCAGCATTTTTTATCAACGTTAAAATTGCTCGCTTACTGCTGTTATATTTCAATTCGCCAAATAAATAAGCATATATAACCAAAAGTTGTAAAATAATTCCGAATAGGCCTGAGTATTATTCGAGAATGTTCATTTGGCTTCATGCTACTGTGACCTATTCAGACCATTACAGGGCTGGAAAAATACTAAGGTAAGATCTTAACTTAAACTTAATGCAGCAGTGATACATATCTTACTCTTCAATCTGATAACACAAATTTTATATGTTGGAATGCAATTCGAAATTTCTTATTGTTTATTTCTTCCTCAGTGTGGATGTTGTGTAAATGAGTGCAGCTGAGGCGTATATGGGCTGTTTATAGTGTGTACAGAGGCAGCTCTCGACAGTAGGGCTTGATGGATGACCCTCAGCCCACTCACTCTCTCTCTCTCTCGCTTTCTTTCTCTCTCTCTCTATCTCACACACACACACACACACACACACACACACACACACACACAACAAGGCCGTAAATGAAATCCATACCACCATTGTTCTTCACAGGGTGTCTGTCATTTCCGGCAATACAGACTATAAGGGTTTTCTTTTTCTACCTGTATACAGTATCAATATATTTTATCTGTGTAAAACGAATTAAATGTTGTGTTATTAATTTTGTGACGTGTCCTTTATCTATTGTATTGTATTGTAACTATTACACACTGTTTTATTATAATTGTCTGCCATGTGACTGCTTTAACAGCAGCATTTCTCGAGGCTAGGTTGAAGTGTTCACGTGACTTAGCATGACGTAGTTTTATGTCGTTTCTCATCATTTGTATTGATACGTAGTCAACTAAATAAGCATAAATATTATATACATATCATGTGTTTAAAACCAGAATGATAAAAGTGGTACAACATTGCCATGATTGCTTAGGCATAGCTTTTCTTTCTTCCTTTTTTGTAATTATCGGGATGTTTTTTCAGGCAAATGTTAATCATGTGCAGATAAGCGGACGATGGGAAGGAAAATGAATTTCATCACGAAAACATTGACCCCAGTGTGACCTGCCCCCGTGCTGTATTTTAAATCATTCGAATTTATGTTGTTTTTACAGTATAATATTGTTTGTAGTCTTTTTAATATTTGTTCGCATCTTGCTTTTCTGATGACCTTGACACTTTATGGTTACTGAAAAAGCGAGTGTTCACGTGATTAGCATGTCTGCCAAACAGCAAGAAGGTCCTGGGTTCGAGTCCCAGCTCGGGCTTGGTGTTCGTTTGGCGTTTGCGTGGTTTTCACCCACAGTTCAAAACATGCTGTTCCAAATCGCCCCTAGGATCGTGTGGGAGTCTGAATGGTTGTGTGAGCGATGGCCTGGTGAGGGTGCACGTCGCCTTCGCGAGAGTCGGCTGAGATGGGCGCGTCACCCTGTTTAAGCGGTTCAGAAAATGAATGCATCATGAAAATACTTTGCTGAACAGTTTGACAAAATATAATGTTTGGTTCCTGTAGTGTGTTTTTACGTGTAATTGAAATAAATTGAAGTTGAGTAATGCTTGCTGTAACACCACAGTTACATTGTTGTTCGAACCTACTACTGTATTTCCAAACCATACATTGTACAATACGAATGGCTGGAGAATCGTGCGCCTTTATGAATTATAGTTAAAGGGCAACTATAATGCTGGTTATTAATATTAACATAATCATTGAATAATATTCGTAATATTCCATTTAACTCTGTGATTGTTAATTTTGCGTGACCAGAACGTGGCCATGGCTCTACAGAGTGTGATTTTGTGTCCATGTCAGTGAACCCCTACCGAAACCAGGTGTTGATCTGCATAGCTAACACTTGAACATCTTGCACCAGAGCGCAGCGAAAAAGACCCTGCTTGTCTGGAGCTGACCTCGAGTTTGATGTATTGCGGGTCGTAAGGTCATGAAAGAGCACTGAAAACTATCCCTCACGGAAGTCTCATGGATGCTGGAAGGCTTTTAGATGTAAGCTCCTTTTGTCGGGTTTGACTTGAAAACATCTGACGTGCATATTCCGGGTACGCTTTTTAATCTGAAGTAGAACAATGTAACCAAATCCTATCTTAATTCTAACAGATAATGTTAGAAAACCTTATTAATCACTAACAAAACGTGCAGCCCACATAGGACAATCTTACTTCCGCTTATTCTGTTTCCTCAATAAAAAATACTGCTATTCCATCCACTATAATGTGCTTTAATGCTTTACTGTTTTTTGTTTTCACAAAAATGTATTTTTATGAAAAATAACCTATGAAATTGCAGCAGTGGAAATGATCCCTTCCAGGATCTAATCCAGAGGGTGAACATGAACAGCTCAACACTGCCCCTAGCGGTAACTGTGTGTCCATTCGTTAACTCAGTTTTGCACTGGGCATTTTTTTTTCTATTTCAATCTGAAGTTATTTCTTGTAGCTGTTTTGCACGCAATAACCATGGATTTGATAAATGATTCGCCTCGTTACTAGCAGTAGGCTGGACAGGGTACAGTCGCAACAGGAGACCTTGGCAACGTGTCTTTTTCCTCCAATCACAAACATGCTAGAGTGATAACACCTACGATGCTGCACATGCTCAGTTTGACCGAACCCCACCAGAAAAGGAGTTATTTTTAAATTAGTCATTTTTGTTTGTTAGTTTTGTTTTTGTTGTTGTATATATATATATATATATATATATATTTTGCACTATGGTCTGGTGTTTTCGATGAATTAATCTAAACTTGAATAGTTTAAATAAGGGCTTTTTGGTGACTTTTAACTAATATGGTTACAATTTGTAGAGGTCATTGTGTTTTGCAAGCACATGAGGCAGGCTAACATAGCTGACAGAAGGGGGGGGCGGCTGTGGCAAAAATAATTTTATGTACAATAACCAAAGGTTTTCTGACTTGAAAACTGTCCTACAGTATTCCAACTCATTCACACTGAAATACAGACTGCTTGATCTTAATTTTTTTGTTTGCACATTTACGCAAAATAAATTGAGGTTTTCACACATAACCAAACAATTTATCTTATCAGATCAGTAATAAATGAAAAAATGTACTAATTGAGATAAAAAAAAGAATAAATAGCCCTACATTTTATTTAATTTCATGAATAGAATCAGAATTATGTTCTTACACCACAAAAGTATAATAAATAAATAAATATTAAAATACTGTATGGTGTATTTTTTAAAACACTGACAATTTTGCAACTGTCCCTGTCCTTGAGGTCAACGGCAACACCTGACTTTATCCGATTAGATAAATATTATGAACAATGTGCCATAAGTGTTGTGACAGGAGCAGTGATGGCCTGGTGGTAAGCTGATCCTAAGGTTGGGGGTTCGAGTCCCACTCTCCACAAGGTTGTCACTGCCCCCCCACCCCCCCAGTGCAGCCAACTGGGTTATCGACGGCCGGCCATGTCTCTCACTGTCTATGGTGAGAGGGATGTAAAAGAACCATTGCTGACTTTTGTAAAGAGGAGCTGCAAAGCCATCAGCGTGTTTCTGTCCCTTGCTAAAGGGTTGTGTCAGGAAGGACATCCGACCTAAAAACCTACGCCAAATCAAACGTGCGAATCAGATGTTTCGCTGTGGCGACCCCCTGAGAAAAGGAAGAAGAAGTGCCATATGTGATTGTTTCAAGTAGGTGACAGTTGTAAGTTTAATATTTCAAGATTTCCTACACCTAATTCTACCAGTCTCTGAAGAACAGAAAAATTGCAGAAACTGTTGCAACTGTCTCGGTCTCCCTATGGTAACCATTTTCAGATATATTTTTCCTCAAAGAGTAGCCAATACCACAACATGAAATGAGGTATACAGTAATATAGGCTGTAAGATTATTTGTAATAACATGAAAGATGATGAAACGTCTGTAGAATTATCCTATATAGTGTTTATAGCCATAACATTGTGATTTACTTATTGTAACTTACTACTTTGCTAATTGCTACTTATTGTTAATTACTCATGACAGTAGGACTATACTATATGTAGTATGTTCTTGAGAAGATGTTAACGGTGTCATTAAGCATCCATTAACTGCCAAGCATCATTCATTAGCGTTCAGTCATTTCCGTAATTTAAGTCATGTGGCTGCGAGTTGTGTACCACGTGATTGTTGTCTTTACTGTGTATTCGTCACCTCATTTGGCACGTCACGATCAGGCTAGGGCGTGGTACAGACCATATTGGGTAACACGTGTAATTCTTGTTTCTGTAGTACTTACTATTAGACGGATTGCGATTGTTGTTTGCATATTTTGTTTACATGTCAAATATTAAACCGGGTGACAAAATGGTTTGTCATTCTGGGTAAGTTGTAGGTATACACCTGTAGTCTAAATTACTTTCAAGTTATTTTCTTTATCCAGTTTCTAGACAAGACGTTGCATATTTAAACTTTTCAAGTTACAATACAGTACATGCTTTGGCTCAGTCAATTCCCGCTGAGTTCATTCATTAGCGCCCCCCGTCCCCGCCCCCATGGGCTGAGTTGAGCGTTAAAGTTTTCCCTGGACGTTGCCGCCACCTGGTGGGTTTTGTCCGTAACAACAACAGCTTTTATTATGACTATGCAACTCCTTTACGATTGTAAACTGTATTCTTTGGGTAGGTCATGTATTTACTATGTACTGTATTAAGTGTCACAGAAACCGCCCACTACTGCACATTTAGGAAAACAGCATCCGGATTTGTACTGAGGCAGACTGCCATGAGAATCAGATCTTGCACAGTGTGCACGTTAGTGCTAGTCATATCAACTCTTATTCATTTTATTTTTTTGTTTGTTTTTGTTTTGTTTTGTTTCTTTGTTTTATTTTTTTTTTCCCTGCTTGGTTTTTTCCTGTTGAACGACCAGATTGGCCCCAAACAGGGGTGGGTGTAATTTTGATTGCTGTTAAATTATTATGTAATACGCTTAATCAGCTATAAATGTGTATCTTCTCACGTTTCAGGTGTGATCATACGATTTTTAAACTTGCTCTTGGAAAACTTGTGAAGGTTTGTGAGTGTGCTGAATGCATGCAGCAGTGGACGGATGCGTCAAATTCTCTCTCTCTCTCTCTCTCTCTCTCTCTCTCTCTGCGCCTTTTTGTTCAGGGGTAACAAACGGGGGATCCGATCAGGGGTGTCGTCACTGATTCTGTAATAAAGTAATTAGAAGAGAAAAGGCCAGACAGTGCGGAAAGCCTCGCGTTTTATGGTGTTGTCTGTGCCGAGATCTTTGAAGGCACAGCCTGTAGTGCAATAATCAAGACAATGTCCCCAAATCATTGTTCCTTAACATCTGTTAGAGACAGATACAACGATAAGCTTTCCTACTGTACCTTACTGTGGCCTAATACGTATCTGTTATTATGCCTTCAAAGAAAATGCTCGCCAGTGTGTTTGTATAGAGCGAGAGGGACTTGGTGTTTAAGCATGTTCAGTGTGTTAAAGTTTTATGATGCAATGTGTGGTAGACCACTGGTTCTCTGTTTGTAGCACAGTATAGCCCTGTATGTGTTATTATATTGTTGACGATAAGGATGTGGCATTTGAAACATTCCTCCAGGTCAGCCTTCAATCACAGCACTCCATATAGTGTTAAGGCTGTGATTGTGGTTGATTGTTGGTATGGTCACCAATATTGTTTGCGAATGCACGGACACATAACACACTCAAGGCTGTCCACGGAGAACAAACTAAACCTGATTTATGTGACACAAACGAGACACCAAAGAGGGAATTTGTTATGATATACAAATAGGGGAAAGTTGAAGAGAGACAGGAAACATCACAAGGTGCAATTTTAAGTAGATTACTCATCTCTTTCCCCCTTTCCTTTTGGATGTTTTGTTGTTTTAGACAAGACTTCTCAAGCTGTGTGTAATTATAGTACAGGTACCTTATACCATACATTGCATCCTTGATGACGTTATCCTAATTCTGTCTGTCTGTCTGTCTGTCTGTCTGTCTGTCTGTCTGTCTGTCTATTCGTCTGTCTGTCTGTCCGTCTGTCTGTCTATTCGTCTGTCTGTCTGTCACTAATATCAATAATGGCAGTGTTTATTAGTAATTGTAAAAAAGTGCTTCGATTACAGATCTTTTCGATCGGAAAATAGAGCAATAACAAAATATTGAATTTTCTGAATTTTTATTTGTCATCTACACAGATGAACTTTGAGTTGAAAACGACGAAGCTAAATGGTGATTTGAGGTATTTATGTGTACAAGCTTTTTTTTTTTTTTTTCCAGTCACGAAAAAAATCCATGTTTATGATACAAAATTCACCAATGTCCCAATGACAAAACACGTATTTTCATAAATGCAAATAGGTAGTTGTTCAAATACATCTAGGTAGTTACATTAAACATTACATTAAACATTAAATATCTGGACAGAAGTCATTCTGGAATTTAAAAAGCAACTGACACTCATGCAAATCAACAATATTAAATATATCGAGCAGTTAATAGGATGTCCCTGAAATCAGTAGCCTACATGGGAAGTTCCTCAAATCTGAAAGAGGCTCAGAATGTACACAGTTATAAACACATGGACCTACAACAAGCAAACACGACACAAGAGGACTAACAAACAGCATAACATAAACGCAAGTATTACATCAACATTCTCACACCGAAAATTGGTGCAAAAGTGATCATTTGGCTGCTATTGATGCTGTTGTAGAGGCATTAAAAAAAAAAAAAAAAAAAAAAAAAAAACGGTGTGCGCAGGAAAGAATGCTGTCCAAACCACTGCAGTGTGCACTCGTCAGTATTCCTGAACTTCAGATGTCTTTTGGGCGATTTTTGTTGCATTTCTTCATCTTCATCCTACGATTTTGGAACCATATTTTAACTTGTCTCTCGGTGAGATTTAGCAGTCTTGCCACTTCGTATCTACGGTCACGAGACAGGTACATATTAAAGAGAAACTCCTTCTCCAGCTCGAGTGTCTGATGCTTAGTGTATGGACAGCGTTTTTTTCTGGTGGACTTCGCGTGTAGCCAGTTGGACGCAGGGTTATCTGAAAGAAGGGTCGGAAAAGGAAAAACAGAGGTAGTGATATTGCCCTCAGGAATTGAGTGCGGCCATTTTATGACCTGTGGATGGTTGGTGCGCGATTAGCTCGAAAAAGAAAAAGAGATTCAGCCTAATAAATACCTCCTTAAAGTAAGGAGACTTCTTTTTCCAGATTTTCATTCATTTATTTGAATTACTTAAACATATATATACAAAAAATTGATATTATATATATATATATATATATATATATATATATATATATATATATATATATATATATATATATATATATATATATATATATATATATATATATATATATATATATAATATCATTTTTTGTATCAATTTTTTGTTCGGGCATATTCCGTTTTGCTACTATCAAATATATGTAAATGAAGATCTGAGCTATTTGTGAACCAATCTTTGGCCAGCCATGAGCCAGTCATGTCCAGTGTGCTTTACGGTCCTCTGTGAACTTTTCAATTCATGGTGAGAGGATGGGATGTGGTACTGTATTTCCAAAAAGCGTTGCACGAAAACATGGAACGTTTGAAGTCAGCTTTCAATACATAGTCGGTTGTCAGACACTGTGGCATCCAGCTCGCCAATTTGTTTTACTGTGCTTCTAACATATTGGAGGATAGAATATCAATCCTCTTGAAACTAAATACATTCAGCACGCATTAGGGAACAACTGAATTTGGACATGCGGCCATAAACTGTACCATTTGTGAATGTAATCTGTTTCCCCCAAAAAATAAATAAATAAATAAAAAAAATCAAATGAAATCCTTTGCTAGGTTTAAGATTACAGTATTATAATAATTTGGAGAATAGATGCTATACCAATGGCCGGGCGACCACGGTGCTGCATGCAGGCACACCTCTGAGTTCTAATGTACTGAATGCTGCATTGAAGTCACCCTTGGAGTAAAATTATTCAGATGGGTATAACGGTGTAAAATGTTCAAAAATTTGAAGGCCGGATGAAAAAGATCTGCACTCACTCGGGTCGAGATCTGACTTTGTCTCCGTTAACGTTTTCTCGTCGCTGGGCTCTGGCACATCCGCCTGATTCAGATCCACCTCCTTCACCGCAGGGCTCGCGCTGTTCTGAGCATCAGGAACCATTAAAGTCCGTGCATCCAGCGTGGTGCACTCACCGCTCCCGACCAGCGGCTCAAGTTTGATATCGTGATTCACGTCTGTCGATAATCCGGCGAAGGGCACGGACGCAGAGAGCGACTCGAGCGCCCAGGCGCGCGCAGACGCCCCATCCGACTCCGCTGTCGGACAGGGCTGGTGTATATAAGGATGGTACGCGATGGATGTACCGCCTGGAGGCTGCACGGGGACGGGGCTCCAC
>CM045728.1:47612349-47632349 GCA_024760905.1 Plotosus lineatus
ACCCGGGAATAAGAAATGTCTTCGGTTGCTGTGCTTTTTAAACACTTCCCAGACTCGTAGAAGCAATACGAGTTTTCTTCCTTTATGGCAGGAGAGAACGACCGGGAAACATTGTGGTTGCTGAGCTGTTCAGTTCTGCACGACCTCGGGGTCTCCAGCCATGAGTCCATTCCTTGCATATACGGGCCGGTCGTAGGTACCATATTTTGGTTCTCTGTCCGTTTTGGTCCGGGGAAGTAGCCACAATTAGACAGTCCATACGAATAGTCGGAGCCAACGGGCAAGTACACACCACCGTTTTGGTAGTAGTGAGTATTTCCTTCGGTTCTACCGCTGATCAAAGAATCGACCAAAAACGAATTCGTAGACGGGCTGTCGGAACATGCCATCCTCGTGGTATAATTTGACGGTCGAAGAAGATATCCCTTTCTGGATGTCATTTCTTGGGTAAAACATGCTGAATATAATTACCGATAACCGTACAACTCAGTGCGAGCTAACAACCAATTAAAACGCGTCGGACCCAAAGGCTCCTCCCACCATGGAAACGTATCTAACTGTTATGTACGGCTTCCACTTTGGGCTACCTTTTTTAAACTAGAAAGTGAAATCGGTCTTTCCTGCATTTTTCTATTGTATGTGCACATGTGAGAGGAATTTCACACGATCATTCATTCTCACTGGAAATTCAAATCAGTTTTTTAAGCACATAAAAAAACAACGTGTCTATAAAACAGCTTGGGTTCAAACTGTAAACCTTAGTAATGCGACCAAAGGAACCAATTAACGTAATAAAAAAAACGGAAATATCATTTGTCTTCCGAGATTTCAATATACTTGGTTTTATCTGTTCTCAAGTTCAAATGGATTTCATGTATGTTGAGTTTATCAATCCGAAAATATTTTTGAAAATATTTTTAGAACAACAAAAAATAGTTTATTGTCTGTACATGTATATATATATATATATATATATATATATATATATATATATATATATATATATATATATATATATATATATATGTGTGTGTGTGTGTGTGTGTGTGTGTATGTATGTATATATATATATATATATATATATATATATATATATATATATATATAGAGAGAGAGAGAGAGAGAGAGAGAGAGACACACACACACATATATATATATATATATATATATATATATATATATATATATATATATATATATATATATACTGTATATCTTTTCCATTCGTATAATATCAAATAATATACAACATAGAAATAAAATAATAGAATATTTTATATAATTTAGGTGTGTATTACCATGTACAAAAGTGCCCTTCAAATAAAACAACAAATGTTCTTTTTAGGTAGTAATCAGACATACCATGAACCCCGTGGCTTAATGGTATGGCCGCTGATAAATATTTTTCAGCATTAATTATTATAAAAAGGCAATAATTATGTTTATATTTCAATCGCACAATAGTTATTTACAATACCTATACATAAAAAGGTTTAGTGCCCAGCTTGAAACATAATCGATTACGTAGGTGTAGCCAGTTACACGATAAAATTATGCCAATGTTTTTCTAGAAAACACACACACACACACACACACACACACACACACACACGCGCGCGCGCGCGCGCGCGGAATTGAATGGTTATACATTACAAGAGGCTATACTCACTGCATGGTAATTGGATTTCCATGGATTACTGATATGTCTCGTCAGTCACGGAATGTATTCTTTTCCATTTTAGACATAAAACCTACAAAATGTATGCCTTTCCTCCTCCACCCGGCACAAATGAATTTTTCACGTTTATTTGAGTAGTTATTTCCTTACAGCATCCTGCGGTTGAAGGTTTTAAGTAAAATAATGAAACAATATTTCATATTCTAATATTGGTATGAGAATAGTGTGTTGACTTTAAACACACTTAAACAAAGCAGTCGCTCCCTGTTTTGGGCCCTGCTCATGTATCCCATGTCTGACGAAGGATTAGCTTTATTGCTCCTTTCCCCTTATTTTTAAGTAGAACAAAATATTTTTAAAAGTTACATTGTTAATCTTAGCAGTCTCTATTATGTACACTGTAAAAAAAAAATCCAAAATCATAGAAATATTCCAACACTGTCGCACTTTGGCGATTTGTGGACCATAACATGGGTCTATTATTATACCTATGTATATATTATTATAATTATATATATATATATATATATATATATATATATATATATATATTGACTAGTTTCTGTGTTTCCCAAATCTCAACTCAGCAATGACTCATTTACCCTACCTGGAATATACTGGGCTTGGTCCATCTTCAGAACCAGATGTAAATACAGTTTTTTTTCCAGCAGTATATTTTAATCCACGGCCATGACCATGAGCTGAATGGCGCCACCTTGTGGAGAAAACGCAGTCGTTCAGGAAAGCGAATCGCTGAGGACTCCAACCACGAGTCTGAGACAAATGCCGGAAGAGTCGGTGAACGCAATGCTTTCAATGGCTGCAGTCGCTGTTTTTCGCGCTCTTAGTCACAGTTAATAACCTTGGTTCTCAGACAGTTTATTGCACCGCACCCCAATTGTACAAATGCTCCAGACTAAGATGAGTTTTATGGCCAAGTTGCTACAGCAACGCCGGTGGGGGAGGGCCGTCCAAATTCCACAGGGGCTTAAAGGATGCGCGAAGAACTCGCTATCACTTCACGCTCTCGTTTATTTATTAGACAAGAGAGTGGAACGAAGCCTATCTGTTATATTGTACTTTGATAGGTCATACGGAAATTGTAAAATATGGCTTACAAGCTAATTTGCGATGCACGTCATCACTTCTCCAATGATGCACTTTATTATTTTCATGATTATTTAAAGAACTGTATGTTACATTTGCATCATTGTCAGTATTCTGGGAGGTCGAAATTGGAGCGAGGGGTTTTAAAGCCCATTTGATTCACTGAGACATCCACTGCAGTGTTCTGGAGCAGTTCCGTAATGGATATGAGGCATTAATAATGCCAGCTATTTGATCCCCGAATCAATTTGAACTTCCTCGGAAGTAAAAAAAAGGGGGAAGAAAAAATTTATATATATATATATATATATATATATATATATATATATATATATATATATATATATATATATATATATATATGTGTGTGTGTGTGTATATGTGTGTGTGTGTGTGTGTGTGTGTGTGTGTGGCCATATACATACATACTAATATATATATATATATATATATCAAACATTTGATCTTGTATAAGGGTGAAAAAAGAGAAAGGAAAACAGTGTTTCTTTTTCACGAATAGTTTTATATAACGAGTTCTGAATGCATAGTCCATAATGTACCATAAATTGAAAAAAAATATTACAGTATGACAATTCAAAGATATTCGCCTAACATTTGTAATGTAAGGGTAACATGTTAAGCAGTGTTCTTGTCGGCTTGGCTATTGCTTTTAATTTGTTCTTCATACACATCTTCTAGTTCATAGACTTCTGTATTTATTAAATCATGTAATTTAGGCTTGGATGAAAGTCTTGCACAAAAAGACAAAATTCAAGTAAAAGATAGTCCGTAAAAACCAATTAATTTTCTTTGTCAATCAAACATTTGACGATTGTGAAAATATCATAGAAAGGGGGCGAACAGTGACGTCATTATAAAGACCATCGCATTAATGAACCTTTCTTTAAGTGAATTTCCTTCTGTAGTATGATCCACCCCACCCCCTTACGTTTTTGAACAGGTAAACATTCATAAATATAATAAACATACGGTCGTCAGAAAATAAAGCCATAAAATAATAAAAAGACAAAAACCCTGTAAATGTATGTGACACTGCCGAGTGAATGGCGATGTAATAATAATACTAATAACAAAATAATAACAATAATAATAATAATAATAATAATAATGATAATGATAATGATAATGATAATAATAATAATAATAATAATAATAATAATAATAATATCGCCGGTATTGCATAGCCTATATACGGTGAAATGAGGTTTCTGGACTTTCAGATCCGCTCCTGGAATGTGCAGGCGCCGCGACCTTGAAGTTCACCCATATCTCTCTCTCTCTCTCTCTCTCTCTCTCTCCCTCTCACACACACACACACACACACACACACCACACACACACACACACATTCTATAGCAAAGGGTTTGCCGTGTAGTACTGTAAACGGTCTCTGTTCAACTTTTTTTCCTTCATCCTCCTGTTTTGAAACCATATTTTGACTTGGCGGTCGGTAAGGTTGAGCATCCTGGAGAGCTGCAGCCTCTTCTCTTTGTTGATGTAAACACTAAAGAAAAATTCTCTTTCCAGTTCCCTTATTTGATACTTGGAGTAGGGGCATCGCTTCTTGCGGGTTTTCTGTCCATCTGAAGGGAAAAATACATACATTTAGAAAAGGAAATCATTGATCAATATTCAGAAAATTAAAAAAAAAAAAATATATATATATATATATATATATATATATATACATACATACATACATACATATGTATGTGTGTATATATACATACATATTATATATATATATATATATATACACACACACATACATACACACACACACACATATATATATATATATACACATATATATATATATTCATATATTCATATATATATATATATATATATATATATATATATATATATATATATATATATATATATATATATATATATATATATATATATGGATAAGTTGAAGTTTTAAATTTGCTTCAGATTGCCGAGCTGTCTGTGGGTTACAGTGAGAAAGGTGTACTTTGGCCCTGTACGAGGCGCAGCATTCAAACAAGTCACACAACACTGTCACGAATGTTGTAAAAGCCAAAGTCAAAAGTAGTCATATTGCGAAACCGGACATTTGAGCAGTGACTGCCTGCAATTGAATTTGAAAAAAATAATAATAATAATAATAATTCAATGTAAATTTAATTCTGTGATGAGCAGAAGTGAGAAGTTCCCTGTGTAGATGTTTTTTTTATACATTGAAATCATAATACACCTCCAACTTGAATGAGAGCTGAACCTCAGTGGACGGGCTGAATTCCTCTCCAGTACGAGCAATGTTTGTAAAATGTATGTTGAGAAACATCGCATCTCTGAAGAAGACTTAAAAACTTTAGTTAGTAAACCCCCCCCCCTCTCTCTCTCTCTCTCGTTCACGGCCAGTTTCTACGTTAAAGCACGTGATATTGCGTTTATAACAAAGTTTTGCTGAGTAAATCTACAGGCCCTCTATAAACCTTATATGCTTATAAAACAGCACATAAAATGTTTAACAGGGGCGCGCGAGATTACAAAGTTTCTCCCATAACCGACTCTCGAGTTCATACGTACTTGTGCTCGCATATTTTTCCTCGTTGTTGCCGGAAGACGATTCGGGACTGCTGGTCTCCTCGCGGCGCTCTGCCTCCTCCATGTCTCGACATGGCTCTGTCCCCGAGCTCAGGGCTGCCGGAGCGGCTGCAGGAGCTTTACTGCTGTTCGATCTGCTGGCTGCCTGCTCGCTGTTTTGAGTCTCCATGCTGTTGTAAGCCGATTCGAAGAACTGATCAAAAGCTTGGGGCAAAACCCCGTTCCTCCCGACGCCACCGTACACGCCGGAAGCATGGCAGGAACCCGAGTGGTACACGGCCGAGCTGTTTTTCGAGAACATATCCCCTAAAGTCCCTGGGTTGGGCAGACAGTCTCGGTGCACCATGTCTTCTGGCGCGTAGCAATGAGGCAGATTGGCCCGGTGGTGCCACTTGCTGGCAGGGTCAATGGCATAGTCTCGGAACGTTACCTCTCGGACGGACTGAACCTGGGGCAGACTGGACGATGAGTAGGAGTATGTCATGGGGCAAGTAGACGGGGTCTGGGGCAGAAAAGTAGGAAGGCTGGAAAAGTCCGTTCCGGAAACATAATAAGTGCAGTTAGGTAAATACATATTAGACCCAACGGGCACGCGCTCATCATAATCCATCATCTAATGGCCCGTACCAACGCGCCCGTCCTGCTTCACATCGTTGTGCCGAGCAGAGCTCTAGTGGGTTTGGAGCGCAATCGCCGAGTAGAAATTTTGAGCAGTGAGGTGACGTGGAGATCCATCTCCATCCATTGCAGAGAGCAGAAAGTCATGTGACCACGAGCAGAATTTGACATCTACTCCTAAGTGTAGGCTATATTGTGCCAGCATTTGTTAATGTGCTCTCGGATGAAACATTTTATTGATCGACAGACAAAACTGCACAAAAATCAGGTTGTGTTTCCCGCTGTATACTTTTGTGAACTATTGCTTATTCACCAAAATAACCCCGTTAGAAAAAGAACCAGCAACATCTATGTAAAAGCGACAAAATCAGCACTGATTGCTCGAGCTTTTCAAATGACGTGATTTTATTGCTGCATTTTTAATTTATAGAATTGCTGTTTATAAAAATGCATTATTGCGTACCTCAGCTTCTCATTTATATTATTTGCTGAAAGGGAAAGTCTGTCATTAAATGCAATCCCAACTTGCTACCCTCTTATTTGGTTTTATGACTCAATTACTGAAATTAATTTATCCAGGCCAGTTTATCATAGAGCGCAGTAGATCATCATATGGCTATTGACGCGGGTGTATTTTTAAAGAAAGAAAAAAAAATAATAATTTCTGTTAATGAAAAATGTTCTTATGCAGTTCGATTTTGTTTGTAAACAATGGTTTACTTATACTCTGCTGTATATGCGGTTATTTTGCAAGTATATATAGAATATGATCGAATAGACTACACAATTTAATTCATACGACGAATCCGTGCAAATGCGGGTCGTGTATCAGACCGAGGTATAAATGCAGCAACATTCAGGATCATAATATTGCTTTCTTTATGGAACCAGTTTGTGTCATACATATAGGGGTTGCTCAAATCAGGATATTTATTTGAAACTAAAGCCGCTTTTTTGTTGTTGTTGTTGTTGTTGTTGTTGTTGCTGCTGCTGTTCTATGAATTTTCTGGGAAGAGCGACCAAAAGAGCTGTCTTCTCTGTCTGGTCTCCAGCAGTAGTGGAGAAACCGAGTGGTCTAAACACGGTTTAGGGCCATAAAGTTTTAACTTGGACTGTGGCCCTGTTAAAATTACATTGGCCTCCATAGAGAAGAACGACTGATGGTATCCTTATGTAGGCGTCCAGGCCGATGGGGAGAGATGTGGGTGACTTTACACACAATACCCCCGAAAAAGGAGATGAAAAACAAACCCCAAGACTGATCTGTTCAATATCTCGAATGCCTTCCTCTAAACACTCGATGGGATTGTTAGACTTTCTTCAGGTTTATCCATTTGAATAATATTCAGGGACAAATTTCTTTCATGTTATTGCGACTTTTAAAGCCTAAATGAGGGCAGGGTGGGAACCAACACTAAAGGCAGCCGGAGATACGGGCTCTTTTATGGCGGGTTTTAGCTGCAGTAGCTTATTGTCCGCACAGACAAGCCGAGGGCGACCAGGAGACACCACCTACGTGAGCCTCGTGAACTTCAATTAGACCTGAAGTCACGGGTAAAGGGAGCTTAAACCGAGCCTCTGCTTTCTAACATATATGGTAGGATATGCACAAAGGTGTTTTTTTTTTGTTTTTTTTGTTTTTTTTAAACGTTTATATGGAATAATCAGATGCAAAATATTTTTGAGCAAT
The DNA here is from genome assembly GCA_024760905.1 of Plotosus lineatus. Classification (NCBI taxonomy): domain Eukaryota; kingdom Metazoa; phylum Chordata; class Actinopteri; order Siluriformes; family Plotosidae; genus Plotosus; species Plotosus lineatus. Next base: position 47,620,041 of record CM045728.1, read on the forward strand.
GATTTATCAAAATTAAATTTGTAAATGTACTTCATTACATACTTTCTTTTTATTGAGTGTTACGAACTTAAAACTGTTTAAGAGAATGGCTTTACCACGAGAAGCCAGTCCTGTTTATACAACAGAGCTCACATTCACTTTGATATAACTCATGTACTACTGTGAAATTTAAGTCGACTGAGCCGAAATATCCTGTGCGCGGATGAGGCACATGTTTACACGATTAAAAGCGATTCTCTCTCAGATCCTGGGGGGGGGGGGGGGGGTAGCACACAAGTCCTTGTTTACTGTTAAAACTAATTAAATCTTATTTATTTGTACGCATTTTAGTTCAAGCCTGATGCAATATTATAATACATACAGTACTAATTGGCGTCTTGTGTAATCCTGATTAATTCTTCATCGCTTCGAGAAAATGAAAATGGAAGAATTAGTCAACATTGTCAAAGCGTCCATCACCAGAGACGTACACAAGGGGCGCTCGAATACGCGCAATTCTTCAATCTGGAGTTCAACTCGACGCTTTTGCGCTTTAATAATACAAAATAAATTTTATGTTGCCACTAGACTGCTTGTATTCCAGGAGGATATGGTAAAATAATTAATGCATGCACACACACTCAAGGAAAAAATCCATCTCAAGCAATATATTTAGTTCAGAACATTTAAAAATACCCAATACCTTTTCACAGAAAACCATAATAATAGATTCATAGAAGTCGCCCATATAATCAGTCAATCTTGATTAAAATATACTTGATATTAATTCTTATTTTTATGGGTTTAGAGAACAAATTATCTAATTAATGTAATTATTTAAATTGAAACATACATATCTGTTATTATATCTTTTTTTCCCTGTTTATTTTATTTTAAGCATCGTTTTTCAGATTTTTTTTATTGATTAAATAATTTACAGCACTTATTAAAATTATGTTTAGCATAAATTAAAAGCAGACTGATTTTAAAATTGAAATAGTACAGGTGCAAATAAAAATAAATATAAATAATTATCCTCGATTCACTCAGAGAAGAATCTCTGCGTTTTTATTTGATTTTTAAACGGCATTATATGTTTGTGCATCCTTTCAAGTGCAGAGAGGTTTTTTTATTTGTTTGCTTGCTTGCTTAGAATTTGAATTCTCATGACAGAAAAAAATTGTAATTATCAGGCTGCAGCGTGAATAATAATAATAATAATAATAATAATAATAATAATAATAATAATAATAATAATAATAATGAGGAAAAATTAAAACAAGTAATTTAAATATGTAATAAAAGAAAGTTTACAAAGCTTTCAGCAAGACTTAATCGCGATGGCTCTTTTAGTGTCTCTAGCAATGCAAGTGTTTTTTTTTTGTTTTGTTTTTTTTTGATGTTAGTGGTGTATTTGGAGCCACGGGCATTGTCAAAAACCCAAACCCAACCTTTGCCTTGCACTTGTTCCCGCTTCAGTTGGTAGACAGCCTGCTAATTTGGACGATTTGATATATTTTAAACAATATAATGTTTTGCAATTTTTTTCTCAGGTGACCACGTCGTTAGCTACGAAGATCCAAAACTATAGAACAGTTAAAAACAATTACTAATCTTATACTAAAAGTGAAAAGCATCCTATAGACTTTTACTTAAAGATAATCGTTTGAAATGAAGTAGAAAAGCATATTAGATGCTCATTTGCATGATTCTAAATCCGTCCCAAATTACGTTCACAACAATTGCACATTGAGATGTTCTCAGATTTTTAAAAATTAATATCATGATCTTACCGATTAAGTTCAGACTAGACCGATAGGCACAACAGTGGATTAACCCTGAAACCACAACCCACCAAATTGCTTAAATCCCTCTTTCGGTTTCTGGAGCATCTTTGTGTGTGCAAATCCATTTGAGAATATCTATAGAAAAACCTTCAAACTGGATCCGGAGTGAATGTAAGATATCAATCAGTTCATCGCCTGCACAAGTGTATCGTGACAGATGCGATTGATAAGTCTCCCCGTTTTTAAACTATTTCTTGTAAGTCCATCATTTTTCCATGTGTGGAAGAATGCGCGCTCGGGTCTCTGCTCTGTCTTTGTCTTGATATTTTTTTAAATGTATAGGACTGACAGTAATAACTGATTTTGAAGAAAAATATGAAACGAGCACTTCACACACCTCGAGCTGACAGGGCATTAGATCTTTCTTCAATGGGTTAATGCAGCAGAAGTAATGTCACATTATAAAAGCATTTAACAGCCACTCGATCAGCTGATTCAAACATTTAATTTATACAACAGGGACCTGTACATACTAAACATCCATCCGAAACAAAAGCGTTTAAAATAATTCGATCCAATACAAATCGAATCAAAATACTTTGAGTCAACAATTAGCCTCATTTAAATTACTATGTACTAATGCATTCAGTATTATTACTAAATATTTAAATATTGGCTTCCAATTTCATTTTTTTGTTTGCTTGTTGCGTCTGATTAGAAAATAAATGGTGTACTATTATTTTATTTATTTATTTATTTATTTATTTATTTATTTTAAGAAAACGCTGGGCTTCAAGTAATGTCATTTTATTTCTGAACTTCAATTTGTTTACATCGCATCGAAAAGATTTTAAACTAAAGTGTGATCGGAGTAAATCAGTTGTTCATGTTGGGTTGTTTAAATGAATTCGTGGCCCATGAAAATGCGTTGTCTTTGAATGACCAGCAAACTTTTATTCGGTTTAGTAAACAATCAGTTACATTTTATCAGAACGCTCACATAAAAGTGTCCTTGTGTGACACATGATAGCCTATTTTAAATGACAGTGTCAAAGACTAATAATGGTTATTTGTAAGTGTTTTACATGATAAGTATTATAGAAGAACACTGATGTTCTGTTGGTAGGAAAAGCAGCAGCTGAATTAACCGTACTGTGTATAAATGATCTGCAGTGAATACCATAATAGGCCTGGCGAGCCGTTCAGGTTGTACTCTGTCCTCTCCCAGAGTCGGCTGAGATGGGTGCCAGCCTTCCAGGAACCCTAATTCGGATTAAGTAGGAAAATGAATGAATCAATGACGAATACCATACAGTACCAAGCTTCTCTTAGTTACCTTAAATAGTTATGCACGTGTATATATATATATATATATATATATATATATATATATATATATATATATATATATATATATATATATATATATATATATATAAGACACAAAATAAATATATTTAGCATTTAAGAATTATATATATATATCATTCTTAAATGCTAAATATATTTATTTTGTGTCTTCTTAATAAAATTTCAATAGACCAGATTATATTATAGAATATATTATTTTAATCATCCTTCAAGACATGTAGGCTTCAACAGTCAATAAAATATATATTTTTAAATGTAATGCTGTTTTTAATTCCGCCTTTGGGTGGCAGCAAACTCCGTTTCTTTGTATCCGGGTCCTTTCCTGAAGCATTGCTTATTGGCTCATTTTCTGTGATATGTTTGTGCTGCAGTGCAGGGGCCTTGGAGGGGAACCTCCTCGTGTTTTTACTGAGACTGCATGTGCAACACCGGATCCTTGAAGAATGCTTTATGTCTTTAGAGTCACCATTTTAGATTGATAACAAATTTTTGATTAACACAAACAGCTGGGAGAAGATACTTATCTGCACGCTTGGAGTCCAATGGAATAAATGACTACAGTTGGTTCAAAAAAGACAAGTGACTTTTTGTTTTGTTTTTCGTTTATTTCAGACGGCACTAAATGCTATCAAAATTTTCCATCATCTTTATTTATTTTTAATAGAAAAGTAGTCATACTGGGAACTGATTAAGGCACTATCAGAAAATATGCCGGCAAATCGGTACATGTGCCATATAGCTATATATTGAGAACACAATAGAGGGATATCTATCTATCTATCTATCTATCTATCTATCTATCTATCTATCTATCTATCTATCTATCTATCTATCTATCTGTCTGTCTGTCTGTCTGTCTGTCTGTCTCTCTCCCCCCCCCCTCTCTCTCTCTCTTGTTTAATTGTTTATTTATTTGTGCTTTTATGTTGCGCCTTTTATTCACTACTTCACAAGCTGACCACAAAAAGTCCTGATTTTTTTTTTTCTGCACCTGTGCGTTTGAAGTTTGTGTACTGCTTTGAACAGTTTTTTAACGTAAACACTGAGTAAAATAATGAATAAAATAAAATCTTATCATAAGAAGTCTACTTTGCCCATTTTTAATCTTATTCACTTCCATATTCACCGAAGAGACTCTACCCTCTGTCATATATCTGTATTCGTCCATGAAAAATCTTACTTTTCAGTGCCTTTCAAATATTTTTATCTTCCCAAAGACGACTGTTCGGTCATTTGTTCCTGCCTTGCATCCCGAGACCTTGGAATTGGGAGCTCACTTCGTGTCACAACCGTAATATGCAGTTTTCATGTCAATTAATTAACAAATGCTTTCCAGACATCTTCTCCGAATGAATAAAATATCATTTTTATTTTTGTTTAGCCTGATTGGGTATTAAAACGTTATATCTTTTATAAAAATCTAAAAAAAAAAAAAAAACCAAAAAAAAAAAAGAATCAACGAATTGTCGTTGTATTATTTTGATGAGATTGTAGACTTGAAAAAGAAAATATGGAAATAGTACTGTGTATGCTAAGACCAAGGTACTGAACATGCTTGCTCAAATTTTAATTTAATTATTAATTTAACAGTTATAAGCATTTCCTTACAAAACAATACACATGTATGAGCGTTTGACAGTCTTTGGAAAAAAAATTGTCTCTATTAGCCTATTGCATATAAATTATTTTATTTAAAGTTTTTAAGAAGCATCACAGATTTGATTTCAAACAAATTTCCTGGAGTCGATCAAAATATTTAAAAAATAAAAATAAAAAAATACTCTGTGTATGGTATCGCCTACGTTCTATATATGTAAAATTTCTCAGAAAAAAAACGCGTAAGTGGATGAACATCAACAGCAGACGACTGTAGAGTTTGTGCAGAAATTCGTGCAAAAGCAAAATCTCTTAAATGCATTTTGTTAAAACATCGTAAATGATTGTTTTGTTAAAACAAGGTGTAGCAGATTACAATATTTTTCCCAGGTTCATGTGGGGGTTTTTTCCCCCCTCCGAGCTGGGAACCAGATCACCGAACACATATCCTTCCGCGACTGATTTGACTCCATATCAGAAAAGACAGGCTGATTTGAATTACAGACGCGCATCGATCCATGTTGCGTATTTCTTCACACACTGATTATTATTTTATTGTTAAAGCGTAGTCATCTATAATTTATATACCTAAACAGAGCCCTTGTTTTAGCTGTACACCACACAATTATAATGACTGTAGGGCTCGCCAAATGACAACTCAACGCCTGTAAAGGGTGACTAATTGACTTTAATATGATATTCATACGCGGCAGAATTAATTGCCTCAGCACTGCACTAAAACTGTTGCATAAAGGTAGCTTTAAGGTCCTAGTTTTAGAAATGCCCGAGCTTTACTTTGCACGAGTGGTTATTTAATTATTCTTTTCGTCTTCCGACACACTGACACAACTCCCGTTGGAAAAGTGCAAATGTTTTATTATGCATTTTGTAGAAAACTATTATTCCGCGGTTGACTGGTCTTTCCTGACTCTTATGATGTTGTGCAGTTGTCAAACCTGTCTGTTTTCTAGATTGTGTTGAGTATGTGGTTGAATGTACACATGAATGTAGTTTTGCACTACTCTAATATTATATTTATTATACCATCTACACTAAATATACACATTTCCTATATGTACAAATTCCCCTTTGTTCTTTCTTCATTTTAGGTTCCACCTTAATCCTGGAAGTTCCACATGTCTGTCGACTACCAACGCAGATGCACCGACTAAAGTCGACCACTAGATGGCAACATTGTCGCGTTCATACGAGTTTCATTTTCCTGCCTTTAACGCTCACATAAATGGTGCTATTTGTCTATTTTTCTATCTGTATTTCGAGTATACGTAAACATCAACAAAAGACACATTTACGATGTAAAAGAAAATCTGATATAGCGATGAGCATTTTCAGTCCTCAATAAAAATGTTTAAAACTGGGAGTTTTATTGGAATATTGCTTGCAGTAACAAATAGGAGCTTGCTCCGTAAACAACCTGGACCAGAGAGCGGGGTACAAACATTGAATAGACTGTGTGTAATTATATTTTCTATCTGAAATCTTTGAGCTAATATTTAGTCATATCTAAATGGCCGTTTATTTATTTACATAAATTAGTAACATAACCGTTGCCTTGCAGCTGAGGTCATCAGTCACCCGTATTGGATGCAACTTCAATCATATATGTCTTTGAGCATGAAATTCACCAAACTGAGTTGAACTTCGGACCTGCAGCATTGAGCACATGACCTCTGGTCCATAAGCCTTAACAGCTTGTTATAGAGCAACGTTGGGTTCATTATACTGCACCAGGACAGTCTGGCGCATAATTACAATCAACCCAATAGTTTAGTGTTTCAATACGAAATTGGGATAATGTGGCAGGTAGGACAGCCACAAAAAAACTGAAAAACATAAAAATAAACGAAAGGAAATGAAATTGTGTCTAGGCATACAAATGTTTTTGACAGTTTATTTTTCCCATCATCACGATCACCGTGTAACACATATTGGCCTTCAAATTTAAGCAGAATGTTGTTGTTGTTGTTGTTGTTTTTCTTGCACGGAAGCTATAGTCTACATATCTCAGGATAGTCACTCCCAGAGGAACATAATAAATAACCAAGTGGCTCCTTCGTTTTGTCCGTCTCAAATTCTGCAGCCTCTTATGTAATGCTCTTGAATTTGTTGACCACCTTCTTCTCCTTGACCCTCCTGTTTTGAAACCAGATGGTGACCTGGCGCTCGGTCAGGTTTGTATGAGCAGATATCCGTCTTCGTTTATCCTTCGTGATGAACTTATTGGCCGCGTATTCGCGCTCCAGTTCTTTCAGCTGGACTTTGGTGTAGGGGACGCGCTTCTTCCTCCCGCGGCGGATGGACGCGCCATCACTTCCTGACACATTATCTAGGGGTGGAAATGTAAAAATGAATAAATCCATTAAAAAATAAAAAATACATGCTTAAGTGAATGATAGAGGGGCACAAGAAAAACATTTGCCAAGAGTATTTCTTTATATATATATATATATATATATATATATATATATATATATATATATATATATATATATATATATATGTATATATATATATATATATATATAAAGAAATACTCTTTGCAAATGTACATATATATGTACACACACACACACACACACACACACACATATATATATATATATATATATATATATATATATATATATATATATATATATATATATATATAACCTCTTATAAAATTGATACGATATCATGAACGTACACAGGGGCCATCATTGTAGATATATACTGTATATGAATATAAAAGTATACGTCTGAATTGAGTTAAAGTGATAAATGGAGATAAATAAACACACGTGAAGAGCATATTTATCTAAATTATACTGCTTACTGGATGTTTCATATATATATATATATATATATATATATATATAGCTATATCTATATATCTATATAATATATATATATATATATATATATATATATATATATATATATATATATATATATATATATATATATATATATATATATATAGGCAGGTTTAAGGTTGGAAACGTTGCACGTATGTTTTACTCCATATTTGTATGTATTCCATATTCCCAGATTACAGTAAAACATTGATTCAAACGTCACCCATTTTACATTTTATTTAGAAATGATGCAATGAATGAGTGATGAAATTGATGTTGTGTAGGCCTAATACCTTGAAGAGAAGATTTCCACATATGACTGGATTGGGTCTGTTCCTTTGGGCAATACACAGGGCTGTTCCAGCTGTTGGTGATGGCCCAAGGCTGGTGGTATGTTTCTACAGGCAAAATGGACTCGTGCCTCGGTTCTGGAGCAGAGCTTAGAGTAGGCACAACTGGAACGTCTAGATAACTGGGCATTGGTTGGTAAGGTCCGGACGAGTAGCCCTGATAGAAAGTGAACTCCTTGGCACGAGACGAGAACTCCTCTCCGGAGACAGACGTCTCCATGTACTTGTCAGCGTAAGCGGCAGGCTGCGCGCAGGACTTGACTGCGCCGTGGTGAGATACTCGGCAAGGATAATATCCACTACCGAAATACCCATAAGGCAAAGCAGCAGCACCGGGGGAATTCTGCGCCGCCGAACACGGGCTGCACTGCTTGACAGGTTCCGTCACGCCAGATCCAGGCAGTTCACTCGATCCATAGGGCGCACCGTGAGCCAGAGAGGTCGGGTGGGCCACGAGATTCCGGCACTGGTTGGTGGAGAAATTGCCTCCCGCGAATCCCTCCATGTTCTTGCTCACGTCGTCTGAGCAGCCACTGTCACAGAGAAACATCACCGGCTCGATCCAGCGGGAATGGAGGAGCAGAGACGCTGTCATAGCACGACCAACATTGAGCCTTTTCCAGCTCTTTCAGGAATCCCCACGACTGAAAAAATGCGACGGTGAACTTGAGAGAGTAAAGCGCCGCTTACGCGCCCGTGCAGACCAAACGCGAGCGGTAATTGGACGAATGCAAGCACGTGATATGCAAAAGAGGGCGATAAGCGTGAGGGCAGAAGATAATGCAAAGCACGGGCACGTTGTTTTCATCAATGAACCGAGGTAGAAGAAGAGAAACTATCATTATCTGTAGAGTCGAGCTTTAATTGGGAACACTGTGACGTTCTGTTCAAATAAGAAAACAATATTAGCGTTGGAGAGTAAGAATGAATAAAACAAATATGACATGCATTCACCTAAATGTTAAAAATTGCTTATTTATATTTGAGAAAAGTATTTTGAAACCTATCAGACACCCTGAACCCGTGGAAATGACCAGCATTCAGACTGATGAACTGTCTGTCTCTTCGATGCGCTTCCCGGTGTGACGTAAGCACACTTACAGTCAGGAATAAACAATAGAGGATTTTTAGATATTGAGGAATATCTTGCAAGCAGATTATTTTTAAGTTATTGTCCAATTTAGGTGTTTATTAACACGTTTCTAAAAAAAAAAAAAGTGCATCGGGTAATTTCTACTGAAATGCCTTGAAGAAGCTTTGATATTAAGAATGAATAATGTAATAACCTACTACATCAATGGATACCTGATCTGATCATGTGACATTTGTGTCAGGAAATATATGGCCAGTGACAGAGACTCAAAGAAAGCAATGAATCTATGCATAAAATTGTCACATAGGCTACAGTAAATCACACATACCGACAGTGAGCTTATATATATATATATATATATATATATATATATATATATATATATATATATATATATATCAGCAATTTGGGTTATTCTGCCCATAATTTGGCCGGGCCAGACTCCATCAGAGTTTATTCACGGCTGGAGGCCAAGGTCAAGTTGAAAGTTGCAGTCTCGCCACGGCGCTTTCCGTGTCACTGAAGCCTTTGACCGTCTGACAGGAAACGACCACACATCTCTGTAAGCATTGTGAAAATAAGGGGCTAAAAACAGGTAGTGTGGGGTTTGGTTTTCTTTACTGGATTTTTTTTTTTTTTTTTTTTTTTTTTTGTCCTGTTCTGGCCAATAAGACAACTTTGTTGAGGTGCCAGAAACAGTCCAGGAATTGTAGAGGAACCCAGAGGAAGACGAGACCCATTCTGGTAAATAGAATAAAAATAGAATTTTAATTAGATTCGCCTGAAACATAATATATGCAAAATTCCAATTTTTAATAATGGAATCAAGTGTCAACGAAATAATTTTCAAGGTAAAAGTCGCAGAAAGAACTGAATTATTTATCACAAGCAGGCTCACAACAGAGATCAGGTTCACGAATGGTCTTCTAGTTTATTATTAGAATTTTCAGGGAGAAAAAGAAGAGCAGACAATTAAAGTAAGTTATCCTGTAATATTTTCATTTGAAACAATGATATTATCATGTGACTGAATACGAGCCGTGTTTACTATTTAGGGTTTATCTCAAAAACCCTTCTTTTTCTTCTTATTTGTCTTTATTATTGTTGTTGTTGTTGTTGTTGCTGCTGCTGCTGCTGTAAAGCAGGAGCTGTCTGGTATTGTAATATTAACAATAATAATAATAATAATAATAATAATAATAATAATAATAATAATAACAACAACAACAATTAGAAGAAGAAGGAGAAGAAGAAGAAGAAGAAGAAGAAGAAGAAGAAGAAGAATTCCAAATATTGCATGTTAATAATAATGATAATTTAAAAATAATAATTAAAAAAAACATGTATTGCTTTCCAATACCTCACAAAATGTGTTGCTAAACTGATCTAATGTTGTTCAGACTATAAAACTATTGTGGCGTTAGAGCTTCAACAAAAACCCAGATCCAGTCTTTTCGAGCTTTTATTCAAATGAACTGAGAGCAGTTTTCTTGGCAAAGCCTCCTTTACTGACCACCCAGATGTGGAATAGAAACGTCAGATGGTTTTCCCGGATGATATTTCCTTGTGTTTCCCATACAATACAGCCAGAGTGGATTTTTGTTTGTTTGTTTGTTTGTTGTTTTATAAGAACCTACTTCACATTTGCCCCTCAAAGTATTTGTGCTTCGATGTGGCCTGATTTAAATTTTCCCAGAACACTTCATATGTCATTCAGGGGGTTTTTGCTTCGGCTATCGATGAGTCATCTAAAGTTAATTACAAATAACTCTATATTTAATTGTTAATATATTTGTGGTCAATTGAACTGATTGGTCGAGGTAATAGATTTTGGTGAAGCGAAATTTGGATAATTTTCATAAAGTTGTCATAGCGAGACCCTCTTCGTTTAATGATTAAGAGTGAATGATGAGTTATCTGACTTTAATAACAGACACCCTACGAAATCTCAGCAGGAAAATAAAAGGCGTGGAATCCTCCAGAGAAAAAACAACAGACAGTTAAAAAGCCGGAAAACACGAATTATTGACTCCCTAATAAAAACTAGTCAAACTTACTCCTAAACTTTGATATGTTTGTCAGTATAGATCTTTAAAAGGTCATCACAACGTTCCTTTTATGTGTGAAGTCATCATTCATTCTTTACAATATTGGTCTCCGATGACAGTGAAAACAAATAATTATAACATCAGGTGATGTATTATTGTTGATGTTGCTGATGTGATTTTGTTGTCTTGGATATTTATTCATAACAGTATCTATATCTATGTCAACAATTTCAGCTTGCTTTCATTTGTTTAACATTTGTTCTTCAGTTTTTCTGATAAAATACATTTTTTGTAGATTTTGCATTAGCCACTGGCGATGATCTTTTATTGTTCCTTAAAATATCTCACACCTCTCGGACCATAGAACAAAATTCTGACTTCGGGAATTCAGATAAAAACCGATGTAGGAATTATAATAAATCAATTATTGACAAAAAATGTGCGAATTCGGATTTTATTTATTTCATCCAGAACTATTAAAACCATAACAAAGCAAATTAGCGTAATTATTTATTACTGTAATGATAATAATATTTGTGTGTGTGTGTGTGTGTTTTATGGACAGCTACAGAGTAACAAGCAAGTGCACAGAAATTAAAAATAACCCCAAAACTGCTGAGCCCTTATTTAGAACCTACAGCAGAAGACATGGCAATGCTATGAATGAACAATAACGCATTAATAAAGCAGATATAACAATAATATAACACATGCTGCAGGGCGAAATGAACGGGGTTTGTTTAGTAAGTAATAGAGGATGGCTATCATCACCATAGACATAGAGTTTAGACACGAATGCTTATCAAGCCCCCGAAATGACTGATAAAACGTGAACGTGTTTGTTCTTGGTCGGGTAAGCCAAATAAATCCCTGCAGGACAATTTCGATCATGTTAAATGTAATTATATGAACTCACCTTTCCAGGATTCCAAATAACATGATATTAATATTTCTGCTATATCCATGATTAGGCAATAACCCATGATTTAGCTAGGTATTTTTTGTCGAACATTATATTTGCTGATAATTTCTAATTTGCTTTTATCAATTATAGTGCATTCGGAATAGTACTGCCAGAATATTAGTTTAGAGATTAGGAAAAAAAGGAAGATTGTATTGTTAATCCCTCCAAGAAAATATGAATTTCATTGAATATGGAATGATGAGCGCCAGAACCCCCCCACCCACACCCACCCCACCCACACCCCCTCCCACCCCCGCCGCCGC
>CM045728.1:47639849-47719849 GCA_024760905.1 Plotosus lineatus
AACAAGGAAACAAAACAGACAAATCTTGCCTTAGCCATAAGTGCGGTTCCAAACCCCCCTTGATAATTGTTGGCTGAGGGCACGCCCTCCATCACTCCAGGAACAGGATTATAGGTGTCACTGGACCAACAGCGACCTGAACTCATGTTGAGTATTTTAGCCAGCAGCTTGGGATCGAGTCCAAGCCTGTCAGAGGAAAACCACAAAGACACTACCTCTAGTGATGTAACAGCTTACCAGTGTCTACAAATATGCAAATGAAAAGCAAAATAAATAAAAAACCCAAAATTTACATGCAGAGTAAGACAGATACAAAAGACACATCATCAAAGCTGGCCAACGTATACCTGATGCCTAAATTCATACTCTCAGAAGTGCCAATCATTCCTATTGCCAACAGCATGTTGTTACAGATTTTAGCAGCCTGTTTAGAAAAGGAGAGAAACGGTGTCACACAAGCAAAACATAACTCATAGTTAATAATATACAAAGGAACAAGAACATCAAATGCGGAGTCAGAGGCATACCTGTCCTGTGCCAACCTGACCACAGTACACTACATTGGCTCCCATGCAGCTGAGTAACTCTTTGGCTGCGATGAATTCAGCTTCCGCTCCTCCCACCATGAAAGTAAGCTTACCGGAAGTGGCGGCTCCAACACCTGAACCGTTCAGAGAGAAAAGTGAAGGTGATAATACCTATTTAAGCTTGTAAAAAAAGTTTTATCATTAACTTTTAAGGCAAGTAAAATGTATTGTAGCATGTACGAATCTGGGATTAAGAACACCACAGTGGTACTTATTTCAAGCTTTTAACATTTACTGTTTCCTCATCAAAATATCCAGCAAATCCTTTTGTTAGATACGGAGTGCACTGCTCTATAAGAATTTGTTGATCAGGGATCCATGTACAAAGTGGAAAAAAAAAAAAAGCCAATGAGAAAGTGACAAGATCGTCATCAACTAAGCTCCTAAATTAGCAAATGAAATCAACTCCTCGAGCTTTGAAGTGAAGGTCTGAAGCAAAATATAAATAAAATACTTTAGGGAAAACATGGAACAATACATGCTGAGATTAAAAATAAACAAACAAATAACGTTTAACAAGACCTGAAAATTTCAATCCCTAGATGTCACTACAAGTCCAACGAATATTAATGGCCCGGTATGCAGCACTAATAAATAAACAAGCAAACAAACATGGTCGGAATAAAGAAGCCGAGAGCCTGTGTGGTTCTTTACTCCAACTCAATCTTAGGGCCTTAATTACACAGGCAGGAAAAAGTTCTATAATTAAAGCAGCGCAGTTCCATCTACTTTCACACACGGATGAAAGTGACGTCATGCTTAGTTTTGTTGTGGCTTGCTTTTCTTTATAGCCGCTTCACAGGCACAAGGGTAGAGCTGAGAATAATGTCTACTAGAGGGGCTAAGTACAGAGACCGAGCAGGTTTGTGGAATTCTTACGACTCTTTCGCACCCAAAAGCCATTTCAGCGGCGCCCATGCCAAACCATGCTGACGCAGTCTTGTCGGAGAGGCAACAATTTAAGGAAAGAAAACTAGTAGCGTGCTGTTGTTTACGTGCCGAAAAGCCAGAGGCAACAACTTCCTGATTAAAAGGGCCATAAAGCACAGAATGGGTGCTGGCTCAGTATAAGAACCAGCCGTCTTAAGACATGAGGTAGCCATTGCACCTCAGCCAAGCCTATAGAAAAGGAAGATTGTATTACAGGAGTTGCCAGGATTATTTTAAACATTTTTTTGTTTGTTTGAACTGATATCTCTGGAAACAGAGAGTGGTTTACTGTTGTGACCTACTCCTGTCACTGCAAGTGTCTTCCATATGTATTTGTAGTCAAAGATGAAAACGGGACATAAGTAACATCTGTAACAGTCCAAGAGAGTTGATTTATTATTTCCATTAATCTGTAACCTCCCTCAAAGTGGCGTTAAAAGGTTTAAAACTCAGTCCTGGACTTATTTACTTGTTGGCCTGGAGATACTGCAGCTTATGCATGTAGGTCTGTAAAGGTGGCAATTCAGATTAGAAGTTAATAGAGAGATTGCAGCATGGTGTTTCTAAGTACAGGGTTAGAACAGTCATGTTAAACATGTACAGCTGAATAGCTTTAATCGCAGTGCAGTAGCAAAGAGACTGAAACCATAAATCTTCATTAATGTGTGAGGGCTGCATCATAAAAAGTGGTTGAAGACCTCAAAGGACATGGGTCATATTTAGCTAATTGGGAACAAACAGAAACTATGAAGTATCTATAGATGTACTGTCTAATGTCTGCGTGTGTAATGTGTGTGTATCTGAAGTGTAGTGTGCCTGTGTGTGTCTGTAGACCCCAAGAGTCAGTCTGTGGGTGGGAAATGAACTTTTATAGTATGAGTCACTTTCTGCTCAGACTTCTTGCATCTCCTGCACACTAATGGCTAAAGAGAGTGCAATGGAGACCGGGACGGCCTCCCTCCATGTGTACTTGTTAAATTTCCATCTTGAAGTAAAATGTTCAATGAGAATTAATTTCCACCTCAATGTGCAGAAATGTACATCAAAACCAAAGCCTGTCAATCATTGACCAAAGTCCAAAGAAAACACTGAACAACTCCAGTATATTTTGAAAACGTTATCAAAATTTAAATCTGATACCTGCAACACAATTATCAAAACTTGGAACACAGTTAAAATAAGACTTGTTTGGAAGCTTTCACAATGAGCAGGCAAGGTAATTGGTAGCAGATGAGATATTATGATTGTGTAAAATAAGAGCATCCACCAAAGAGTCTTTGCAAGCAAGGATTGGTCATGACACAACACCTTTGCTAAAATCTGTAGAAGAAATGTTAACCACATCAAAGGAAGAATGCTGGTCTTTAAACATCTATAGTAAATAACATTGTGAAAAGGTTCAGCGAATTTGGACACATCTCTGCATGTTAAAGCAAGGTTAAAAAAAAAAAAAAAAGTATTTCTGCATCCAGAACAGCAACCTGAAACTGTGTAACATAAGGAGGAAGCCATACATCAAATCTATCCAGTTTTTTGGGACTGGCCTCATCTGAAATGGACCAAAAAACAGTGAAACCATGAACTCTACTCAGATGAGAAATGAGAATGACCATCCCGACTGGTACTCAGAAAAGACTGAAAAGTCAGCATCTTTAATGGCATTGGTATGAAAGGAGGTATACAATAATATTTTAAAGAAATATATGCTGCCGTCAAGGCAACAAACGACTACATTAAAATAAAGTAGGCTATTAATTGAAATACAGGGATCCTTCACTTTCCTCGGTTAATTGGGAGCGAGATCCCCACGCGGCCATTGAAATCGGCGAGGTAGGATCACCCCCCCAACCCCTCCCCCACTGATATGTATATGATATGTATATGAATTTGATTAAAATGTATATATTTGAAATTATTTAGCTTGAATTTAATTTATATGAAATTAATGTTGATATTATTTGATCTATTTGGTATTATTTTACAATGTTATGTTTATAATAATTGATTTAGGGGTGTTTTATGATATATGGTAATGCTATTTATGGATGTATAGTGCAGTATGAGCATCATACGCCACTGTAACAACTTACGTTCACTTTCAACTTACATTCGGCCGTCCAGAACCAATAAAAACGTAAGTCGGGGAGCGTCTGTATACTAAAAAAAAAAAAAAAAAGTTTAAAAATAAGACAGAACAACTACCACTACCTTTACTACCTTTACTGAGGTGCATAAAAGGATGGCTCCATCTGTAAACTCAAACATAACAAGTCTTTCTCCAATTTAAAAGTATCTTTGTTTGGGTGGAACACTAATGCTACAATTCACAGCATGAAAATGTTACTGCAGAAATTTCAAACTACGGTGAGTTAGCACGCATACCCGCTACTATGTGCTACTGCAATTTCTATCTAAACAAGAAAGGAAGACAGGTACTAGTGAATTTTGAATAAAAGAAACCTAGACACACCATGCTTACAACATATTTACATATATGTGACGCGCTCCACCGAAAGTAGGCACTTGTCGCAAGTGACGCTTGTGAGACAAAGCGTGGCTTATACGGACTTCCGATCTTTCAAGTGAGCAAGTGAAGGTTGAGTACTAAACAAGTACTCAACGTGCACTTGCTCACTTGAAAGATCGGAAGTCCAGATAAACCGTGCTTTGTCTCACAAGCACCATATGTCACTTGCGACAAGCACCTACTTTTGGTGGAGCGTCTCACATATTTGTCAAGTGTCTGTTCATACATACAACTATGTTATACACTACAGTGCATTTAATGCACAACATTTCCGCGTTTACTATTTCTTCCAAGACTGTCGCACCCCATGTCATAAATCCCATAAAACCCATGTCAGGTTTGACTTTAATTACCCTCCAATTATAAACACTGCAAATTCTAGAGAGGTATCTTTGCTTTCAAAACAATCTCAATTCTTTAATGGTATGGATTCAAAAAAGGCTGGAAATATTCCTTTGAGATTCTGGTCTATGCTCAAATGATTGCTTTACAAAAATTCCTGCAGTTAATTCAGCTACACTTTTAAGCTCTGCATCGTCTATTCTAGTACACCAGAAAGGAGGGTCACTAGACCCTGAACATGCAGTCATTGTCCACGAAACCAGTTTGAGGTGATTTTTACCATTGGGACATGGCGCAGCAGTATGAAGGAAATAGCCATTAGAAGGACTGGCTGGACTGTTGAAACAAGGTAGATGGAGTTTACGCTGTCATGTTACTTATCACACCTCAGCTTTCTGTCCTTGTGAAAGAACAGTTACCCGATGTGATCTTCTGGCATGGTAGTCAAAGGACCTCAAGGTTAAAATTGTTGGACATTCAACTGTTCAGATTGATTATCTTTGTTAGCCTTTCAGCACCAAACAGTCTGAACATTCTCTGAAACCCTCACCAATAAGATATTTTCAGCTATAGAACTGATACTCAGTGGATATTTCTCTTTATTTCACCGTTCTGTGTAAACTGGTGCATGTGCACATCGCAGGAGATCAGTAATTAAACAAATACCAAAACCAGACCATTTTGTACCTAAAATATGAGATTTTTCCTTCACAGTATGCTCAATATTTATCTGCTGTTTTTCTTGGCCGATGTATTTGATGCCTGGCTTTTAGTATAGCAGTGGTTTCTTTCTTTTAAAGGTCACTTTGCCATATTGACTGTCTGTGCCATACTGCTTCAGCAATGACAGTGTCCACCCCCTTCATTATGGTTGACCATTGGATTTCAGAAAATGAACAATGAATCAGTTTCTTTTTCTGCTCAGGTAATGAACAAGACATCAACTCAGTCTATTGACCAGCAAAAATGCTCTTCTTCTTGATGAGTACACTCTATTTGGATATGTTCTTTGAGGTTCAATCTGCTAATAAATATTAATAAACACTTCATTTATACCCTATAAATATTCATATGAGGAGAGGGGTCAATAAAAATGGCTAGATATAAAGAGAAAAGGCACTCTTTTTTTGGGAGGGGGGGTAATATAAAAAAAGCACAAGATATGGTACAAGTCCTCTCAAAAAACACTCCCTACTGAGAGATAATCTTAAACAAGAAAAAAGGGTAAAAAAATACCCAATTCATTTATAAAGTGATGTTCTAGAAAACAAATAAAAATCTATACATCCATCTATTTTCCAGTTTCAAATGTCAAAATATATGAAAATGGAAAATCACTTTTTTTTTTGCAGTCATCAGATTAGAGACGTGCATACTATAAACAAAGAATATATAGTCTCTGTCCATATTCTTCGTATTCAAAACACTGCAAATTTCTTTTCCTTGAATGTCATGTATGGTAAATGATGAATCAAAGCTGAATCACGTTCATACTGAGCGTCAGTGAAAAATAATTCCACTCAGGATGAATCACATCTGTCTTAGTCGTGTGGGTGTGAAAACAATAAAACACTGCACCCTAGTAAAACACTTTTTTTCTGGTTTTGGTCACATTCACCACTGTAGAGGGTACACGCTCTTACCTCCAGATACTGGAGCATCCATAAAAACAGCACCCATCTTCTCAGCAGCAACAGCCATTTCCTTGGATACAGCAGGATCGATGGTACTGGAGTCGATGAGCAGAGAGCCCTTTCTTACCTTCCTGTATAACAAGAACAAAGAGTACATGGAAGTAAATAAATAAATGTATTTACATATACATATTGTTATGGGCATGTAAATATTTGTATAAATGTAAATATAAATGTGACTGTATAGTTGTGTATAATTATATTCAGTTAGTGTGCTGTAAATAAGCTAACTGGGTTATCAAAGGCGGGCCATGTCTCTCACTGTCTATGGTGAGAGGCATGTAAAAGAACCATTGCTGACTTTCGTAAAGAGTAGGCTGCAAAAACGTCAGCATGTTTCTGTCCCTTGCTAAAAGGGTTGTGACAGGAAGGGCATCCGACGTAAAAACCTCTGCCAAATCAAACGTGCGAATCAGATGATTCGCTGTGGCGACTCCCGAGTAAAAGGGAAAAAGCCAAAAGGAAGACAGACAGACAGTGTGCTGTAAATAGTGACATGGTATTACTCAGCTGTTTTTGGGTCACTGTTGTATTGTTTGTCTGCATGGTCTAATTGGGTGTGGAGCTTTCCATTAGGGAAACTTACAGCACAGACCTAGTTGAGCCCTGGTGGCGGGTCAGGTGATGTGGAATTTTCCAGAATGGAACTTTCTGGAACTTTAGGGAATCTATATTAAGGACCTGTTTCCGACTGACTCCAGTCTCTACAGGTCTCTTCGGCTGACACAGATCACCTAAGGAGTCTCTTTGGGTCTCTTCAGCACACAGATAATCTAAGGAAACTCATTGCGGTGGATCATCTCATCCAAGGTGGATTATGGAATGCACATCACCCAAGTTTCGTCGTTCGGGACTTCATCGCCAAAGTCCATCACCCACGTTCACCCACAGCCCACGGGAAGATGTTCATCATTTGTTTCTTTCGACACGTGGGATTCCAAGCCTTTCCCCGCCAGTGCGCGCCGTCTCTGAATTAAAAATTCTGAAGGTGCTTGGTGACTATGGGACTCTTTGTTTAATTTGTATGTTGTTTAGCTCTAAGATGCAAGTTATTATTTTGTCTTATTTTGTTTGTGTGCCCTGCTTTGCTGGTTTCACGGGGCAATTCCATACATAACAAAATTGGGGGCTCGTCTGGGATGGAATTCATTTAGCATACATAACATATACAGGGTGTCCCAAAAAATGTATACACATTCATTATAATTCGTTTAATTTTCAACATGTAAAAGAATTCACAAACATCATTCTATTGTTTTGTCACTGCCTGTTGTTAAACTGATGTCCGTTCTGGTAAAGACACTGCCGAGAATGCGAAGCGATGGAATAGCACACATGCGTGCATTCACGTTCAATAGTTGCTCTCAATTCAATGACTGTTGCAGGTCTCATTGCAAAGACTTTGTCATTTAGCTCTTTCCATAAAGAGAAGTCTCGTGGTGTGAGGTCTGGTGAACGTGGAGGGTATTCAACAAAGCCCCTCTGTCTGCTAAAAGGTGTATACATTTTTTGGAACACCCTGTATATTATATATACACACACACACACACACACACACACAACCCCAGGCATAAAATATGGAATCAACAGTCTTGGAGAATGTTCATTCACTTGTTTAAGTTCTTAGAAAAAAGCAGATCAGACATGACATAAAACTAGAGTTATTTCAAATAGAAATGTTCTGGCTTTAAGAAACACGGAAAAACAAAATCAAGAAAAAAAATGTGGAGTCAGTAACAGTTACTTTTTTAGATCAAGCAGGGGGAGTAAATTATGGAAGCACTCAGTTTTGAGGAAAACATTATGGAGTCATGAGAGAAAAAAAACAACAACAAAAGAACACTTCAAGACACCACTAGTACTTTGGATACTAGAGGTGGGTATTGCTTAGATTTTGTCTTTCTCTTTCTTCCTTTCGGCTTTCCCCTGTTCTCAAGGGTCGCCACAGCGAATCATCTGATTTGCACGTTTGATTTGGCATGGGTTTTTACGTCGGATGCCTTTCCTGTCACAACACTTTAGCAAGGGACAGAAACACGCTGAGGGCTTTGCAGCCTACTCTTTACAGCAGTCAGCAATGGTTCTTTTACATGCCTCTCACCATAGACAGTGAGAGACATGGCTCGCCTTTGATAACCCAGTTAGCTGCACTGGGGAGACAGTGACAACCTTGTGGCGACTCGAACCCCCAACCTTAGGATCTGCGATCCTGCGCCCTATCCACTAGACCACCACTGCCCCTATTACCTAGATTTTATGTATTGCGATATGTTGCGATTTCAAGCATGTATCGCGATGTGTATTGTGATATATTGTAAGAAGAACTCTAAATTAAAAGTGAGCCTGTTCTTGACAGTATTTATTCTTTATTTCAAAAAGAGAAATCAACAACATTAAAAACATTTTTAGTCATTAAAATAAAAATTCTAAGCATCAGAAAAAATCAGAAGTTTAAAATGGAAAGAGAAGAAAAGATGGAAGTTTGTGTTTTTATGTGACTCCAAACATTAGAAGGATAGTTTATAAATCACATCCTGTGTACTTGCACTGAAAGAGTAGCAGAAAATAAAGAACAGGTTTTATACCAAATAGAGAACAAGCAAAAAAGTCTCTGTATAGAGCAGGGGTTGGAAACCTCTTTGACGGAGAGAGCAAAAACCCTCACATATTTTATAATGTAATTCCATGAGAGCCATATTTTTTAAATACTGAATAAAATTAAATGGAAAAAGAAGACCAAACATTTGAGAGAGAAATAAGACTGAATTAATTTTTTAATAACACTGTTACAATGAACTCCCATGGACCCACCACCCGTGGGAGGAGTTTTAGGGGTCGGGTGCAGTGTGAGTTGGGTGGCAGCCGAAGGCATGGGTTCTGTCTGACCCTCGGGACATGGAATTTAACCTCTCTGGCGGGGAAGGAGCCTGATCTGGTGCGCGAGGTGGAGAGATACCGACTAGATATAGTCGGGCTCACCTCAACGCATAGCTTGGGCTCTGGAACCATCCATCTCGAGAGGATGGACCTTATTCTATTCTGGAGTTGCTCATGGGGAGAGGTGGCGAGCCGGTGTGGGTATTCTTGTTGCCCCCCATCTTGGTGCCCAAATGTTGGAGTTCTCCACAGTTAACGAAAGGGTAGCTTCCCTCCGTCTTAGGGTGGGGGGACGGGTCCTGACTTATTTGTGCTTATGCACCAAATGACAGTTCAGAGTACCCACCCTTTTTGGAGTCTTTGGGGGGAGGGTGTTGGAGAACGCTCCCTCGGGAGACTCACTCGTTGTCTTGGGAGACTTCAACGCCCATGTGGGCAACGATAGTGTGACCTGGAAGGGTGTGATCGGTAGGTACGACCTCTCCAGTCTGAACCCGAATGGTGTTTCGTTGTTAGACTTCTGTGCTTGTCACAGTTTGTCTATCACGAACACCATGTTCGAACATAAGTGTGCCCATAATTGCACTTGGCACCAGGACACCCTAGGTCGCAATTCGATGATTGACTTTGTAGTCGTGTTGGCGGCACGGTGGCGTAGTGGTTAGCACGTCCGCCTCACAGCAAGAAGGCCCGGGTTCGATTCCCGGCCTGGGCGTTTCTGTGTGGAGTTTGCATGTTCTCCCCATGCTTGTGCGGGTTTCCTCCGGGTGCTCCGGTTTCCCCCGCAATCCAAAGACGTGCACTGTAGGTTAATTGGCCGTTCTAAATTGACCGTAGTTTCTCTCCTGCAGCGGCACTGGAACCCAGTCGTATCGGCACTTGCCTTTCCATTGGATCCTTCCGGTGGCGCCGAGACAGGGGGGGACTTGCTGCTTGGGTAACAGCCTGTCCCTCATTACTCCCTACCCAGGCTCTGTGCACTGGGGAGTATCACCAGTCGGGATACTGGCCAGAGCGCAGCCATAGTCCTTCGGGACTGACGGAGGCCTACGCATCGGACTTGCGACCATATGTTCTGAACACTCAGGTGAAGAGAGGAGCTGAGCTGTCTACCGATCACTACCTGGTGGTGAGTTGGCTTCGGTGGTGGGGGAGGCTGCCTTCCAGACCTGGCAGGCCCAAGCGTGTAATCAGGTTCTGCTGGGAATGTTTAGCGGAGTCCCCTGTCCGAGAGGCCTTTAACTCCCACCTCCGGCAGAGCTACAACCACGTCCCGGAGGAGGTGGGGGACATGGAATCTGAATGGGCCATGTTTCATGCCGCCATTGCTGAGGCGGCAGCCCATAGCTGTGGCCGTAAGGTCATCGGTGCTTGTCGTGGCGATAATCCCCGAACGCAGTGGTGGACACCTGTGGTGAAGGGGGCCGTCCAGTTGAAGAAGGAGGCCTATCGGGTTTTATTAGCCTGTGGGACTCTCAAGGCAGCAAACAGGTACCGGCAGGCCAAACGTGCTGCAGCCGAGGCTGTCGCAGATGCAAAATCTTGGACGTGGGAGGAGTTCGGTGAGAGCCTGGAGAGTGATTATCAGTTGGCCTAAAAAAGGTTCTGGACCACCATCCAACGCCTTACGAGGGGAGCAGTTCTCCACAAACACTGCTTATAGTGGACGTGGGGAGCTGCTTACCTCGACTGGGGACGTCATCGAGAGGTGGAGGGAATACTTTGAGGACCTCTTCAATCCCACCAACATGCCCTCTGTGGAAGAGGAAGACCCTGGGGGTTTTGGTGGGGGTCCGCCCATAACTGGAGTGGAGGTCACTGAGGTTGTCAAAAAGCTCCTTGGTGGTCGAGCCCCGGGGTTGGACGAGATCCGCCCGGAATATATCAGGGTTCTGGATGCTGTAGGACTGTCTTGGTTGACACGTCTCTGCAACATCGCGTGGTCATCGGGGGCTGTACCTCTGGATTGGCAAACTGGGGTGGTGGACCCGATTTTTAAGAAGGGGGACCGGAGGGTGTGTTCCAATTATCGTGGAATTACACTCCTCAGCCTACCTGGGAAAGTCTATGCAAGGGTACTAGAGAGGAGGATCCAACCGATAGTCGAACCTCGGATTCAGGAGGAACAATGTGGTTTTCGTCCTGGCCGTAGCACTCTTGACCAACTCTATACGCTCCACAGGATTCTGGAGGGGGCATGGGAGTTTGCCCAATCTGTCCACATGTGCTTTGTGGATTTGGAGAAGGCTTTCGACCGTGTCCCTCGAACGATCTTGTGGGGCGTGCTCCGAGAGTACGGCGTTCCGTATCTGTTGCTACGAGCCATTCAGTCACTGTATCATTGGAGCCAGAGTTTGGACCGTATTGGCAACAGCAGTTCGAATTTGTTTCCGGTGGGAGTTGGAGTCCGCCAAGGCTGTCCTTTGTCACCGATTCTGTTCATAATTTTTATGGACAGAATTTCTAGGCGCAGTCGAGGTGTTGAGGGGTTCTGGTTTGGTGGCCATCGGATATCGTCTCTGCTTTTTGCGGATGATGATGTCCTTTTGGCTTCATCAAGTCGGGACCTCCAGCTCTCATTGGAGTGAGTCACAGCCGAGTGCAAAGCAGCCGGGATGAAGATCAGTACCTCCAAGTCCGAGGCCATTTTTCTCAGTCGGACAATGGTGGAATGCACCCTCCGGGTCGGGAATGAGGTCCTGCCCCAAGTGGAGGAGTTTAAGTATCTTGGGGTCTTGTTTACGAGTGAGGGAAGGATGGAGCGAGAGATCGACAGACGGATCACTGCAGCCTCTGCTGTTAAGCGGTGCCTGTACCGGTCCGTCGTGGTGAAGAAGGAGCTGAGCCGCAAGGCGAAGCTCTCAATTTATCAGTCGATCTACGTTCCAACCCTCACTTATGGTCACGAGCTTTGGGTGGTGACCAAAAGAACAAGTTCACGGATACAAGTGGCCGAAATGAGCTTCCTTCGCCGGGTGGCGGGGTTCTCCCTTAGAGATAAGGTGAGAAGCTCTACCATCTGTGGAGAGATTGGAGTAGATCCGCTGCTCCTCCGCATTGAGAGGGGCCAGTTGAGGTGGCTCGGGCATCTGGTCAGAATACCTCCCGGACGCCTCCCTGGTGTGGTGTTTCAGGCAAGGCCAACCGGGAAGAGACCCCGGGGTCGACCTAGAACATGCTGGAGGGACTATGTCTCTCGGCTTGTCTGGGACCGCCTCGGTATCCCTCCGGGAGAGTTGGAGGAGGTGGCTGGGGAGAGGGACATCTGGACCTCTTTGCTTAGGTTGCTGCCCCTGCGACCCGACCCCGGACTTAGCGGAAGACGATGATGATGTTATAATGAAGTTATTCAATATTAAGTAAAGTACTTCTTACTATTAATGCAACTTCTGGCGCTGCATGGTTTTGCTGATGGCTTTGTAGTCTGGTTCATATGTGGTGAGGTTCATCTTCAGGCGTTTCAGACTCCATCTATTAAATATGAGAGTAGGTTGGTCTTGATGTTTTTTTTTTTTTAGGTGTGAGAATGACTGCTCACATTCATACATAGAGCCAAACATGGTCAATACAGCAAGACTCACACAATAGTGGTTGGTATGTGACATTCCAAGTTTTGACAATCAGCTTGTCTGCGGGTTGAATTTTTTTCATGTCTGTCCATTTGTGTTTGCTTGCCAGCTCTGCTTACTCTCGCACTAGTCTTTCCAAAACTTCATTCGGTGATCTGAACTTGTTCTCCCACATGTCTGAGCACTTCAGCTCACCAACTTCCACCTTAAAATCTCTGAAAGAGATATGGTAGATGAACCTCAGGTTGACTTTGTCCACTGCAGACTTGTCGTTTTTTAAGTTAATCATTCATCCCCGCAAGTGTGCTCACAAAATGTCCCAAAGTGTGCTTTGAATGACTGCAGGAGATTAGATGTGAATCCTCAAAGCTGTTACAGATCAAAATGTTCAGTGGATTCACTTTCTGTGCACGCATCTTTAAATTTTCTCACTTTTTCAAAGTGCAGTTTACTGCACTCAATATCCTCTGTAAAGATTTCCAGGTTGTGTTCAAATGCAAAAACTGTGTTGAAGCAATAAGACTGTATTTCCAGTGTTTTGCATTTTCACATTTAAGTTAGTTCAGATGTTAAGTCATGTCCATGAGATAAAACCTGAGGAACCACTCAGTGTTCGCCATCTCGGGATGCTCTACATCTTTCTTTTGATCAGAAGTCCGGATTTCACTCAGGCAAGCCGCAAAACGGCTAAGCACCTACTCTCTTGATAGCAAATGCACATTGTTCTGCAAAACCAGATTGGGTGAACTATTCCAAACTTCATCCTGCAGTGCTTTAAAACTGGTGAACATTTAAAGCTCTTTCGTGCAACAAAAATTGACCACCAGACTGACCAGAGACATCACTTCGCCAAACTGCTTGTCACACATTTGAGCACAAAGTGCCTCCTGAAGTAGAATGCAATGAAAACTTGGGTCTCTTCTCCGGTTCATGAAGAAGCACTAAAATTACATTTTTCCCTTTGATACATAGCGCACCATCAGTACACACAGAAATAAGTTAATTCATCAGATTTTTTTCTCTAGCAAACTCCATGAAAGACGAATAACACTTCCCCTCTCATTATCCCTTTCAATGACAAAACAGCAAGACTTTCCTCACATAGTGGGTCACTTAAAAATTAGACGCTTCCCCACTTACGAACATTCGTTTTACAAACATCCGGAGATACGAACATCCGGTCCGAGGTCGTGAGTGAAAGTGAAATGAAATTGAAGAACAAGTAGTAACAGGAATGGAATAAAAGCTACAGAAAGATATATCATAAATATAAGTATTAAATATGATTAAACATTATCCTGAGGTACACTTAATACTTGGCTCCGGCAGAGGGGGGCGTGGCTGACATGATGGGAAGAGAAGCAGAACGATATACTTCTGAACTCCTGCCAAAAGTTTCAAAGAAGAAACAAATTGACTCCAGTATTATAATGAACTGGATAAGAGTGAAACTCTGTAAATATGATCAGATCCTCTGTGCTGTGCTTGAGAGGAACCAGGAGTTTAAACACGGGACATAATGATATTGATAATGTGATGATTAGAGAGAGAGAGAGAGAGAGAGAGAGAGGTTAAAAGTTTTCTCAGTGTTTAATTTCATGTCCCCCACTAGTATGAACTTTCCACCTGTGAGCCGGTAATGTGTGCACACTGCTCTCAGAGGTCAGCACGTCTTGCACCGTTTCAGCGACACGCAGCCTGAAGTGCACGCGCAGCCTGAAGCGCACACGCGGATGCCGCGCACCTCCAGATCCTACACAGATAACTTCATTATCCAGGACCAGGGACTGGGACCGGTGGGTTAAATGGTGTGCCTTGGCGATGCTGAGTGGTTTTGATGTGCAGGATGATGTTTACTGCGGTGTCACGGGAGGAATGATGTCATTAACAATGATTTGTGATGGTCATGATTTAACACCATAAAGACTAAAGCTTCAGACGCGCAGGCAACAGGTTGAGTCGAGTCAGGTCAACGTGGGGCTGAGTGAGACACAAACCATGAATCATATCGGGAAATGATTCACAAATAATCCAGCAGTCAAACGGAATTATCTAGGAAGCATTACACACACTTTGGGTAAATAAATAAACAAATCAGATTATCTTCATGTCGCAGTTCGATTATAGTTCTCCAGTGCTCATTCCAAGGGCAACGGAGCTGATCAGTTCAATTGTCCAGTTGTAGTGTCGCCTTTGTGTATGTGTGTGTGTGTGTGTGTGTGTGAGAGAGAGAGAGATTGCATACAGTACAAACCGGTATAGGTTACTTATACAAGGTTTAAACATACGTTCCCCTCTAAAGAATGCCCTGTAACAACCTACGAACAAATTCATCTAACAAACGGCCGTCTGGAACCTAACTCGTTCGTAAACTGGGGAGCGTCTGTACTGTGAAATAGTAATGAATTGGGCTAAATGGCTGACATATTTTGACTCATCCAAAGCAAGGGAAAAATATTTCGCTGCATTTATGTCCTTCACTTGTTGTTATTCTGTTTGATTTGACCTCATGATCATGAACAAGTCTTGCTGACAGAGGAATTTCTTTTATTCATTTGATTATCCAAAAAGTTCTTTGGTCACAACAAGCATGAATGTTTTGGCATATTCACCATATATAAATGGATCCTGTTCGTCACAATTGCTAAAGAACCAGCAAAGCTAGTCAAATTCCAGTCACCCTGTTGGGTCCATACATTGAGTTGCTGCTGACTAGCTTGCAATCTGGACAGTAGCTCTTGAAAGACATTCTTTTTGTGCTGCCCCCCCCGTTGGATATTTCGAAGCAAATGTGTCACAGTGTGTGTTGAAGTGTCACCTTATATTTGACTGTTTCATCGATGAAACTATCATTGCATATTAGAAACACTGCAGAGCCTGCCTTCTCCACAAAAGCAAATTCTTCTGTCAGGTCTTGCTGAAATGTAAAATATTCCTAATCTTTTTCTTTTTGCCATCTTATTTGTTAAAAGGGTTTGCTCTGCATAAATGAGCCGACGAAAGACAAGGGAAATTTATTTGTTGACGACTCATGACTCATGTCATGACACTATTACATATAATCCAATAAAATTAGAGTTTCAAGGCATCAGGCCCTCCCGCAAACCGGAGGACAAACAGGATTGGCTCTCTGCTGCCCACACCCCAAACAAGTGCAGTTGAAAATAGATGTATAGATTGAAATGTCTATGCTTTTTTTTTGTTTTGTTTAATTTGATGGCT
The DNA here is from genome assembly GCA_024760905.1 of Plotosus lineatus. Classification (NCBI taxonomy): domain Eukaryota; kingdom Metazoa; phylum Chordata; class Actinopteri; order Siluriformes; family Plotosidae; genus Plotosus; species Plotosus lineatus. The sequence goes on from CM045728.1 coordinate 47,655,598, forward strand.
TTTTTAAACACTGATTCCTGTATTTTTTACTCGAATGTTAGCAAAATTATCCATCAATTATCCTCTTCAGAAATACCAGCTAGGATTTATCTGAAAAGCAGATAGTCATCAAAAGAGCCACATCTGGCTAGTGAGCCATAGGCTCCTGACCCCTGGTACAGAGTCTGTAGTTTGTGTTAATAAACACCTGGCATTCCACTTCATTCAGCAGTGCTCTACACATGGCTATATACAAGGTTTTCCACAAGGTGCTATCGAAAAAGTCTGGGGTTAACTGAATTGGGAAAAGGCCCATATGTCACCAATATGGTGTAGTCTTGGCGGCACAGTGGCGTAGTGGTTAGCACGTCTGCCTCACAGCAAGAAGGCCTGGGTTTGATTCCCAGCCTGGGCGCTTCTGTGTGGAGTTTGCATGTTCTCCCCGTGCTTGCGTGGGTTCCTCCGGGTACTCCAGTTTCCTCCCACAGTCCAAAAAACATGCACAGTAGGTTAATTGGCCGTTCTAAATTGTCCGTAGGTTCGCATCATGCAGAAGACAATGGCAAAACCACTGCATTATCCTTGCCAAGAAAACCTCCATGAAGATGAGCACGGCGGTGTAATGGTTAGCTTACTGGCCTATCACTGCAAGGGCCCGGGTTTGAATCCAGGTGGAGACACCAAAATATGTGACCTGGGTCTGAAGCTGTGCTGTGTACCTGGGCAAGGCAATTAATCCACATTGCACTCAGTCCACCCAGCTGTTAAATGGATACCTGAATAACAGGATGTATGGTCGTGGTCGAGCTTGGTGCTTGGTAGCAGCCTTGAAGTACATTCCTGCAGGGTAATAATCTACAGCCAGTGAGCAGCTTTAAGATGGATACAAAGCTTAAAAATTGTCATAATAGTCTTCTGAGCGGTGTCCCTTTGACTGTGGGTCAGGGAGATTTGCAATTCATACATACTGTGCCCTCCATAATTGTTGGCACTCCACTGAAGATGTTAAAAAGCCTTAGAATAAATTACATTTTTATTGCAGCCACACATACTCACACTGAAAATTGTCCAAAAATGCAACCTTAAATCCAAGTGAATTTTATCCCTGACTAAGAAATAATTTACTTTTCATAAAATCACCTGTTCCATAAATATTGTCACCCTTACAATTCCTAGAAAATAAATGTCATTTATTTATTTTTTTTATTTCTACAGTAGTTTATTATAGGCTGCAAAGCCATCAGTATGTTTCTGTCCCTTACTAAAGGGTTGTGTCAGGAAGGGCATCTGACAAAAACCTATGCCAAATCAAACGTGCAAATTATTTGCTGTGGCAACCCCTGACAAAGGGAAAAATCCGAAATTAAATCTCTCACAGTAGTTTACAAGAGTATATTGTCACATTTAATTAGTAATTCTTCAATTTCTGGTTTGCTAGGGTATAAATATTACATGACAGGGGCCATTTCTCTTATCCACTCTTCGACATTTGAAAGACAAATGAACACACCATTCAAGTAAGGCAACTCAAGTAAGGTGTGTCGACCTTCACAAGTCAGAAAATGACTACAAGAAAATAGACTCACCTGTACCTGCCAATATCTACTGTCAAAAGAATCAAGAAGTAGTTTAAAATAACTGGAACAGTGGTAAACAAGTCTGTATAGGACACAAGGTTATTTTGCCACCACAAACAGGGAGGAGGATGGTAAGAGAAATAAAAAGTTCTCCATAGCTCACTGTAAAACAATAGCAACAAATGGTAGCATCTTGGAGTCACAAAGTCTCCAAAACCACCATCAGGTGGCATCTATATGCAAATAAGCTCTTTCGGAGGCATGCACGGAAAAAAAAAAAACTTTTCTCACTCACAATCATAACATCTGGAGCTCACTAAGCAGGACTGGGACTTCAACTTTGACTGTGTGCTTTGGTCAGATGAGACCATGATGGAGTTTTCTTGGCAACAAACACTCCAAGTGGGTCTGGTGGAACAGAAAAGATGAGTATGCAGAAAAGCACCTCATGCCCACAGTGAAGTGTGGGGGAGGATCGGTGATGCTGTTGGCCTGTTTTAATTCCAGAGGCCCTGGGAACATTTTAAATCAAAATATGGTGGCCTCTGCCCGAAAGCTGAAGATGGGTCCTTCAGCAAGACCCTAAACATGTGGCCAATCTACACAAAAATGGTTCACCCGATGCAGGACCAAGCTCCTCCCATGGCCATTTCAGTCCGCAGACCTCAGCCCCATTGAAACTCTGTGCAGTGAGCTTAAGAGGAGAGTGCATAGGAGAGAACCTTAGTTGCTGGATGATTTAGAGATTGTGCAAAGAAGAATGGCCAAAAATCCCTCTTTCTGTATTCTCCCATCTTGTGAAACATTATAGGCGAAGATTATGTGCTGCTTTGTTGGCAGGAGGGGGTTGTAAAAAGTACAGTGGCGCCTCAGTACTTGAACCTAATCTGTTCCAGACGGCTGTTCGGATTCCGATTTGTTCGGTTTCCCAATCCGCTTTTCCCATTACAAATAATGTAAATGGTTTTAATACGTTCTGTTGTCTTTTGAACAGAAGTTAACAGTACCGTAACTCATACCATAGGTGTGCAAATTAAGTGAAAAAACTATTGAATACAGTACACTATGTCATGGTATATGCTGTGAGAGAGTAACTTTTGTGGTTTTAATTTTAGTGTGTTATAACCTCTCTCAAAAGAGTTGTGCGTTGAAATGTGCATTGGAGAGGGGCGTGGCTCTCACACGCCAGTTGAGTGCTATACACACCCACACCTAATTCCATTTAACCACGGGCTATAAAGACTAGCAGTGCCCTTCCTGGTGCCAGAAGACTGTCCCTATCTGACTTTCAGCTTCTGTTTTCTACCAGTACCTGCTTTAGTTTGATTTCCGTGTTTCTAGTGCTCGTGCTTTAGTGCCTTCCCTGTGAACAATGAAGTGCAACCGTTTTCATGGATGAAACTGGGAAATCGTAGTCACTGTAATAGAGATGCGGAGAAACACGGAAATCAAACTAAAGCGGGATCTAGTGGCGCACAGAGCTGAGAGCCAGAGAGACCACGGGGAAAATCGGGAAAAGAGATCACAGGGAAATCTCTGTGGCTCTCAGCTCTGTGCTCCACCAGTTCCCGCTTTAGTTTGATTTCCATGTTTCTAGTACTCTAGCGCCCGTGCTCTAGTGTAGTAATAGAGATGTGGAGAAACACAGAAATCAATCTAAAGTGGGAACTGAAGCTGAGAGGCAGATAGGGACAGTCTTCTAGCACTGGGAAGGGGACTGCTAGTCTTTATAGCCTGTGATTAAATGGAATTAGGTGTGCGTGTTTAGCACTCAACTAGCGTGTGAGCACCACGCCCCTCTTCAACGCACAACTCTTTTGAAAGAGAAACCATAACACACTAAAATCAAAATAACAGAAAAGTTAAAGCATAAGAACAATAAAGATAAGAATTTTAACCTATGTGGTGGTGAGCAGTTGGCATACATAAATGTTGGAAAGGGAGAGAAGTGGATTCCCTTCCATAACAGAAAGGGACATAGAAAAGTGGATTCCCTTCCATAACAGCTTCAGGAAAATCAGCCAAGGGGTGTTTTTTCTCTTGCTACCACTTTGCATGGATGACTCTTCTTCTTTAGCGCTTTAGCTTAGCTTACATACATACATCCTCTTCAGCTTCGTTTAGGCAGTTTTGCCTATAAGCCAATCTGTGGGTTTTCTGTTCGGTACTCTAAATCATATTTGCCGCTGGAGGTGGTATATGGCGTTAATGATTAGATAGCTTTAGCGCTAGCTTTAGCTTTAATGCTTGTGATATGTACATAGTACTGTATCAACGACTTCCGGACTTCCCCAGGACAGCTTTATTAGGATTATACATAATAACAACTTCCGCACTTCCCCAGGACAACTTTTAGGGTGATACATAAGATCAACAACTTCCGGACTTCCCCAGAACATACATAGTATCAACAACTTCCGAAAGTCGCACACTTTTCCTTCCTCTTGGTCTTGTTTTTTCTCAGGCGTTTCTTGAGTTTAACTTACAGTTTTTGTTCGGTTTCCCGGATGGAAGAACTCACAAATTTTTTTATTCAGATTCCGATTTGTTTGGAATCTAGAGCGTTTGGATTCCGAGGATTCGCTGTATTAACATCAAGGGTGCAAATAATTGGCACACATGATTTGATGTAAAATAATTTTCTTGAATAAATGCACTTGAATTGAAGGATGGATTTTACTGTCTTTTTTCATTGTGGTCATGGAATATTTAAAAAAGTGTATTAAAAGCACCAGGGGTGCCAATAAGTATAGAGGGCAGTGTATGTTTACAGTTATAGCATTGGGCAGACGCTCTTATCCAGAGGGACAATTCACTTTTTTAAATACAACTGAGCAGCACAACACACACACACAGATATATACTGGAACAGACATCTATATACAGATCTTTTCCTTTCGGCTTTTTCCCTTTCTCGGGAGTCGCCACAGCGAATCATCTGAGTCGCACATTTGATTTGGCAGAGGTTTTTTACATTGGATGCCCTTCCTGTCACATCCCTTTAGCAAGGGACAGAATATACAGATAAATAGAGGGATATACAGACGGAGCATTACATATACACAGATACACACACACACACATATATATATATATATATATACACGCTACCCGACTTACGTTTTTAATTGGTTCCCGACGGCCGAATGTAAGTTGAAAGTGAACGCAAGTTGTTACAGTGACATATGACGTGTGAAGTATGATGCTCATACTGTACTATACATCCATAAATACCATTGCCGTATCTCATAAAACATCCCTAAATCAATTATTATAAACATAACATTGTAAAATAATATCAAATATAGCAAAATAAATTTCAAGTTAGTCATGTATACATGAAGCTTTATACATGAAGCTTAAAACAGCCAATCAACGCTTACAATATGTGAGGCGCTGAAAACTGAAAAGTAGTGCACTTGGGAAAGTAGTGTATTTGCTGTGGGTTATACGGACTTCTGGTCTTTTAAGTGAGCAGGGGCGCCATTGAACTCGTTTAGAACTCAGCTTGCACTGATGTGAATCACCAGTAGAGTGGAGAGTTCTCTCTGGATTTGGGTTTTCATTCATTTTACAACTCTCTTTGCTTAACTGAGTATGCATGGTAGATTGGGCCGATCCGAGCAGATAGTTAATTCATCTCTGTGTATGAGACTTGCACCCATGCTAGTAGGCTTACACTTCTGACCAACCATATTTGCTTAGGGTTACAAAAGTCCGCAAAACAGTGTAAACACAAAGATCACAGAGACGACGTCTTAACACAAGGGTAACATGCTATATAACTGATATATATATATATATATAACTGATATATATATATAACTGATATATATATATATATATATATATATATATATATATATATATAAAACTGATATATTTTATTTATATATATATATATATATATATATATATATATATATATATATATATATATATATATATATATATATATATATAAAAACAAAATAAAAGGACAGGACAAAGACTTTCTATTGAAACTCCATTTATCACTACAAATCTGTTTGAGGGTGGTGAAACCATCCTCTCTCTTCAGGTGATTATAGAAGAATAATCACCTGAAGAGAGAGGATGGTTTCACCACCTCTCAAACAGATCTGTAGTGATAAATGGAGTTTCAATAGAAAGTCTTTGTCCTGTCCTTTATTTTTGTTATTTGCTCTACCAAAAGTATTGAGCACTCTCCTACGGAAGGATCTACTCAGAAAATCCTCTATATATATATATATATATATATATATATATATATATATATATATATATATATATATATTATATAAAAACGTAAAACAGATGAACACAAGTCAGGGAGCGTCTGTGTGAGTACATATACATATATATACACACACATATATATACACACACATATATATATATATATACATATATATATATATCGTATTAAACGTGATAAGCACTCAGGGCGCTTAAAAAATTGGAGTGGGTGGGCGCTTATTAAAATGTTTACCAGCGGACTGGAACTGTAAGTGCTTATTACCATCAAGCTAGAAACCATGAATAATAACAGAACAATAAAAGAGTTTTACTGGTATTGGTGTTATTCATTTTGTGGTCTCAACCAAACTACTTATATGAAAGCTGAAAATAAACAGAAAACAGCATAATTAAAAAAATAAATAAAAGACTATTCCTTCCCTTACTTTTCCCTCCTGGGGAGTTTCTTTGAAACATTTTCTTTAATCATTTTCCCCAAGTAAGATGAGCCAATCAACACGAATGTCAACTTTAGCACATGGCACGTTGAACCAATCAACATCAATGTCAACTTTAGCACATGGCACGTTGAACCAATCACACAAACAAACAAAAGCACATGGTCAGGAACGTCTTTAAATTTATGAAGTTAGTGAGCAGGAGGTAAGGTAAAGTCTGTTGGGCTATTTACACCTGAGCCATAGTGGCTCATGAGGCCGGTGCTTCTTCCCGGTTTCTGTAGCATGAAGCAACTAGGAGTTCAACTCCTCTTGGATGGGACGTTAGTCCATCGCAGATTACCTTCCCAGTATATCTTTACTGGTACCCATTTATACTGCTGGGTGAACAGAGGCACACTTGTAGTGAAGACCTTGCCCAGGGGTCTTAGCACAGTGGGGGTCTAACTCCTGATCATGAGCCCAGCACTCTAACCACTACACCACCGGCCCCACATAAGCGAGCAGGAGACTCGAGTGAAAATACTCGTCATCACTTTCTAATAGGTCTATATCTGGCTCATCGCTCCATTCATTCAGAGCATCTGATAGTTTTGCTGTAGCAGTTTCTAATGGTTCATCTTGTTGGACATTTACCAAGAGAACACAGCAAAATATTTTCCTGTTTTTTAAAGCACAGCGGAACGATCAAATGTGTTGTTACTGATGAAGATTATAGACATTCCCCAGTGACAGGGTGTCTTGAAATACCATGTAAACTCACTTTTACAGGCAGTGAACGCCTCATTTTACGGTTAGAGACTGATTGAATAAAATTGGCAAGTTTGATCTACGATTTTGCTCACAGTACACATGGGTGGTTATTAGACCGGAAAAAAAAAAAAAAACACCGGGATGGGGGTGTTATTGAAGCAGGGCGCTTATTACCTTATTGCGTCGAATACGGTGTGTGTGTATATATATATATATATATATATATATATATATATATATACATATAATAATTACATATACTGTTTGTTATCATATTCCTGCGAACCCTTAGGTGTCGATCAGCTTTTTTTGTCCATTTTCTCCAATCAGCTCTGCTCAGGGCTATTCTGCAAAGTGTAGCAATACTGCTACTACCCCACTCTTCAATATCATCTGTCTAGATTAGTAAGGGTGAAGTGAGGTGGGCATTGAAGAGGATGAAGAATGGAAAGGCAGTTGGTAATGATGACATACCAGTGGAGGTATGGAAGTGTCTCGGAGAGGTAGCAGTAGATTTCCTAACAAGAACATTCAACGAGGTCTTAGAGAGTGAGAAAATGCCAGAGGAATGGAGAAGAAGTGTGCTGGTACCCATTTTTAAGAACAAGGGAGACGTGCAGAGTTGTGGCAACTACAGAGGGATAAAGTTGATGAGCCATACGATGAAGTTATGGGAAAGAATAGTGGAAGCTAGACTAAGGGCAGAGGTCAGCATTTGTGAACAATAGTTTGGTTACATGCCAAGAAAGAGCACCACAGATGCAGTGTTTGCCTTGAGGATGTTAATAGAGAAGTACAGAGAAGGTCAGACAGCGCTGCATTGTGCCTTTGTGGATCTGGAGAAAGCATACGACAGGGTACCAAGAGAGGAACTGTGGTATTGCATGAGGAAGTCTGGAGAGGCAGAGAAGTATGTTAGAGTGGTGCAGGACATGTATGAGAGATGTCAGACAGTGGTGAGGTGTACTGTCAGTGTGACAGAAAAGTTCAAGGTGGAGGTAGGACTGCATCAAGGGTCAGCTCTGAGCCCCTTCTTGTTTGCTATGGTGATGGACAGGCTGACAGACGAGGTTAGACAAGATTCCCCATGGACTATGATGTTTGCAGATGACACTGATCTGTAGTGAGAGCAGAGAACAAGTGCAGGAAAATCTAAAGAGGTGGAGGTATGCCCTGGAAAGGAGGGGAATGAAGGTTAGCCTCAGTAAGACAGAATACATGTGTATGAATGACAAGGACCCAAGAGGAACGGTGAGGTTACAGGGAGCAAAGATAAAGAAGGTGGAGGATTTCAAGTACTTAGGCTGAACAATCCAGAGCAGTGGAGAATGTGGAAAAGAGGTGAAGAAGCGTGTGCAGGCAGGTTGAAATGGTTGGAGAAAAGTGTCCGTTGTGATGTGTGATAGGAGGGTATCGGCAAGAATGAAAGGAAAAGTGTACAAGACATTGTTGAGGCCAGCGATGATGTATGGCTTAGAAACAGTGGCCCTGGGGGAAAGACAGGAGGCAGAGCTGGAGGTAGCAGAGATGAAAATGTTGAGGTTCTCTTTGGGAGTAACGAGGATGGATAGATTCAGGAATGAGCACATCAGAGGGACAGCACATGTTAGATGTTTTGGAGACAAAGTCAGAGAGGCTAGATTGAGATGGTTTGGACATGTACAGAGGAGGGATAGTGAGTATATTGGTAGTAGGATGCTGAGGTTGGAACTCCCAGGCAGAAGGCCCAGAGGAAGACCAAAGAGACGATTCATGGATGTGGTGAAGGAGGACATGAAGGTAGTTTGTGTAAGAGAAGAAAATGCAAAGAATAGGGTGAGATGGAGGAAGATGATTCGCTGTGGCGACCCCTGAAGGGAAAAACCGAAAGGAAAAGAAGATTTTCTACATGGTCAGGATCTTCTATTCTGGCCCTCAGTAATGCCAAACAGCACTTGCTTGATAAGACGATTGTCATCAGGCAGATGTGGCCAAAAAGGCTCATTTTGCGTTTTATGATCATTTGCAGCAGATTGTATTCCAGCTTAATACAGCGAATGACTTCGGTATTGGGGATATGATGAGACCAGCGGATGTTAAACAGTTAATTTCAAATGCATTAAGTCTACGAATGTCATCTTTGCAGAGTGTCCATGTCTCAGCTGCATATAGGAGAACACTGTAGACACAAGTGTGGATGATTTGAACCTTGGTTTTGATGATAATATGGCTGCTTCTCCAAACAGTGTTGAAACAGTTAAATGCTCCAGTTGCCAATGCAATCCGTCTTCTAATCTCTTTGCAACAATCATTATCGTAGGTTATCAAACTTCCAAGATAAACAAATTTATCCATGTGCTCCACTTCTTGACCATTCACACTTAATTTTTCAATACTACCTACCAGCCATGCCAAAAACCATCATTTTGGTTTTATTGGCATTGATTTTAAGGCCAGCTTTCTGAGTTGCATTGTTAGCCACCATTAGGCTATTCTGAAGCTTCTGAAAGCTTTCTTCTATCAAGTCAATGTCGTCAGTATACCGAATGTTATTGATGGCCCGACCATGGATAGAAACCCCATCTATGTTCTCCCCCATCCATGCTGAAGGATACATTAAATGTATGTAATGATGAGAGGGCAGATAGGATCATCTTGCTTTGTACCTCTCTCCTGCTTGAACCAATCACCAATGTTGTTATTGATGCGGACTGCGGCTTGATTATTGATGTAAATACATTCGAGCATGTCGACCAATTTCGTGTTGACTCCAGAGAATTTGAGAATAGCCCAAATTAATTCATGCGTAATGCTGTCAAACGCTTTTGTAAAGTCAATGAAGCAGTTGTAAATTAGTCTCTCCTGTTTCTGTAAATACTTTTCAGCAATTCAGTGAAGCATGAGGATTTGTTGAGCCGTGCTGCGATCTTTCCTAAACCTGGTTTGTTCTTCCGCCAGTAAAGGTTCTGTACCATACTTAAGCCTTTCGAGAAGGACGAGGAGGAAGACTAGTGGGACAGTGCTGCTGTCAAAGGAAAGTAAGGCCATCCTTCCTTTCATTAGCCTGTGGAAGACCCTTGGGCAAGGTCGAGCACCCACTAAGCCCCCCCGATCAGGGTAACGTGAGGTCATGGGAGGCAGATGACTGATGAGATACAAGAGCACTCAGAGAATTCCTCTGTTCATGGTTTCGTATCTCCATGTGCTGAGCAGAAGATACCCCAGTACAATTGTCAGAACAACCGCCCAGTACAGGCACTGCTCAGACAGAAAGTAATTGGAACCTACGGTCTGTAAATCTGCAAAGAAAGTCATGGCAATACATCAAACTAATCATTTGAGGAACAGCGTTAAAGGGGTTCTGAAAAACACCTCGCTCGGTAGGGACTGTCATGGTGAACAGGTGGCACCCGATCGTCATTGAGCGCCTGTCCAATCACAATCCACGAAATTAAATATAAAGAAGATCGCAACACGGAATGTGAAAACCTTATTCCAGAAAGGCAAATTTGAAAATGAAAAATCAGAAAAGAATGGAAATTGATATTTTGGGACTTGCAGAAGTAAGATTGAAAGGAGCAGGAGAATTTAAATCGGACGATGGATACAAAATGCTCCATTCGGGAGGAAACCAACATCAAAGAGGAGTCAGCATAATGCTCTCACCCAACATAGAAAAATCAGTAAAAGATCATTGGCCAGTATCAGACCGAATCATTGCAACAACACTCAGTGCCAAACCTTTCGACATCAGCATTATAAAGATCTATGCGCCAACAACAGACCAGGATGATACAGAGGTTGAAACATTCTATGAACAACTGGAAGCAACCCTGAAACAACTGAAATCTTCTGATATCAAGATTATGGGAGATTTTAATGCCAAACTAGGAGCAAGTAGACTTGGGAATATTGTTGGCCCACATGGACTTGGGGATATTACCGAAAGGGGAGAACGACTAGCAGAATGGTGTGCAGAAAATAACTACACAGTTACAAACACATGGTATAAGAACAATCCAAGAAGAAAATGGACATGAAAAAACCCAGGAGACAGACACCGCAATCAGATTGATTACATCCTTATTCAGTCACGCTTCCGTAATACAATTTTATCAGCCAAATCCACGCCAGGAGCAGACTGTGGTAGTGACCATTTCCCTGTAATATGTGTATTCAAACTGAAACTGAAAGCCCTTAAAAAGACCAAACGACAACTTCAAGCTGTTAAAAACAGACAATGAACTCAAAGACAGATATGCAATAGAAGTCAACAACAAGTTTTCTACCTTGGAAGCTGTCACAGACGTGGAAGAACAATGGGAACAGCTAAAGGATAGTATCAAAAAGGCAAGAGAAAATAATATCCCACTGAAGCCGAAAAAAGAACACAAAAAATGGATGACAAGAAATCTTGGACAAAATGGAAACTAGACGAAAAGCAAAAGCTGATCTGGCTAAATACAAATCCATAGCTAAAGAAATAAAGAGAATGTGTAATGAAGCAAAATAGGCATGGCTAAATGAGCAATGTAAAGAAATTGAGAAGACAAAAATAACTGACAGCAAATTTATGCACAGCATAAAAATCAAAGATATTGCAGGCCAGAAATCATCCTCTCCGAGTGGTTGCATAAAATCAAGACAGTGAAATCCTGATCAATAAGGCAGAATACATTGAAGACCTTTTTTCTGATAGCAGAGGGGACCAACAAGAGATCAACAAACCAATGGAAGGACCACCAATTTTAGAGGCCAAAGTAGAAAACGGCATCAAGAAAATGAACAATGGAAAGGCTGTTGGACCTGACCTCATTCCAGTGGAAGAATATGAAGAGCTAGATGAATGGGGCATAAAGAAACTCACTACATTTCTAAATAACATCTATGACACTTGAAACATTCTGGCCGAAATGCTAACATCTACATTCACTAAACTCCCCAAGAAACCTGGAACAACTGTCACAGAACTATTAGTCTGATGAGCCACACTTTGAAGATCCTCTTAAAAATATTGATGGCAAGACTGAGAAACAAAATACGACCAGAGTTATCAGAAGCACAATTTGGATTTATAGCTAACAAAGTACAACAAATGCCATTTTCACTATGACAATGCTAGCAGAAAGATGCAGAGAGATGCAGAAAGACCTTTACCTATGCTTCATCGACTACTCAAAAGCATTTAACGAAGTGAGACACGAAGACCTCTTTCAAATACTAAACAGTCTAGACATTAATGGGAAAGATCTGAGAATCCTAAGCAACCTTTACTGGAGACAAACGGCTACTGTCAGAATAAATGGAGAATGCAGTGAAAAGACAGTAATAAGAAGAGGAGTCCAACAAGGATGCGTATTATCACCAGATCTCTTCAACATCTACAGCGAGAATATACTGAGAGAAATTGAAGACATCAATGGAATAGGTCTGGGAGGACACAATATTAACAACTTAAGATATGCAGATGACACGGTATTAATAGCAACTTCAGAACGGATCCTCCAAATCTTGCTGGATACTGTAGTAGAAACAAGTGAAAATAAAGGACTAGCTTTGAACATCTCAAAAACAGAATGTATGACAATATCGAAAAAACCCAAGGTCCACCATGTAACATACACAGCCATGGTATGCAGGTCAAGCAAGTTGATAAGTTCAATTACCTGGGGTATGTGTTGACATCTGATGGGAAATGTACTACAGAAATGTGCAAACGCACCGCAACAGCCAAGGTCACCTTCAAAAAGTTATCACCAATCATGACCAACAGAAACATTAAGATAGACACCAAATATAGAATAATAAAGGCTTATGTATGGTCAGTTCTCTTGTATGGTTGTGAATGCTGGACAACAATATAAGGAAGAAACTAGAAGCAACAGAAATGTGGTTTTTAAGGAGGATATTAAAGATATCATGGATGGAAAAGATGGATGGAAAAGAAAACCAATCAAGAGGTGCTGGAAATAGCCAACAAAGATGTGGTATAGAACACCTTAGCATGACAGGAAGAATTGATGGTAGAAGAAGCAAAGGACAACAACGAGAAACATATGTTAACAGTTTAAACACCTGGGCAACATCAAAAGTAATGAATAACAGCCAATTCATGAAGGCCTCTAATGACAGAGAAAGATAGAAGGCCATGGCCGTCAATGCCTGTTCCAGGCACGACACCTGATGATGATGATGATGATAATGAGGAGGATTTGTTGAGCCATGCTGCAATCTTTCCTAAACCCGGTTTGTTCTTCCGCCAGTAAAGGTTCTGTACCATACCTAAGCCTTTCGAGAAGGATGAGGAGGAGGAAGACTTTGCACATGTGATTAATAAGGAGAGTGTGTGATCATTCTTGCATTCGCTGAGATATGCATAATAGGCTTCACTCTTCTTTTCTCGGTGGATAGCTTAAGCTTTGCGCATTGCTCTTTGTTAAATTGTTAGTTCTTTCTGCCAAATTTTGGGTATTTTATATATATGTATGTATATGTATATATATATATATATATATATATATATATATATATGTGTGTGTGTGTATATATATATATATATATATATATATCTTCTTCTTTTCCTTTCGGCTGTTCTCTTCAGGGGTTGCCACAGCAAATGATCTGCCTCCATCTCTCTCTATCCTCTGCATCTTCTACTCTTACTCCAATGACCTTCATGTCCGCCTTCACCGCATCCATAAATCTTCTCTTTGGTCTTCCTCTGGGCCTTTTGCCTGGTAGTTCCAACCTCAGCATCCTACGACCAATATACTCACTAGCCATCCTCTGTACATGTCCAAACCATCTCAATCTAGCCTCTCTGACTTTGTCTCCAAAACATCTAACATGTGCTGTCCCTCTGATGTACTCGTTTCTGATCCTATCCATCCTCGTTACTCCCAAAGAGAACCTCAACATTTTCATCTCTGCTACCTCCAACTCTGACTCCTGTCTTTTCCCCAGGGCCACTGTCTCTAAACCATACAACATTGCTGGCCTCATCACCGTCTTGTACACTTTTCCCTTCACTCTTGCCGATACTCTCCTATCACACATCACACCGGACACTTTTCTCCATCCATTCCAACCTGCCTGCACGCGCTTCTTCACCTCTTTTCCACACTCTCCATTGCTCTGGATTGTTGAGCCTAAGTACTTAAAATCCTCCACCTTCTTTATCTCTGCCCCCTGTAACCTCAAAGTTCCTCTTGGGTCCTCGTCGTTCACACACATGTATTCTGTCTTACTAAGACTAACCTTTAATCCCCTCCTTTCCAGGGCATACCTCCACCTCTTTAGATTTTCCTCCACTTGGTCTCTGCTCTCACTACAGATCACGATGTCATCTGCAAACATCATAGTCCATGGAGATTCTTGTCTAACCTCGTCTGTTAGCCTGTCCATCACCATAGCAAACAAGAAGGGGCTGAGAGCTGACCCTTGATGCAGTCCCACCTCCACCTTGAACTCTTCTGTCACACTGACAGCACACCTCACCACTGTCTTACATCTCTCATACATGTCCTGCACCACTCTAACATACTTCTCTGCCACTCCAGACTTCCTCATACAATACCACAGTTCTTCTCTCGGCACCCTGTCATATGCTTTCTCCAGATCCACAAAGGCACAATGCATCTCCCTGTAACCTTCTCTGTACTTCTCTATTAACATCCTCAAGGCAAACACTGCATCTGTGGTGCTCTTTCTTGGCATGAAACCAAACTGTTGTTCACAAATGCTGACCTCTGCCCTTAGTCTTGCTTCCACTATTCTTTCCCATAGCTTCATTGTATGGCTCATCAACTTTGTCCCTCTGTAGTTGCCACAACTCTGTACATCTCCCTTGTTCTTAAAAATGGGAACAAGCACACTTCTCCTCCATTCCTCTGGCATCTGCTCACTTTCTAAGACCTTGTTGAATATTCTTGTCAGAAAATCTACTGCTACCTCCCCTGGACACTTCCATACCTCAACTGGTATGTCATCAGGGCCAACTGCCTTTTCACTCTTCATCCTCTTCAATGCCCTCCTCACTTCTCCCTTACTAATCTTTGCTACTTCCTGCTCCTCAACGGTCACCCCTTCTACTCTTTTTTCTCTCTCATTTTCCTCATTCATCAGCTCTTCAAAGTACTCTTTCCATCTTGCCAGCACACTTCTGTCATCAGTCAATACATTTCACTCTCTGTCCTTTATCACTCTAACTTGCTGCACGTCTTTCCCATCTCTATTTCTCTGCTGTGCTAACCTGTATAGATCATTTTCTCTCCTCCTTACTGTTCAACCTATCATACAAGTCATCATACGCCCTCTGTTTGGCCTTTGACACTGCTACCTTCGCCTTACGCTGTGTCTCCCTGTACTCCTGTTTACTCTCTTCGGTCCTCTCAATGTCCCACTTCTTCTTGGCTAACCTCTTCTTTTGTACACATTCCTGCACTTCCTCATTCCACCACCAAGTTTCCTTATCTACTTTCCTTCCAGAGGACACACCAAGTACTCTCCTACCGGTCTCCCTGATCACATTGGCTGTGGTTGTCCAGTCCTCTGGAAGCACTTCCTGACTACCCAAAGCCTGTTTCAACTCCTCCTTGAAGACAACACGACACTCTTCCTTTTCCACAGCTTCCACTACTTTGTCTTCTGCTCTGCCTTTGCCTTTTTCACCTTTCTCACCATCAGTGTCATCCTGCACACCACCATCCTCTGCTGTTTGGCAACACTCTCACCCACTACTACTTTGCAGTCACTGACTTCCTTCAAATTATTTCGCCTACACAAGATCTAGTCTACCTGTGTGCTCTTACCTCCGCTTTCATAAGTCACCCTACGCTTCTGTTTCTTCTTGAAGAAAGTATTCACCACAGCCATTTCCATCCTTTTTGCAAAATCGATCAGCATCTGTCCTTCTGTGTTCCTGTCCTGGATACCAAACCTGCCCATCACTTCCTCGTCCCCTCTGTTGCCTGCACCAACATGTCCATTGAAGTCTGCTCCAATGACCACTCTTTCACCTCTTGGGGTACTCTGCATCACTTCATCTCACTCACTCCAGAATCTCTCCTTCTCTTCTAGCTTACATCCTGCCTGTGGGGCATAAGCACTAACAACATTGACCATCACGCCTTCAATTTCTAACTTGAGACTCATCACTCTGTCTGACACTCTTTTCACTTCTAGAACATTCCTGACAAATCCCTCCTTCAAGATGACTCCTACTCCATTTCTCTTCCCATCCACACCATTATAAAACAGTTTAAACCCTGCTCCTAAGCTTCTAGCCTTGCTACCTTTCCACCTTGTCTCCTGAACACACAGTGTGTCCACCTTCCTCCTCTGCATCATGTCAGCCAGCTCCCCATCTTTTCCTTGCATAGTTCCAACATTCAAAGTCCCTACTCTCAGTCCTAGGCTCACGCATTTCCTCTTCTCTCTCTGCCTACGGACACGCCTCCCGCCTCTCCTTCTTCGACCAACAGTAGTCCAATTTCCATCAGCACCCTGTTGGTTGACAGCACTGATGGCGGTCGTTGTTAACCCGGGCCTCGACCGATCCGGTATGAATTCTGTATTGATCATTTGCATTTTTAAATGTGGCAGAAGTTTTATGCCGAATGCCCTTCCTGTTGCAACCCTCTGCATTTATCCGGGCTTGGGACCGGCATAAGAGAGAGACACTGGTTAGTGCCCCCGCCTCATGGCTGCATTTATATATATATATATATATATATATATATATATATATATATATGTATATATATATATATATATATAAAATATATAAACACACACACACACACACAGGGATCCCTCACTTTCTGCAGTTAATTGGGACTGAGGGCCCCCCCCCGCGATCGCCGAACTCCACAAAGTAGGCTCAACCCCTCCGACTGACGTATAAGTACATGTATATATATATCAATAAATATATATTCAATGCTATATATGCTTATAATAACAATTCAACATTCAAAAATAATGCATAAGATGTAACGAAATATAAATACACGCACATACAGATGTGTGCGCGCACTCAGATGCGCACCTCACATAAAAAATGGAAGTAGTTTTGATGGGGGGGTTTTGGGTTGTTTTTTGCATAAGTGGCCTTGTTTTGCAGCATTTTCCTTAACCTTTTCCCCTATTCTTCCTTAATTTCCTTATTTTTTAATTTGATGAATACTTTTTTAAAAGAACACGATGCAGTGATGCCGCATTATTTGAAGCGCGAAGTAGCAAGGGATCACTGTATACATTCACTATCCAAGTTACGACATACGAGAATTACGACCACCCATACTTACGACCATGTCTATCAGATGCCTATTATGAGTTTATTGTATATGTCCGGCAGCGCAGCGCGGAAGATAGTTGTGGCAGCACAGCATCCCAGCATCTCAGACTTACAGCATTCTACCACTACACTCAGTGACTAGATACCGTCACAGTAACATCTCTTTAATAGTACAATTTTACATTAATTTTCTATACACCGTTACCATGGCTCCCAAATGGAAGTCATCAGATGGCAATTCTACTAAGAACGCAAGGAAGGTACTGTTGTTGGAGACAAATATGAAAGTGATAAATCAGCATGAAGGAGAAAAAAAGTAAATTCCATCGCCTGACATCTCCATCTCTCCCACTCCATGGTGTCTCCAATTTTGAAGGACAAGGACCATCTTAAGGAAGCAGTGAAAGCAGCAGCGCCAATTAAGTCAACTATCATCACAAAACAGTGTGAAGCATCGATTGCAGAGATGAAAAGTTGTTATACACGTGGTTGGAAAATAATAGGCAAAGAAATGTGAAAGTGATATTGCGAACAGTGCAAAGTAAGGCTACAAGTTTATTTTGCATATTGAAAGAACGTGCAGGTGAGGAATACGCTTCACATGAATTCATAGCGAGTGCTGGGTGGTTTCGTTTTCGTTTTGTTAAATATCCCACTTAAGACCAATGCAACTTATAATTGGTTGGTTGTAACCGATCTAGGCCATAACTTGAATAGTGACTGTATGTATGTGTGTGCATAAATATACACACACATATATACACACACACACATATATATATATATATATATATATATATATATAAATATACACACACATATATACACACACACATCTACATATACTGGTATACACACACTCACAGGGATCCCTCACTTTAATTGGGACCGAGCACCCCCCCATGACCACCGAATTCAGCGAAGTAGGATCAACCCCACCTGACTGGCGTATACGTACATGTATATGTGTATATAATATCAAATAATATTCAATGGTATAAATGCTTATAATAACAATTAAACATTCAAAAATAATGCATAAGGTATAAATAAAATTTAAATACACACATACAGACAGCACGCACACACAGATGCACATCTCACATAAAAATGTAAGTACAGTAATTTTGATGGGAGTTTTTGGGTTGTTTTTTGTTTTTGTTTGTTTGGGGTTTTTTTTGAATAATTGGCTTTGTTTTGTGGCATTTTCCTTAAATTTTCCCCTTATTCTTCCTTAATTTCTAATTCGATTATTATTTTTTTTAAACGTGATGCACTGAAGCCGCATTAATTGAATCGCGAAGTAGCGAGGGATCCCTGTGTGTGTGCGCATACATATATATATATATATACACACACACACACATATATACACACACACACACACACACACACACACACACACACACACATATATATATTACATATACATATATATATATATATATATATATATATATATATATATATAAATCCCTTTAGAAAAATTATATCCTTATTTGATACATAAGCATGTGCATAACTTAACACTTTCACATTCTAATCTGATAGAAGGAAAGCATACTCCCAGTTTCTATGGAAAACACTATGGAAAAATCCTGCACATAAAACAAGTGGAGCATAAACAAAAAATATATATACACTGGACATATATGGTGACATTGTTTTTCTTTAATTCTACTGTATTCACTACACATTTAATTAACATTATTTAACCAAAAAGATAGAAACACAGACTTACTTCAAAATGCCACTGGGGCCTGTGTACACATCAATCACATTAGGACTAGATGGCAACATTGTGATGATGCAGTCTGTTTTTTCTGCCACATCTGCAGGCGTGTCCAAAATCTTAAAGTACAAATAAAAAAATTACACTCAAATGTAAATAAAAAATGATACTATATGCCTTACTGTGGTGCAAAAATAGCTCTTATTTAGCAGGTGGATCACTTTTTGCAAGGAAAGACAATCATAAACTCCAAAAAAATTAGGTAAAATTCCAGGACCAAACATTTGCCAAGATGACAACATGTCCATACTTTATAGTACATAAATATTACATATGTAATCCATATTGTACATATAAGCTCACAATCAAAATAAATTGGGGGAAAAATCTGTCATATTATGAGTACCACTCAGTTCAAGTCGGGAATTGGCCCAACTTGCCCAAGTTCTTTCTCCTTGTGATGCTCACGGTGGTGCAAGGCAACACAGTGTGAAGTAGGAACAAATCCTGAATGGGACAGCAGCAAGAAGTAGGCAACTGGAAATCTATGCATGTGTACGTGCACATTTTATGTTTTTTGTCTTAATATATTGTTGTAGATTAACAGAACCCTTGTACAGATTAATAAAAGGAAATTAACCAACTTCATTCTAAATTTTACTACAAATCGTGCTTTTGCACACCTCCTTCTGGAATGCTCCCACGTGGCAGGAAATATCTTTGTCAGATTTCTCTGCTCATATGCATCCAATTTTAACAAGTCATTTATCATGCAGATCCTGGCATCAGATTGGAATTTATATTGTTTTTACTCGGATTGTTATTTTAAGGGGTTCAAGTGTCACTATAACTATTATTATGCCATTTTTTTTTCCATTTTGTGGTTACAAAAACTGTGACATCACTTTCTCTACACAGATCACAAGCCCTCACTGGGACCTCATTGTTATCATCACAATTGCACATTTCCATTGCTCCTCTTCATCACTACTGCAATTTCGCAAGGTCAATCCACCTCTTCTTTTTTCCTTTCGACTTTTTCCCTCTGTCAGGGGTCGCCACTAAACCATCTATACCAAGGGGCTAACACGGTGACAGCTATGCAGCTGCTCTTCACGAAGGTAAGCAATGGTTCTTTTCCATACAGACTCCGGAAAGCCTGTTGGCGCACCAAAATTTGTACAATTTTTAAGGAATGTTTCATGTTCTCACTTGAGCACCCAGTTCCTGTAGCTCTTTGCAAGACTCAGGAAAGATATCCGTGGCAATTACAGGGTAGCCATGTTGTATCAGGTTCTTGGCCATAGGCTTCCCCATATTCCCCAGGCCAATGAAGCCCACCTGGGTTTTGGAGGCCATGGATCTGGAGACTGAAACAAACAAAGAAATCTGAGCACAGTGCATACAAAAGAATGCAATTTTGCAACAGTGATGCCCTTGAACTAATCTCAAGTTGAATGCACAAAATCAATAAAATTGTTTGTTTAGGACTTCTAGACAATACAATGGTGGGTGATTTAAAGCCCATGGCTGTAAATACAGTATATTATTGGGGGGAGGGATTGACGTGTACATCAAACATTGGCAAATGAACGAGGAAAGCTGGTCCATTTATTAACTTGGATTAAACCCAAAGTTACTCTTAAATCTGACTAGACCTACATGTGGAGATAGTATTGAGTGAATAAACAAATTATTTTTCAATGACACTCATGGACATTACGCTATTAAATAATGAACACCAAGGTAAGGTCGGGTCAATGTAATGTAAGTAATCAGGACAGCTTCAACACGAAAGTTCAAAAAGCACCCCTGGTTAATTTTTTAAAACGAGTGAATTTAAAATAACAATACAATAAGTACAATACTTCTTAAAGTTGTAGGTGTACACCATAGATAAAAACTGAACTGACAGAAACATGGCCGAGCATACCGTGCACCGAGGAGCCATGGACATAACACTTTCCTAAAAGATTGCGAGTAACCCTGAACAGAGCCGCCATGCTGCTTGACACTGGACAGTATTGACTGATGTGACTTCTGTTCATACAGTTTAAAGCTTGTTCAAATTATCCTCCAATCAAAATTGAGAAGAGGCGGGGGAACCGTCCAAACTACAATCTTATTGGTAGTAGACACCAAAACAAGTGAGATGGAGAATGGCTAGGAGCTGCGGGACGTCATCACAGTCTTATCCCCTCCCCATGTCATGACGGCATGACGTCTCACGTCCTTTGTTCGTCGATGCAATTATGCAGCGTACATGGAAAGCGTATCAAAATACAGTCACAATAATAATAATAATAATAATAATAATAATAATAATAATAATAATAATAATAATTTATTCATAGCGCAATGGTGGCAACCTCTGGTAATGGCAAAAAGCCAGATATATACAATCCAGTCACTGAGACGCCTATTTATTAAACAATTCATTATAAAAGGATAAAATATCTGAAATTATACTGCTGAATAAAAAAATAATAATAATAAAAATGAAGTTAAAAATCTAATTTAGCCTGAAAATTAGAGTAAGAACATGTGTACCAATGGTACTGTATAATGTAAAATATAGGTTTAACCACAAACAGTACAAACAAATATATACAGTACAGGGATCCAGCACTTTCCGCGGTTAATTGGGACCGGGACCACCGATTTCCGCAAAGTCAGACCCCCCCTCCCCAACCACACACACACACACACACACACACACACACACACACACAATGACTTATACTTACTACATGTATACGTATACTTATACTTACTACATATATAATATCCAGAAATACATATTCAACACTATAAATGCTTATAATAACAATTAATAATTCAAAAATAATGCATAAGATGTAAATAAAATAAATATACACAGATGTGCATGCACGCATTCATGTAAAAATGTCAGTAGTTTTATGGGTTTTTTGTTTTGTTTAGTTTTTTTGCTTTTATTTTTTTTTTTACATATTTGGCCTTGTTTTGTGGCATTTTCCTTAACTTTTCCTTTATTTTTCCTTAATGTCCTTATTTTTTTTTTTTAATTTTTCATTTAATATTGGATTCAAGTTTTGCAAGTTAAAATGCACCGCATGTACAAGAATTGAAGAAGCATCACCATATATTGCACCAAAGACTGAAGGAAAAGTCGAACAACTAAAGGACAAGAAGGGCCCTGATAAGTCTGTTATGGACTTGTTAAACTGCCCGGACCCAGGTTAACCCAGGTAAACCCAGGTAAATATTTTTGAAAACACCAGCGATGCGCTGAAGCTCCAAAAACTGAAGCACGAAAGAGCAAGGGATCACTGTAACATGTAATATGAAAAGTTTAAAATGTCAATTTCCAAATTTCCATGAAAACAAAAACTTATGTGCATCAAGTGAGTTCCAAAATAAATCGATATATTATTATGGAGTGTGAATAGGCACAATCACAAATTCAAGTCATACTTAGCCAAAATCTTGCACAATACATGGAACGTGTCATATTTCGTGGGAGGAGGGTTTATTTGACTATATTTACATTTTTTAAATTGGCTGTTCCAAACAATTCCTCTGTTTCTGCTGGCAGTTTGCTCAGCTTTTCCTAATTCACAGAGAGCAATTGATAAGATGTATCCTGCCGGTAAACTGTGCTTTGTACTGTGCATAACTGGACTTATATATATATATATATATATATATATATATATATATATATATATATATATATATATATATATATATATATATATATATATATATTATCTTGGCATCCGTCTAGAGACAATGGAGTCTGCACCGAGGCAGGTCTATCAATTAGCTGAGAGGCTGCAGCGCCGGCTGTGGCTGAATAAGCCAATGCGGGAGATGCAGCTCCAACCACACTTGCTGCAAGTGTATTCTGAAGTAGGGATCGTGGGGCAGGCTGTGGCAGACAGAATTCTCTGCTGTTTGCGGTTCTTCTTCCCCTCATGCTGGGTCTCTCTCTCCTCGGCCTGCTGCACACCGGATTTTACCTTTCCACGCCAGCTAGAGCAGTCGGAGCTCACTGCCTCGAGATCTACTGGGTTGATGCTGCATGACTTCAGGTCCCTCTTGCAGACATCCTTGTAGCGCAGGGCGGGTTGTCCTGTTGGTCGTGTTCCTGAGGCGAGCTCGCCATAGAGGATGTCCTTTGGAATGCGGAATTCATCCATCCTGCATATGTGTCCGAGCCAGCGCAGGCACTTCTGGGAGAGGATGGCGAACATGCTTGACATGCCTGCCTGGGCCAAGACGCGCGAGTTGGAGACACGATCCTGCCAGGTAATGCCGAGGAGTCGTCTGAGGTTGCGCAGGTGAAAGGCGTTTAGTCTTCGCTCCTGGTGCATGTATAGGGTCCAGGCCTCACTGCCGTATAGAAGCGTGCTCAACACGCATGCTTCGTACACCTTCATCTTCGTGTTTAGGGTCAGCCTGGGGTTGTTCCACACACGCTTCGCTAGGCGGGCCATGGATGTTGCTGCTTTGCCTATCCTTACGTTTAGCTCAGCATCCAGGGATAGGTTGCTGGAGATGGTGGAGCCAAGGTAGGTGAACTTGTCCACCACTTCCAGGGTGTAATCGCCGATGTTGATTGTGGGAGTTGTGCTGACATCCTGACCCATGATGTTGGTTTTCTTGAGGCTGATAGTGAGTCCAAACTCTGTGCATGCCTCCGCGAAGTGATTGATGAGTCGCTGAAGGGCGGCTTCAGAGTGAGCAGTGAGGGCAGCGTCGTCAGCAAAGAGCATATCCCGGATGAGGACCTTGCGCACCTTGGTCTTTAACATATAATAATAATATATTTTATTCTTCGGTGTGTGGTGTGTGTGTGTGTGTGTGTGTGTGTGTGTGTGTGTGTGTGTGTGTGTGTGTGTGTAAAACACGGAAACCAGTTATGCAGTACAAAGAAAATTTTACTGGCAGGATATAATTTATCACTTGCTCTGAAGAGGTGATATAAAATTAACTTTTAAAAATAATCTATAAAACTTGCTACCCTTTGAACTGTAGATTTTCAATGGGGATCGTGAGGATGAAATATAACCAAGGCAGACAGGGCTGAAAACAATTTTACTCAAATTAATTTTGTCTTTTAAATTTTGCTTTCGTCTAAAATTCTCAATTAACATTTATTACAGTCTTGCAGGCTTGGCAGTCGTTTTACCTGTCAATTTTCAAGGCAATACGTATATGTACATTTTAAATTTCACCACATGTTTCCTGAAACATCTCCCGAGTTGAACTGGTTTGATTGGCACTTCTGTACCATATGGTCAAGCTACTCCCACAACAGCTAAACTGGCTTGAGTCTGTTGACTGTGCTGACCACTCCATTATTGACAGAATACCAGCTGACTGCTTCTTCTGTAAATATACTGAGAGGCTTTAAAAATGCAACAGTGAAATAATTGAAATATTTTATTATTATGTTTAACCAAATCAAATAAATAACACACAAATCAAGAATAGAATGCAGGTGTGCGAGTGTGTGTGTGTGTGTGTGTGTGTGTGTGTGTGTGTGTGTGTGTGTGTGTGTGTGTGTGGGGGGGCGCAAGCCATTGTTCTTTCTCGCCGGTCTCAAGCCCAGATAAATGCAGAGGGTTGTGTCATGAAGACCTGTAAAACCTGTGCCAAATCTACTATGTAGATCATCAATGTGACGTCCAGACTGGATCGTCTGAGGCCCAGGTTAACAATGACTGCCATCAGTGCTGTTAACCAACAGGGTGCTGGTGGAAACTGGATTATTGTTGGTCGAAGAAGGAGAGGCGGGAGGTGGGTTAATACACAGAGAGAAGAGGAAATGCATGAGTCTAAGAGTAGGGACTTTGAATGTTGGAACTATGACAGGAAAAGCTAGAGAGCTGGCTCATGTGATGCAGAGGAGGAAGGTGGACATATTGTGTGTTTAGGAGTCCAGGTAGAACGGTACCTAGAAAGGCTAGAAGCTTAGGAACAGGGTTTAAGCTGCTTATCATGGTGTGGATGGGAAGAGAAATGGTGAAGGAGTCATCTTGAAGAAGGGGTTGCTCAGGAATGGTCTAAAAGCGAAAAGAGTGTCAGAAAGAGTGATGAGTCTCAAGTTAGAAATTGATGATGTGATGTTCAATGTTGTTAGTGCTTATGCTCCACAGGCAGAATGTGAGCTAAAAGAGGAGAGATTCTGGAGTGAGTTAGATGAAGTGATGCAGAGTACCACCAGAGGTGAAAGAGTGGTCATTGGTGCAGACTTCAATGGACATGTTGATGCAGGCAACAGTGGGGACGGGGAAGTGATGGGCAGGTTTGGTATCCAGGACAGGAACACAGAAAAACAGATGTTAATAGATTTTGTAAAAAGGCTGGAAATGACTGTGGTGAATACTTTCTTCCAGAAGAGACAGGAGCATAGGGTGACTTATAAAAGCGGAGGTAGGAGCACACAGGTAAACTACATCGTGTGCAGGCGATGTAATTTGAAGGAAGTCAGTGACTGCAAAGTGAGAGTGTAGACAGAGTGGTGGAAGCTAAAAAAGGAAAAGTGTTGTGTTGTCTTCAAGGAGGACAGGACATCCACCGTTTCCGCGAAGATCACTGCGTCATCGGCAAAGTCCAGATCAGTAATCCGAACCTCACCGAGCGACACACCGCAGGCCGATCCACCCGATACCGCCGCCATGATCCAGTCCATTGCAGTACTGAAGAGAGTGGGGGCCAGAACACACCCCTGCCTCACTCCGGTCTCGGCCGAAAAGAAGTCAGAGGTGGAGGTGGTGTGACGATTGCTCTTAGGTATTTGAAGCTTGTGGCTGTCTCCAGCCTCTCAACGCTGATCTTGAGGTCAGTGTTGATGCCATTTGTGTTGTTTGTCATCAGCTTTGTTTTCTCTGCACTGATCTGAATGCCGTAGGTTGTGGAGATCTTATCAAGACACTTAACTAGGTTCACTAGTTCCTCTTCCTTTCCTGCAAGGCCATCAATGTCATCGGCAAAGCGTAAGTTCGTCCTGCCACCGATGCTGACTGTTCTCTCATGTTCTTCTAGAGTCTCAGTCATGATCCTCTTCAGGAAGATGTTGAAGGGAGTGGGGGAGAGCAAACAGCCTTGTCTTACACCAACTGTAGTCCTGAACCAATCTCCTATGCTGTTGTTGAAGTATACGGCACTGGTGGCTTTGTCATAAAGGTGTTTAATCATTCTTATCAGGTTGGTGTTGATGTTGTACAATCTCATGGTAGCCCACAGAGCTGCGTGCTAAACCATGTCGCACACCTTCTTGAAGTCCACAAAGACGTGGTTGATGTCTTGTTGGTGTTGGAGGTACTTCTCGCACAGTATCCTGAGGTTGACGATCTGCTCTGTTGTGCTACGCCCTGGTCTGAAGCCTGCCTGCTCTTCGGCGATGATCTTCTCAGCTTCTGGCTGCAGTCAGTTTAGCACGATTTTCAGCATCACTTTACTCAGATGACTGATAAGGCTGATGGTGCAATAGTTCTGACATTGCTGTAGGTTGCCTTTCTTGGGGAGGGTGATGATGAGAGATTGGGTCCACAGTGTGGGCCATTCCCCCCGTTTGCCAAATCGTGTTGCAGATGGTCAATAGAGCGTCAATCATGGCTTCTCCCCTTGTCTGCACTAGTTCACCTGGGGTGTTGTCTACTCCAGCTGATTTTTCCCTTCTTGAGCGATTTCGCTGCTATTTCTAATTCTTCACGAAGGATAGGGTAATTGTCTTTGTTGGTTTCTGAAGGGTCATTCAGTTCTTCCGAATCTCCTGTGGCATTGTAGTTGTACAATTCCGAGCAGTATTCCGTCCACTTCTTAAGGATGTCATGCTCATCTGTCAGACATTTTCCGTCTTTGTCTTGAATTGTGGTGGTTCGCCCTTGATTGACTCTGGTCAAATCTTTTGTTCATTGGTATGCTATCTTACCGTTGTTTTTCTTCAGGTTTTCTTCAATGTTCTGACACTGTTCTTTGATCCAGGTTTCTTTCGCCTTTCTATGCTGTTATTGATTGCTCGGTTGACTTCCTTATATTCCTTTGAGCCTTCTCCGTTGTTCTTCCTCCTCTTCAGATCTCTCCATTTGTCACACAGGTCAAGGACATCCGCTGTGACCCAGGGTTTCTTGACAGAACGGTGTTTGCCAAGTACCTTATTGGCTGTTTCATCCACTGCTGTGTTGATGATATCGACTAAAGTGTCCGTGTCTGTCTCGTTGGCGTCAAGCAGTGTGAGCGGTGTAAATTTCCTGCCAACCATTGCTTGAAAGGTTTCTGCCACTTTAGGGTCTCTTAGCTTTTCGAGGTCGAATCCTATCCTAGTGGGGCCCTGATATTTAATCCCCTTCAGGTGCAGCTTGAATGTCATCATGACAAGTTCATGGTCGTTCCCAATGTCTGCTCCCGGAAAGCTCCCTGTCTTGGCGATGTTCACACTGGAGCGGAAGCGTCTCTTCACCATGATGTAGTCGATTTTATTGTGGTGTTCTCCATTTGGGCTGTGCCATGTAAATCTTATAGATGCCTTGTGGGGACCAAATGTATTTGCCACAATGAGATTGTTAGAGCTGGCGAATCCCAGGAGCCTCAAGCCCCTTCTATTTGACTTGGTGTTACAGTAACGACTGCATGTTCCTTTCCAGTTTGCATATACCTCTGCACCAATTTTGGCGTTCCAGTCACCTTGGACCACAAGGATGTCTTTCTTAGGAGTTTGAACTATGATCTCTTGTAGTTGCACACAGAAAACTTCCACGTTTCTGTCCTTGTAATCTGAAAATGGGGCGTACGCCTGGATGATGGTGATGTTGAAGGCAGTTGCCTTCAAATGGATGGTGAGCCAACTGGAGATTGGCCAACATTCCATGACGCATTTCATGGTGTCCTTGTGAATGAGGAACCCAACTCCATGTTCATGCCTGTCGTTGCAGCCGCTGAAGTACAGCTTGTGGCCTTCATGGGTTGTTGTCTATCCAAAGTTTTTCCATCGTATTTCACAGAATCCCAAGATGTTCCAGTGATATCTACTCATCTCGTGGGTGAGTTCTTCTATTTTTCCATCTTCTCTTAAAGTTTTCACATTACAGGTACCAACAAAGATGTTGTTTCTGGTACGGATCTGACTTTTTTTCTGTTTCACACCAGTTGCAAACTTTCCAACTTCGTCCTGATGTGCAACGGAAGACGCGGCCCTTGTTAATCCCTGCGACGACAGAGCTGGTATGGATTGAGCAATGGTTGTTATCATCATAAGGTGTGTCTAGGGCAAGTGTCGCATTGCAGAGCCCATCCTTCTCCATGCCACCACAGTTGTCAGCGGTAGGCCTAGCATTGTCTGAAAAGACATGACCTGCAAAGCAGCAGGTGGTTTGTACTCAGAGTTTTGCCATCTCCTAGCCTTTGCCTGAAGAGGCACACCCTACAAGGCAGCTGGAGTATTTGATATCAAAGTTACCTTCTCTTATCCTGTATGCTGGCAAGGCTTTTCGGCCTGACAGGAAGCGGGCCATACAGCTAGCTAGGTGGACCAGGTCTACCAGTAGGGACATGATCCTCAGCCAAAGGGCCTTTGCTGGGGAAAGGTACTACCGCTCTAGCTAGCCAGCCTACTCACCAAATTTGGAACCTGGTGGCGGAGCCGGTTTAGTCGCTGACCACTCGACCGTGCAACAGTTTGTACTGGCTTACATGTTACCAGTAGAATGGTAAAACCTGTCAAAATTGTCCAGTGTAGTTTAAATGGAGCTTATGATTGGACAGTGGGATAGACATTTCTGACATGGACAGCGGCTTGTAAAAACACATTTCACTGCTCTGGATAACAGGTGTCAATTGCGTGTGTGGCCGTCATCTGCCGTCATCTGCCGTCATAAATGCCTGCACTTGTTGTGGCATTGCCGTGACCAGATCATTAATCTGTCTCTGTAGAACATCCCAAAGATATGGCTGGCAAGGTCTTAGTTTGTCTTGGGTGGTTCCCATCTGTCTGTGGCATGTTTGAAGGCATATAACAGTTGAACAATGCATGACAAATGTGATGCTACCCTTGCAGTGGTCATTCCATCAGTCAATATACCCAGGGCCTGAGTTCTGCTTGATGTGGCAGTCATGGCATTATATTTTACTTTGCACTAAAAATAAGTATCTGAAATTTTTTTTGTTTATTAATTTTGAATCTCATGTTTTTAATCACTCGTTCTTTATTTATTTACTTTTTTGTAATACCGTACTTAACAGTTGTACAACCAAGGCAAGAAGAGTAAATTGGAATAAGTTAATTCAGTGACAGTCACTTAATCTGAAGTGCATAATATTTTAGTATATACTGTACTTCATGGAAACATTAAAAGTGTACTAAAACAAAATATGAGTTGTTAATATTTTTATATATATACTTTACCCATGAGAGAGGCAGGTCAGGTGAGCTCTGCTCACTTCCAGCACATATAAGCACTGGGTAGAGAAAGGCATGGTTTTAAACTCATTCAGAGTTTCAATACATACAATATACGGAATAAAAGCAAATTAAAAACTGTTATTAGTTATTTATTTGTGAAAGGCATCATTTGAGCCTAGTCTCTCATGGTTACGACAAACTACACTGACACATGTGAACTGTGCACCAAAAAAGTGTTTTATTTTTTTTACATCCATTCGAAATCTTACTATATAGTCATAAATAAATTGAATTCCTACTATTAAAACTCATACTCATAGTTTGGTTTCATGCCAAGAAAGAGAACCACAGATGCAATGTTTGCTTTGAGTATGTTAATAGAGAAATACAGAGAAGGTCAGAGGGAGCTACATTGTGCCTTTGTGGATCTGGAAAAAGCATATGACAGGGTGCCAAGAGAAGAACTGTGGTATTGCATGAGGAAGTCTGGAGTGACAGAGAAGTATGTTAGAGTGGTGCGGGACATGTATGAGAGATGTAAGACAGTGGTGAGGTGTGCTGTCGGTGTGACCGACGAATTCAAGGTGGAGGTGGGACTGCATCAAGGGTCAGCTCTGAGCCCCTTCTTGTTTGCGATGGTGATGGACAGGCTGACAGACGAGGTGAGACAAGAATCTCCATGGACTATGTTTGCAGATGACATTGTGATCTGTAGTGAGAGCAGAGAACAAGTGCAGGAAAATCTAGAGAGGTGGAGGTATGCCCTGGAAAGGAGAGGAATGAAGGTTAGCCTCAGAAAATCAGAATACATGTGTGTGAATGAGAAGGACCCAAGAGGAACGGTGATGTTAAAGAGAGCAGAGATAACGAAGGTGGAGGATTTTAAGTACTTAGGCTCAACAATCCAGAGCAATGGAGAGTGTGGAAAAGAGGTGAAGAAGCGTGTGCAGGCAGGCTGGAATGGTTGGAGAAAAGTGTCCGGTGTGATGTGCGATAGGAGAGTGTCAGCAAGAATGAAGGGAAAAGTGTACAAGACGGTGGTGAGGCCAGCGATGTTGTATGGCTTAGAAACAGTGGCGCTGAGGAAAAGGCAGGAGGCAGAGCTGGAGATAGCGGAGATGAAAATGTTGAGGTTCTCTCTGGGAGTAGAGGATGGATAGGATCAGAAATGAGTCTATCAGAGGGACAGCCCACATAAGATGTTTTGGAGACAAAGTCAGAGAGGCTAGATTGAGATGGTTTGGACATGTACAGAGGAAGGATAGTGAGTATATTGGCAGTAGGATGCTGAGGTTGGAACTACCAGGCAGAAGGCCTCGAGGAAGACCAAAGAAGAGATTTATGGATGTGGTGAAGGAAGACATGAAGGTCGTTGGAGTCAGAAAAGAAGATGCGGAGGACAGGGTGAGGTGGAGGCGGATGATTTGCTGTGGCGACCCCTGAAGGGAGCAGCCGAAAGTAAAAGAAGAAGAAAACTCATATTCAGTGATAGTTACAGCTTTATTTTTCCAAGTCACATATCATGTTAAGACATCTTTAAATCTTTTAGTGACATAAATCCATAAGTGGAAATTATGACATTTAATTGCTAGACAGCATGAATTCATTAATTTTCTGAACCACTTAATCTTGATTAGGGTCGCCATCTCGGGCGACACTGGGCGAGGGGGCAGAGTATACCTCAGCAACAGGCAAGAAACATCCTGAATGCTTCACAGCCTACTTTTTTTTACCAAAAAGTCAACAATGGTACTTTTACATGCCTCTCGACAGACAATAAGAGACATGCCAGCTTTTGATAACCTGGTTAGCTGCACTGAGGGTATTATTATTATTATTATTATTATTATGATTATGATTATTATTATTATTATTATTATTATTTTCCTGATTACATTCACAGTTTTCTGAAATATTAAATATGGTGAAGTTAGTTAATATTAGCCATTATTTGGCCACCACTTAGTGCCAACTTATAAGCAAAATGATTGGGTAATTTTTATATTTCTTATTACAAGCAATAATATTTCTATGTTATTAATATTAGAATAATTATAAGGAGACAGCAACCACTTTTCAAACAAAACATAATGCTGTCTATGAGGCTATAGCTTTAAAAACAGAGGAACTGTAGCAATTTCTTCAAAATGCTCCTTTAATTCTTTAAATTACAAAAAGTTTCAAAAACTCTTTAATTACAATATGTAACAGATATGTATGTGCTCATGAATTTTAAATAAATATGGTTGTCACACAAATATTGACTGTTTTGATTTGTACAAAAGGCTTATTTTCATTACTGGCCCCAAGCAGTGTTGCTTTACAGTATATTTATAGACACGGCAGTGGTGGCCTGGCAGTAAGGTGCCGGATTACTGATCCCAAGGTTGGGGGTTCAAGCCCCACTCTCAACAGGATGTCACTGTCCCCCCAGTGCAGCCAACCGAGTTATCAAAGGCCGGCCATGTCTCTCACTGTTTATGGTGTGAGGCATGTAAAAGAACCATTGCTTGACTTCAACAAGAGTCGGCTGCAAAGCCGTTGGTGTGTTTCTGCCCTGAGATGGCCTGGAGAGCTGTCCAGGGTGTACTCTGCCCTTGCCTGGAGTTGGCTGGGATGGGCGCCAGCCTCCCCATGACCCTAATTAGGATGAAGCAGTTACAGAAAATGAATGAATGGATATCTGTAGACATGCCTTTGAAGACTTCTGCTCACTCCGAGTTGAAGTGCTGAAATAATACATGAATGAAATCTCAAAGATGAGAATGATACTGTTGGTCTTGTATTATGGCACTAGAGCATGGGTGTAGTTTTTGATGTGAATTTACACATCAGTGACAAGAATATGATTTTGAAAATATGACGATTTGCATGGAAAGTGGCATCGTGCACTACAACATGGGCCTAGAACGCATGTAGGATATAACAAATTAAAGACCTTGGATGGCTGAATGTAAAATATCGCCAAACTCAATTAAGATTAAACTTGATGTATAAAATTTTTAACAAGACTTCACCTAAATATTTATGCAACAATTTTAAAAGAGTAGTTAATATTCATAGTCATAACACAAGAAATAGTATGTATGGTTTTTAATCTTCCAAATGTTAAAAATGCACTGTCAAATACTTTTTATTTCCAGGGTATAAAAGACTGGAACAGTCTGCTTCCAAATGTTCAATCAAGTCCATCTTTAAATATTTTTAAAAAATTGGTAAAAAAAAAAAAAATTTTGACAATAAAGCCAGAGAAGAAGATGAGCATTCATTTCTATTTCCATAATTTAATAAGTGACTATCATGTAACTTTGTATTTTCCAGTATTATACTATATCTAGTGACTTAAATAAGCTCCTTTTCAATGTAAGGTTTTTGTGTAATTGTAAGGACCCTATTGAAAATAAGTTTTACCAAACTTTATGGGCTATCCTAGATTTCAACTACACTTATCCAGGGTATTTTTATTTATTTTATTTATTTATTTAATTAATTAATTATTTTATTTATTTCTTAATATATTTATTTTATTTGTTGCATTTGTTATTCTATTTTGTATAACTAGTTGTTACCAAATTTTTATTTTATATATTATCTATACTTGTTTTTATTTCGTCTTGTTATTTTATTTTTATATACTTTATATTTTATTTTGGTTTTCTATACTTGAATACCTCATTTTATATCAGTAATGCAAATAATTTATCAGTTTACTTTATTTATTAGTAATATATTGCTGCAAGTTTTGAAAAAAATTCATTTTTGCTTTTTATGCCATCTAAGAAACACAAAATTATAAACTATATGGTATGAATTATTGATTGATATATTGCGCAATATGTATGAGTATTATTTGCGAATGTTGAAATCAAATCAAATCAATCAATAGTGCATGTTCACCTCACAACAAGAGGGACCTGGGTTTCAGTTCAAAGGCATGCATGCACATTAGGCTAGCTGGAGGCTCCAAATTGGTGTGATTGTGAAAGGCTGTGTATGTATTTTTAACCCTGCGATGTTCTGGCTAACTGTTCATTGTATACCCCGACTTCGCCCCGGGCTCCCCACGACAGGAAAAAACCTACATGTTTGGTAAATGGGTGAATGAGTTGAAGTGGCGGTCACGTGATCAGTTCCAGGAAGTGGAATGGGGAATACACGTCTGAATCTGGAAACTGCGTCAATAACACGGCCCAGGCTTTTTGCTTCTCGGAGAATAGGATGGGGTAGGCCATGCTTTACAAATTTATACACTTACACTATACCATAATTTATGGCATTTTTATGCGAGTATAAATTGTATTTTTCATAGTAGCCTTGTTCAGGTTAAATACTAGCTTTGAAGCTAACGTTAACTCGAGTAATATAATCGACTCTGAAGTAGCATGCTAGCCGCTAGTCATAGATTGTTGAACACATATTACAGTCAGGGTTTTATAGGAATAAAAACTCGAGGTTGTCATCGTTAGGATGCCAGGAAAACTAAAAATCGATGTTATTAACATTTTAAATCTAATAATACTTTTGTATCAGTGAAAAACCCTTCGATGTTTCCTGAGAATTTGGTTTGTTATTATTTAGCCTTGTAGCTAAAGGAGCCCTGCTTGATAACACCAACGAACTTTACAGGATTTAAATGACATGTTCATGAAGTCAGTTTTTTTGCCCTTTAGTATACAATATATAATATGAGGATCATGATAACGACGAAACATTTTAATGTCAGGGCTGTGACAGGTTTCTAGCAAGTATATCCTTAGGTTAGCTCGTTTAAAGTGTAGTGGTAGAGTGTGTTGAGTTATATAATGGACTGTGTACATATACACAGCTTGGAAACCATTTCAGTACGGATCCTGAGTGCTGTCAGTTTCACTGAATATTCAAGTTTTCAAATATATTTTGTGTACGTTGCTAGAAATGATAATGTATCTGTATTTCATGTAATGTGTGTATGTGTATACACACACACATACATACATACAGCAGGCCCTTGTTATTCGAAGCCAATGATCCTAGAGTTCTGTACCCAGAAGTAAAGCCCCATGTATCATATTACATGCGAATGATCAAGGAAGTAAAATACTATGTGTCTGCTAAAATGTGCTTCTTAAACACATTCTACACATAGTCTTACTCATTAATACAGTATGAATGTAGTAAAATTTAGTAATGATTAAAAAAATAAACTTTTTAATTTTGTACTGTGATATTTATTAATAAAATATAAACATTATACAGCATATTTGATATATATATAGATGCTCTTAATTGGTTCCGGACTTGTGACATATGATGCACATACTGTACTATACATCCATAAATACCATGACCGTATCTCATAAAACTCCCCTAAATCAATTATTATAACATAACATTGTAAAATTATATCAAATAATATCAACATTAATTTCAAATAAGTCACTTATTTATACAGTCAGTTTACATGAAGCTTGAAACAGCCAATCAACTACAATATGTGAGGCTCTCAATATTGAAAGTAGTGTAATTGCTGTGGTTTATATGGGTCTTTCAAGTGCACAAGGGTGCCGTTGAATTCGTTTAGAACACAGCCTGCACTGATGTGAATCACCAACCATATTTGCTTAGGGTTACAAAAGT
Organism: Plotosus lineatus; assembly: GCA_024760905.1. Classification (NCBI taxonomy): domain Eukaryota; kingdom Metazoa; phylum Chordata; class Actinopteri; order Siluriformes; family Plotosidae; genus Plotosus; species Plotosus lineatus. The sequence goes on from CM045728.1 coordinate 47,690,618, forward strand.
CCGCAAAACAGTGTAAACACAAAGATCACAGAGACCACGTCTTAACACAAGGGTAACACACTATATAACTGATATAAAATAAAAAAAACTATATATATATATATATATATATATATATATATATATATATATATATAAATAAATAAATAAATAAACTGGGAAGAAAGAGGTGCACGTTCAGGCTGTTGTTTGTAAACAATGGACGCAGCGTCATTACGTCAGTGTACTACGTAGGTACGTCTAAACTCAAAATTTGACTTAAAAAAAAAAAAGAAGTAAAAACGTAAAATGGATGAACATAAGTCAGGGAGCATCTGTATATATTTTAATTTTGTATGTATCTATTAGCCAGTTAAGCTGTATGATGCCACTGAAATGGCTAAGCACCAGAAAAAGGTAATGACTTTGGATGTCTCTTCTGAAGAAATCAGATTTTCTCCTGAAGAAACGACAGTTTACTCTGAAGTGCCTGAAGAGGAATAATCATTGAAATGTTATAAAGCTGTAGTGAGATGAGCGATGAGATTTCCTTTCGCTTTTTCCCCTTTATCAGGTGTCGCCACAGCGAATGATTTGCACATTTGATTTGGCACAGGTTTTTACGTCGGATGCCCTTCCTGACACAACCCTTTAGCAGGGGACAGAAACATGCTGACGGCTTTGCAGCCTACTGTTTACGAAAGTCAGCAATGGTTCTTTTACCTGCCTCTCACCATAGACAGTGAGAGACATGGCCTGCCTTTGATAACCCAGTTAGCTGCACTGGGGGTTGTAAAGCTGTAGTATTAAATTATTTTTTTCAATTATCATTCCAGTACAGTACCTAAGTTAATGTTTGTGTGTCTGTTTTCTCCCCACTCCGGCTGAGGGGCGTGGCTGAGCTGCTCAGGCTGAATGCAGTTCACACCTGAAATAATTCCTCTCATCTACTCCCTATAAACACAAACCGCACGCTCACCTCATTTAAAGCGTGCTGCTTAAGTCCTTCCCCTTTGAATGTGAGGCGTTTTTCGCAAGTGACACACGGAGCTTGTGAGACGAAGTGCGGCTTATCCGGACTTCCGATCTTTCAAATGAGCAAGTGCGCGCTGAATACAGTACTCAATGCGCACCTTCTCATTTGAAAGATTGGAAGCATCGCTCTCACTGAGAATAAATTGCAACTACAGTCTACATGTGGTCCAAGTGTATGCACCTACAACAAGCCACGATGATGTAGAGGTTAAAGGGTTGTACGAGGAAGTAGCCAGGATCATGGAGAAGAACAAGTCATTAGAAGATAATCATGGACAACTTCAATGCGAAGGTTGGACAGCAGCAACAGGGCGAAGGAAAAACCATTGGCTCTTTTGGCCTTGGAGAACAAAATGAAAGAGGAACAAGATTAGTGCAATTTGCAACATCCCAAAATCTGAGGCTGGAGAACACCTTTCATAAGCGAAAGAACAAGAAATGGACATTGAAGAGTCCTAACGAAATGGTGAAGAACGAGATTGACTATATCATGAGTAATAGAAATATAGTCTGAAACGTCGAGGCCATCCAGAGAGTGAATGTTGGAAGCGATCATAGGATGGTTCACAGCAAGATCAGGCGTAATGTGAAATTGGAAAGAAGCAAAATGACCAAAACTGGAAAGCCAAACGTTGACCTAGATGATTTGATGACCAAGACCGAAGAATTCCAGCTGAAGCTTCAGAATTGCTTTGAGGTGCTAACAACAAAAGAAGATACTGAAGAGATGACAGAAAAGATCACAGAAATCATCCAGGAGTCTGCACTGGAAACAGCAGAGATGCAAAACATCGAAGAGAAATGCTGAAGCCAAAAACCCAAGAGTTACTGCAGAAGAGAAGGCAAATGGCTGGGAAAGACAAGACTACAAAGCAGAAAATTGAGCACCGATCTATGTAAAATCATCAAGAAGCTAATGAGAGACGACATCAGAGAATACAATAAGATTAGAGTTAAGGAGCCTATTGAGAAGGGGAGAGGCTTGCAAGGAGCCACTGACAGGAGAGAAGGTTGCAAGATTCTAATACCATCACTGAGAGAACAAGATGGAATTACTATCACGAACAGAGGGAGAATTCTTGAGAGATTTGCGAAATTTTATGAAAATCTCTACAAGAACGCAGCCCAGAACATCATCCCAGCAGAAGCAGAGGAGGGATCCCTCATCTTAGACAGTGAAATGGAACACGCCATGAAGGAAATGAGATGATCAAAGAATAACATAAGGATGGAAAAGATTCGGCCAGTACAGCAACTTCCTAAAGGATAAGAGGATGCCCATGAGTCCAAAGAAAAAGATTATGGACATGGTCATACTACCAGCAATGACCTTTGGAGCTGAGACGTGGTCGCCCGGATGGAAAACAACAGATGGGCAAAGAAAACAACTGGGTGGCAACCAAGAGAGGGGAACAGAGCAAAAGGTAGCCAGCCCAAAGAGGAGATGGAGAGATAGAAGTGAAGGCCGACAGCATGTGGATGCAGAGAGAGCAAGATCGAAAATTGTAGAGTAGATTGTGGAGGCTACCTGTCATCAGTGGCGCGAATGGCTGAGATAGATAGATAGATAGTCTTCTTGTCTTTTCGGCTTTTCCCTTCAGGGGTCGCCACAGCGAATCATCTGCCTCCATCTCACCCTATCCCCTGCATCTTTTTCTCTGACACCAACTGTCTTCATGTCCTCCTTCACCACATCCATGAATGATAGATAGTCTATGAGGTCATAATGACTACTCTGAGGTCACTGTCACATGACCAAATTGTTTCTTTAACTCATGCTTTCATTTCTGTTTTTATACAGGGCTAGTTGCTGATTGACAGATACATTTTACAGGACCAGAAGTCAGCCCCTATTACTACCATGGAGACCTCTAACTTTGCACATGTCATCTTCCAGAACGTGGGGAAGAGCTATCTGCCCCACGCTGCTCTGGAGTGTCATTACACACTCACACCGTTCATCAAGCCTCATCCCAAGGACTGGGTTGGCATATTCAAGGTAAAGCTCTATACTTTCTGCTTAATATATAATGAGTTTTGTTTTTCAGATAACAATACACTGATTTAATTTTCTCACTACAACAGTCTGACATCTTTTAAAAGAAAATGCATTACTTCTAGCACCAAGTTCTTCAGCAACTAAAAATAAAGCCCTGACAAAAAAACTTTTCAGAGCCCTTATTTTAAATCCTTTTTGTCAGAATAAATAAATAACTGATGTTGATTTGAAGGGAACTCATCTTTCCAAATGTGTTGAGGGGAAAAAGGAACTTGAACCATGAGGTTGGTGTGCTACATACAACTTTTGCTAGTCAACATCAATCTGAGTTTGAGCACAGGCTTATATAAACTGGACAGTTAAAAAAGCAAATGTAGTGTTTATGGGTCTTTGGCAGTAGTTGCACTGTCATGCTGACAAATTTAAATTCCATAGGAAACAGATGTCAGCATGCAATTTGACTTTTTCAAAAATAAATGGTTTAAAAAATAGAACAATAGGAAGATCTTTTTTGTAGATATTGATTAAGGTTTACTGCAGCCAAATAACATTTTAAATCTGCACAACATTCCCACCCCTGCGTGTGAAGCTAATAGTTGCAAGTGGCTCAACATCATGATCATGATCTAGTTCAAAGCACAGGAGACCCTCATGTGTGGCAAGACTAACAGTGGCCCGGCCGGAGAATGGTACAGAGCAGTAGTGGGGCTAACATTGGACAGACCGTAGATCAGCACAGAGTATTGGCAGGGCGAACAATAGACAGGCTGGACAATGGCACAGAATTGTGGTGAAACTAACAGCAGGCGTTAGTGGCATATATAGCAGTGGTTGACAAGCCTGCTATTTATATGTAATGAGATAGACACATTATTTGTCAGCTTTGCAGTATATTGACCATTTTAATTATTCTAGACATTTTATCATATGCTAAATAAGTGGATGTGAAATCAAAGTCAAGAATGTATATAGTGGGGATTCTTTTACATTTCTGCACTGCTCATTTCCACGCCGTGTTTTTGTAGCGCAATGGTGCTTCTTGCACAATGGTTTATGTGATTTACTTTTGCACAATTGTGATTTACTTTTATTCCCTGGAAGTCTAGTGGATAGGGCACAGAATCGCTGATCCTAAGGTTGGAGGTTCAAGTCCCCACAGGGTTGTCACTGTCCCCCAGTGCAGCTAACTGGGTTATCAAAGGTGGGCCATGTCTCTCACTGTCTATGGTGAGAGGCATGTAAAAGAACCATTGCTGACTTACGTAAGAGTAGTTACAAGTAAAGAGTAGGCTGCAAAGCCGTCAGCGTGTTTCTTTCCCTTGCTAAAGGGTTGTGACAGGAAGGACATTCGACGTAAAAACCGATGCCAAATCACAATGTGCGAATCAGATGATTTGCTGTGGCAACTCTTGAGAAAGGGAAAAAGCCGAAAGGAAGAAAGAAAGAAACTTTTATTCCCTGAAACAAGATTGCCATAACAATAGCACATTTTGATGGGCATAGACATATATTATGTATGCAAGCTTTTACTGAGGTTTGGGTTAATTCTGAATCGAAATTTTACAGTTTTTAATAGTTTATAATTATTAAAATTAAATATTAATTTAATAAAATTAAAATAAATAAATATTAAAATTTAATATTATTAATATTAAAATAATAATACGACCTCAACTCAGCGGTTTCCATTCAAAGAAAGATATATTATGAGAGGACATTAATGATATGAGTCCATAATGATATAGTTTACTAGATTATGATTAGATCGTCATATTGCCCAGAAACTCGACTTGCTTACAGGATGCACACAGAGAATTATTACTATGTAATAGAAAACCTGTACTAAAGGTCATATTAACAGGGTGAATGCCCAAGAGGTGCGATTAAAAAGTGACTGACGAATTTTTTTTTTTTTTTTTTTGTGAATTTTGAAATTCGTCTCAAGATTTTTTTTGTGACGCCATATTGAAGCTAATATCTTGCTGCTTAAATACAAATATCATAAAAGTTGAGAAATCTGCAGACATTCACCAGAAAAATGTGAAATTCTTGTTGTAACTCAGTTGCTTTATGCTCAATTTTTGTTCTCAACAATTTTGCTTTTTATTTACATGTGATTCAAATACCAGTTGACAAATCTGATTCCATGAACGTTGTGACAAATTTGAGAATGAAACTCGTCAGCCATGAATTTCTATTCACGTCAACCACTTTTCTCTTGAGCCTCTAGTGTGATCACCCCCTTCGCAAACAGAATCAAAAAATTTAATCGGTGTTGATGTTGGTGCCAAATATGCTCATTGGAGTATTTCAGAAACTTCGATCTTTTGAGACTTTCATGCGCAAACACCCAAAGTTATACAGAATGGTGTGGACATAGTTCCTCACAGTGACTAAGGTACAGTTCTGTGGGTGGAAATCTGAGGCTGAACAGTTGATCTGATGAATCCTGATTTCTGATGTACGGCACACTTTGGGCCTGCTGATGTGAATCACTGGTTTTGTGGATGGCAGGGATTATTTGAGTACTGTTGCTGATCATATGCCTCGCTTCATGGCCACAGTTTGCCATCTAATGACCATTTCTAGTATTCATCACTTCAATGAGTTTAAGGTTCTTCAATGATCTTCCTATCACAGGATTTTACTCCGAATGAACACTTTTTGGATATGATAAACAGATGTCCTTATGAAAAATCAAAAGGAGGACTCCCACAATATTGCTTTGTTTAAATGTATTTTTTGTATGTGGCATGTGTATGTATGTATGTATGTATGTATATGTGCTTTCTATTGGATTAAGGTCCGCGATCAGGCTGGCCACTCCATAACGTCAATCTTCTTGGTCTGGAATCAAGATCTTGCCCAGTTATTGGTGTGTTTAGGGTTGTTGTCTTGTTGGAACTCATATTTCACAGGCATTTCCAATTCGGCATAAGTCAGCATGACCTCTTTTAGTATTCTGATGTATTCAAACTGATCCATGATCTTTGATAAGCAATAAATGGGCCCGACACCATAGTATGAGAAATATCCCCATATCAGAATGCCAGCACCTACAGGCTTTACTGTTTTCACAGTGTACTGTGGCTTGAATTCAGTGTTTGGGGGGGTGGGAGGGCACTAGATCCAAAAAGAACAATCTTACTTTCATCAGATCTCAAAATGTTGCATCATTTCCCTTTTAAGCCTGTCAATGTGCTCTTTGACAAATTGGAACCTCTTCAGCACGTCTTTTTTTTCAGCAGTGGAACTTTGTGGGGGCTTCTTGTCGACAGCTTGGCTTCACAATAAATAGGTAAAGTCCGTTGGATTTTTTACATCCGAGCCATAGTGGCTCAGCAGGCCGGTGCTTATTCCTGGCTTCTGAAGCGACCAAGAGTACAACTCCTGGATGGGATGCTAGTCCATCACAGGTTACCTTCCCAGTATATTTTTACTGGTACCCATTTATACTGCTGGGTGAACCGAAGCACACTTGCGGTTAAGACCTTGCCCAGGGGCCTTAGCTCAGTGGGGGTCTAAATGGGATTCGAACATGCAACCACCTGATCATGAGCCCAGCACCCTAACCATTACACCCACCGGCCCCATTTTATCAATAAATATCACAGTACAAAATTAAGTTTTTGTTAATCATTGCTATATTTTCCTTCATTAATACTGTATTAATGAGTAAGACTGTATAGAATGTGTTCAAGAAGCATATTTTAGTGCATGTAATAGATACATAGTATTTTACGTCTGGTTGATCATTCGCGCATGTAATATGACATGGGGTTTTACTTCCGGGTACAGAACTCGCGGATTATCTTCATTCGCAGGAGGGGCCGGGACTAAATCCCCACGAATAATGAGGGACTACTGTGTGTGTGTGTGTGTGTGTGTGTGTGTGTGTTTATGTATATATATATATATATATATATATATATATATATATATACACATATACACACACAAAATAACATAAAACATTACATTTGACCTAATGAACTTTGAGCCGGACTCAGAATGCAGGAGACAGTGTTAAATGGCACAGAGTTGATTGATTATTCAAAGCGGAAGCACTTAAGACAACGCAAACATAGTAACTACAGTACTGGTGATGAAGAGAAACACAATAATTATTAAGCACTGAGAAACTACAGGAACCGGTTGAGTGCAGAGATTGAACCAGGAGTCATGGAGAACACAGGAAAGCAGGGATGTGATGTGTGACAATCTTCTGGCGCAGAGGTGAGCATGCGGCTTGTGTTTATAGGGAGTAGATGAGAGGAGTGAATTCAGGTGTGCCCTGCTGCACTCTGCCTGAGCAGGTCACCCACGCCCCTCAGCTGGAGCCTGCACCGCTGAGGAGAAAATGGAGAACAGAACCTTAATCAAAATTCCCCCAAAAACACAGATCATAAAAAGAACATAAATAATGTAATAAATTGGACACCAGAAGAATAAACTTGGATAAACATGCTACAGCAATCTCACACACAAACATTCTAAGTATTAACTTAGGTTAATTACTGGAATAATAATTGAAAAACATTTTAATATGACAGTACTTTACAACAGTTCAGATGATTATTCCTCTTCAGGCATTTCAGAAGAAACTGTTGTCTCTTTAGAAGAGACATGCAATGTCATTACCTTTTTCTGACGCTTAGGCTCCTTACCACCCCCAGTGCGGCTAACTGGGTTATCAAAGGCGGGCCATGTCTCTCACTGTCTATGGTGAGAGGCATGTAAATAACCATTGCTGACTTTCGTAAAGAGTAGGCTGCAAAGTCGTCAGCGTGTTTCTGTCCTTTGCTAAAAGGGTTGTGACCGGAAGGGCAGCCGATGTAAAAACCTCTGCCAAATCAAACGTGCGAATCAAATGATTCGCTTTGGTGACTCCCGAGTAAAAGGGGAAAAGCCGAAAGGAAGACCGACAGGCTCCTTACCAGAAGCCAGAGAAGATGCAGGGTGTTTGGGTGGCATCGTAGAGCTTAACTGGGAATTCAAAACACACAAAAAAAATGCATGTTGACAACTTGTACGCGAACGAGAAAAAAGGTATACACATCATCTGCAACCAATCAGCAGGAGGGAGAAACAAAAACTCTCAGCCACTACATTTGAATCACGTGCCAGTTACTTCTGGGTTTCTTGGCAATCTGTGAGTATGCGGGGGTGCGAGTGCAAAACCGCAAATGGACAAGGGCCTACTGTACATAATAATACAGATCTCTATATATACTAGTGCACACATGCCTTCTATTTTTATATGCTAATCCATTTTAGATGTTTTGTGTGACTGTAATAGAGTTCACCTGGCCTTGACCATGACCTTGTAGTTGCTATTGCAAATGACAATATAAGTATCTTTATACCAATGGCTTATCCAGTCAGGAAATCCAAGCTTCTGTCCAATAGCAGGCATTTTTGCATGCATACATTTAGGGGCTTCCCCAAGTTAAAGTATCCAGAAACCGAAAAAACTTATCGCAGAGAGCTGAAAATGAATAAATCAACCATAAAAGACACTCTGCTGACAACCTATTATATTTATACATGTTATAATGTACTTTTCTATTATAAAGTTCCTATATATTGAAGTTTTGCAGTCACGTAACCCCAATACCTTCATGTGCCATCTTGGACGGCAAGCATGATCCAGAACACACACACACACACACACACACACACACTTAACTAAGCATGGCTTCAACAACAACCAATAATGACAGCGAAAGCAAAATATGCGAGAGTGCCCAAGACAAAAGCAATGACACTATACTAGTCCTCAAAAAATTAGCATATTGTGATAGTTAATTATTTTCTGTAATGTACCGATAAAAATTAAACTTTCATATATTTTAGATTCATTGCACACCAATTGAAATATTTCATGTCTTTTATTGTTTTAATACTGATGACTTTGGCATACAGATCATGAAAACCCAAAATTCCTATCTCAAAAAATTAGCATATCATGTTCAGGTACTCTAAACGAGCTATTAACCTAATCATCTGAATCAACCAATTAACTCTAAACACCTGCAAAAGTTTCCTGAGGCTTTTAAAAACTCCCAGCCTGGTTCATTACTCAAAACCGCAATCATGGGTAAGACTGCCGACCTGACTGCTGTCCAGAAGGCCATCATTGACACCCTCAAGCAAGAGGGTAAGACACAGAAAGAAATCTCTGAGCGAATAGGCTGTTCCCAGAGTGCTGTATCAAGGCATCTCAGTGGGACGTCTGTGGAAAGGAAAAAGTGGCAGAAAACGCTGCACAACCAGAAGAGGTGACCGGACCCTGAGGAAGATTGTGGAGAAGGGCCGATTCCAGACCTTGGGGGAACTGTGGAAGCAGTGGGCTGGGCTACAGGAGCCGCATTCCCCAGGTCAAGCCACTTTTGAACCAGAAACGGCGGCAGAAGCACCTGACCTGAGCTACGGAGAAACAGCACTGGACTGTTGCTTAGTGGTCCAAAGTACTTTTTTCCGATGAAAGCAAATTTGGCATGTCATTCGGAAATCAAGGTGCCAGAGTCTGGAGGAAGACTGTGGAGAAGGAAATGCCAAAATGCCTGAAGTCCAATGTCAAGTACCCACACTCAGTGATGGTCTGGGGTGCCATGTCAGCTGCTGGTGTTGGTCCACTGTGTTTTATCAAGTGCAGAGTCAATTCAGCTAGCTATCAGGAGATTTTGGAGCACTTCATGCTTCCATCTGCTGAAAAGCTTTATGGAGATGAAGATTTCATTTTTCAGCACGACCTGGCACCTGCTCACAGTGCCAAAACCACTGCTAAATGGTTTACTGACCATGGTATTACTGTGCTCAATTGGCCTGCCGACTCTCCTGACCTGAAGCCCATAGAGAATCTGTGGGATATTGTGAAGAGAAAGTTGAGAGACACCAGACCCAACACTGTGGATGAGCTTAAGGCCGCAATCGAAGCATCCTGGGCCTCCATAACACCTCAGCAGTGCCACAGGCTGATTGCCTCCATGCCACGCCGCATTGAAGCAGTCATTTCTGCAAAAGGATTCCTGACCAAGTATTGACTGCATAACTGAACATAATTATTTGAAGGTTGACTTTTTTTTGTATTAAAACACTTTTTTTTTTTTTTTTTTTTTAATTGGTCGGATGAAATATACTAATTTTTTGAGATAGGAATTTTTGTTTTTTCTTTACTTTTTTGCCAAAATTATCAATATTAAAACAATAAAAAGCTTTTATTACTTCAGTTGTGTGTAATGAATCTAAAATATATGAAAGTCTAATGTTTATCAGTACATTACAGAAAATAATGAACTTAATCACAATATGCTCATTTTATTTTTTTAGAAGGACTAATGTATATATATTGTCCAATATTGTGTGTTAATCTGGTATTACAACATTAAACCTCTGGTATCTCTAGGATGCATGTACATAGACAGCAAACACATCAAAGACCATATTTGCTCTTAAAGGTATCTTATATTAAGTTACAGTGGTACCTCACTTTACGAAAGTCTCATGAAACGAAAAATGTAGGTTACGAAACTCATTTTCCTAAAATTTTTGTCTCTGTATACGAAACAAGTTCACGTTACGAAAGAGCCATTTTAAAAATTAAAACGCGCCACTCAAATATTAAAACACGCCATTCAAACAATGCACGAGCTGCTCTCCCATCAATGACGTTCAAACACCCGCCCCGCTGGCCTCCCATTGGCTAACAACTGAGCTGTCGTTCATGTCGCCTTCACTCGAGCGCCATCTTGGACAGGTCCACCTGATGCCATCTTGGACAGGGATCCCATTGGCTCGGAGGGATGACACAGCTACCTCTCATTGCCTATCTCCCAACATCCCGCACGCTTTCCTCCCATTGGCTAGGAGGGATGATGCAACTCCCTTCTATTGGCTATTATGGAGCTGAATTTACCATGATGCTTTTCGTGTCAAGGACAGAGTTACTGTTGTTTTATGCTTTATTTCTTGACTCAGGCTTTTAACTCTCCATAAACATTTGTAAGATTATAACTCTGCTAAGAAGACACGGTCAACACGCGTGTACACACGCACATGCGTGTGATTTCCGGTGCGAGTGAGAAGAAGAAACGGGCTCGAGTGATATCACAAAGGAATATGGCCAAACCCGTCCACCATAGGCACAATGTTGAAGCAGAAGGCGGTCTTAAAACGGATGCTTTTATAATTTTTCAAGGGTTTATGGGGTAGTATTGGGAGCCTTGGAACGAATCACGCGTTTTGCATGAAAAATGCAGGTTACGAAAAAGGCTCTGGAACAGATTAATTTCGTAAAGTGAGGTACCACTGTACTTTTAAGTTATTGTTTAGTAAATTCAAATACGATTACTTTGTTCATTTCCTTTGAAAAAATAGTTGAGAATAAACTTGTAAATGCCTCAAATTCTATAGCAGTGAGCGTTTTATGTGGTCAGTTGCAAACTTTAATCATGTTTAAATGTGTTGATTTTTGAGGGGGACTTCTTCCAGACAGATCCATTTCCATATTCTGGAAGTCCATCTTTTATATCCAATGAGGGTTTACTTCCTCTATATAGGGCTGGGTGGTTGAACTCCAAGATTTGCCTGACATTTGCATGATAAAATTACCAGTTTTGGCAAAAGGTCCTAAACAGTTGGCAGATATTTGCTAAATCTTGGAAACACTGTTGCTAGCATTTACTAACACTCACTAATGTTCACCAGCTGTCTTTTGCAAACATTTGTGTGAATATTGTCAAGTCTCACCAAATTTCACAAAATGATAAGTGGACCCAGATTTTCATCAATATTTGGCAGCAAATTTGGCGAATCTGAAATTCACTGTTCTTGTCAAGATTCTCCACTCCGTGAGATACAGGGGTTAAGTAAGGATATGTGCAGGGCTCTCGGTGATACGGTAGCATTTTTGGCAAGGTATCACAAATTTGTGCCAGCTACTTGTGCTCCAATCTTTATACTGTTACTTGATGTATAGTACTATACGCTGCTTATTCATTTTATATAAAATAATTCTTGTTTCCTCTATCATTTATGGAATGCATCTGATCAAAATGACAGAGTAGAACCAGGCAGGTTTATCTCCTGACAACAGCCAGGAAGCAAGTTTACTTGTAGGCTATTTGTCTAATCTTGTCTGTACACATTTCTACCCTTTAGTGCTATCATTTCAGTAAGGAAATACAAAAAACATACACACTGAACACAGCATAGATCTTCCAGCAAACTGGGTGCACCTGCTAAAATCTTGTTACGTACAATTGTTTGAACTGATGAACTTGGAATTTGCTGTTGTTTTGAAATCGCTCCAAGAGGCAGATCTGTTTTAAGTCTCTTACTCAGGTTTGCACTGGGCTCCTTGGACTTTCTCATTTTACTCTCTCTTGGTGACTTCAATGCCTGTCAGCCAAAACCCTTTTATGCTGGCTAAGAAGTTTTTGATGGTAGTCAATCATGATCACTAACAGGAAGTCGAGAGGCTTTGGCTAAATTTGGAAATTTCAGAACGACTTAATGGTATTATATGTCCATTAACTAGATGTCTGTACATTTTTATGGTGTTTACTTGATAGAACTCGTCCAAATTAAGCCTTCAGCATTAAATTATTTATTTAGCTGTCTACCGAACATGTTTTGTACAATTTCTGCCACTGAAAAAGTATTGTTGAATGAAAACATTAAACATCCCAGTTCGTATTGATGTGATGTTCTTATCTATGTATGTATGTAAAATGACTGTGGGGGTGGGAATGGTATTTTTCTGAAATAAACTTTGTACTCTAGCATGTTGACAGTGAACATTTTGGTCATGAGACGAACAGTATGCGTAATGTCAAGTTGGAGATTAAATTGCGTGTAATGTAGATGAACATTCACCTACTATCTGTATATGTATGAGGGACCTATTGTAGCTTAATGGCCGTGGGAGCTTTTCGGTATGAATTATAGTTGCTGGCAGGGTAAGCTTAGTGTTTTGGCTTGATCAGCATGCAGCAGTTTTTCCAGCTGCTGTTGGTTAAAACACACAACTTTCTCGGCCACGTTAGGAGAAGGTCCACTCCAGAGAGAAAGACTGAGCTTTTAATGGTTTTTGAGATGGAAGAAAGGATGGGAACTGACAAGATTCAGTGTCCAGGTTTTGGGCTGATGAGATCAAAGCGGAATTTTAGAGCTTCCTGGGTTGTGTGTATATGAGTGTTCCTATGTGCTAGTCAGAATTTGATGAAGCTTTTTTACAACAAGCTGTCAGGAGAGCTTCTCCTCCTTTGCAGCTGTGTTGCATTCAGGCAATGTTCTTCATTAAGAGCCATAGGATTAACCTCTGGTGAAAAACCAGTCAAGGACTTAAGCAATATATCTTCAAAGAAAGTTGTTGATGAGAAATTTTGATGAATGAAAGAACTTTTGTGATTTTTCAGACAACTTCCTGAATTAAAAAACCCCAAAACTTGGTTTATGAAAAGGGCAAAGAGTGAAATATCAGTGGTTCACTTTGTAGAATCAATAGATGTGTTGTATCTCCATTACTTACAACTGCACCTTTATTTCTTTTTGCTCTCATTGTCACGTTTGTGGGATTGGAACTTGAAGCTTATTCTTTATGCTTGAGGTTTATGGTATACAAAACATGCCATTGCAATACACACAGGCCTTCTGATGCAAGGGTACATACACCCTAAGGAGGATGAACCTATGGGTTATAAATCCTTCACACAGCCATTGCTTTGCTGAATGATGGGTGAGTGCTTTGCCAAACAGTAAACAATGCCAAAATGGATACCTGATCCATGAGTCATTAGCCTAGAGCTGTGACTGGGGCTCACAGATGTCAGTAGGATGTTATTGCCACCTGGTGTTCAGGGGAAGTCTGCACACTACCTGAGTTAGGGATAAAAGGAATGCAGACCTGGTAGTCGTTAGTTTTTCTATCTTGTTTAACTTGTCTGTGTATAGATATTTCTGGCAACACCATTGCCTGAAATTCAGTAGCTATCCTTTGAATTCATGTCTTCACCTTTCTTGGCTGTGGAAAAACATGATAGACAGAGCTCGTTTCTTCAGACTGATCTAAACAAATAGGAAATTGTAAAGCGCACCACCCCAGTACTCTTTGAAATTGGAGCTCTAGCAGAGACCTGATTTGCAATTTGTGAACGTCATGTTTGGAGCGTCAGAACATGCCACCAGGGTGGAACAGGCGAACACTGCTTTATAATTATCCTGTCAAAAAAAAAAGAGCAGCAGTCAAGAAAGTCTTGATATATGTTCTTCCAACTGCTGCAGGTAGATTCAAGTCTGACTTGATTTGATGTTTGTGTGCGAATGTGGTTGTCAACTGAATTTGCCTAAGGACCCACATTTGTCATTTTGTGTTCTTTCCTAACCCAAGTCTAATTGAATTTATTAATTTATTTTAATTAATGTATTTAATTAATTTATGTCTCTCCTCAAGACCAAAACAGGGTTTTTCAAATCTTAGTGTATTCTCTGTTGTCCTTTTAATATATCGGTAAAACATTTTAAAGTTGAGCGTGCCTTGCTTTAGTATGAATGATAAGCCACTGTTCACGTCATATATTTCACAGTTTGTTTTTAGCAAGTCAATATACTTTGCTTTGAGCCAATGAGGGAGCTGGATATATTTGTTTACCATGCTAAGCTCAGAAGGCTTCATATTTTTTTTTCAGAAGTCCTAAAAAGTCATGAGACATACTGTGTTTAGCAATATTTCTCAAGGATTTAAGACGCAAGCTGGAAGCAGGAACAGCACATGCTTCTGAAACTACACAAACAATGTACCCAGCACTGCAACGCCATTGTTGTTGAGGTGGTTTCTTTTGTGTGGTGTGAGTGAGTGAGAGCGATTTTTAAATACAACGCTCTTTCTTTTGTAATTATTATTGTCATCTAGTCAAAACTGAACTTATTTTGTTCACACTGGCCCAGATGTTGAGCTTCATTTTTAAGCAAGTAAATAAATACATTGTGCTAATGGTTTGCCTTGGATGTCAGATAATACCGCATGTATTACCACTGTACAAAAGGACATCAGGGAAAATGTATTTATTAACCAGGTAGAGTACATTTTACTTAGTATGAAGCTGCTTTTCTCACATCAGGGTTTTTAATGAGAATTTGTGCCAGTGATGATGATATTTTGATGAGCTTTTAACTTTTCTTTAATTTGTCTGCTTATATTTTATCACCTCATATTTAAATGTATACAGAGCAAAAACAAAGAGGTACAAAGAGGCACTGCTGAAGAGCCATGTTTCTGATACATATCACTATTGTAAGGTGTTTGAGCCTAGTGTTAGAAGAGGAGCACAGTTTCTTGAAGGGATGGACTAGTTGTGAGTGTGTGGTTAGGCAAAGGAAAGTGGAAAGCAACTGTGCTAGCTTAGTGATTGGAGCTCAGAGAGTAGAGTGAAGTTGTATGTTGCATATTAAGTCCTGAAGCTCCTCAGCATTTTACCTCTGAAATGCTTACTAAAGGGGGATGAACCCCAGAGTTAACATCAACTTCAGGCCTAAAGGAAATGGATAAATAAGACTGTGCTCTGGAATGAAAGCAGAAAAGGTTGACATTGGGGTTTTTTCATGACCTTTCTTGAGCTGGTTTCTGTGTTCATTTGTATCACCTGTCTTGTTATTTTAATCATTCGTTTAACTAGTTCATGTCATTTTAAGTTTTGATTTTGGCATTTACCTTACAATTTTTATACATTCATTTTTTTATGAGGGCTCCTGCATAATGTGGACACCCTTTAGTGGTCAGTGTCTACGTATTTATCCCCATCATTGTCTGGACTGTAACTTCCAAATCCTCTGAGGGACCTGCCTCAGACTTGGTGGATATGTGTAGGGTGGTAACCTACAACCCCACTTGAAGGAGAGAGTTTTCCTGGTGCATATTTCCTATATTGCTTACCCACATATAACCCAAATCAAGTATACTTGTACATTTTTAGGGGGATGGATGAATACCAGCTCTAAGTCACTTTGATGCCACTTAAAAGCAAAGGGGCATATTTCCTACACAGACACCAAATTCAGAGTACTTGTCCATCTTGGAAAGAGGAAAGTGGAATGCACCAATATGACCTTTGACCTTACTTGTAGAAAAGAACAGCTTGTCTACACCATGTTTTCTATATGATTGGCCTTACACATGCAATATTGGGTCCCTGCGACTTCACTCACAGAAAGGAAAAAAACTATTTCTAGGCCATGGTTAATCTTACACATACAATTGTACGTATGGCTTTGTCACTTGCTTCAAGATCAAGGCTTGCACTCAAATGTCACGTTATCTTTGTTGATTTGAAAGATGTGGTCTCTTAAGGGAAAGTTTAATCTTTCACCCTCACCTTGACCTTGAATCCAGTGACCAACCAGATAGAAGGTCAGGGTGTCTAGTTCCTGCACTGTCTTTGAAATATTGGTTTACATATGTGTCGGTTAATGTCTGTCAAAATGGGGCCCTCACTGATGATTGCCATCACAATGCTAACTAGTTCTGAGCAAATCTGAATGGTAATGTATGAGACTCTATATTTCAGGTTTAGTCCCCCCAATTGCATCAACTCAGTGACGCAGCAGGCTTATTAGACTTCCTGTGCGGACATTGGACAGGACATGGGACAATCATCTAAACCAGACTCACCATCCGATGGTCCTCTGCTCAGTGTATCTGCTGTTATGTTTTATCAAGAGGACCAAGACAGTAGATTTAGTATATAATAAATGGAAACAGCATGATTTGATTGAATAGGTATCCAGGGATTTAAAAAAGAGACAGAGAGAGAGAGAGCAAATGCTTACTGCTTGTGATGGCCAGTGAAGATAGATATATTCTGAAGTCCTAGATGTTTAAAACAAATGTCATCACAGAAAATATGAGTAATGGTACACAATCTTGTCTTCACATTTTAAAAAGCACTTTATTCAAACTTCTAATGAATTTCAAAAGATGCTGTCATGAAGCGTGTGTGAATATTGTGAAGGTGCAGGTGTACTTGACAATAAGCACACCTGCATGTTTACAATATTAACACGGGCTTCATGATGGCATCTTTTAAATATTAATTTCAAACCAAATATATTTTTGTGTGTATGTATATGTGTGTGTGTGTGTGTATGTATAATACACACACATACACACACACACACACACACACATATAAGAAAGGGTGTATATGGGTCTGATCATGAAACTGGCACAGTTTCCATTTTCCAAAGTACACCACTTCAAACTTGAATAAATAGCTCCATGTCCAAATTTATTTGTGAATCAAAGCATCAAAATCTTTAATGTAATCCTGGAGATAATATCATATTAAAATATGTGCATATTGTGAACACTTTTTTTTTTTTTTTTTAATAATTCAAATATGTCCTAGTTCACACCTTTTTTCAAGCTCAATTTTGTGACAAGAGAAAGACCTCATTATTTTCACATCCTGCTGAGCCTCAGCTAAGGTCTAGACAGGCCCAATAACCACATGAATCGGAGCACAGGTGCACGCACAATGAAAAATGAAATCTGCATGCGCGCGGCAAAATTGGGAAATAAGCACCAGACTTAAAACAGGATCAATGGTATACCTGACTTTCCTTGTTCATGTTACATAGTGTATGTTGTGCTCCCACTGATCATTGATGTGTTGGCATTTATTAACTATGATAATAAATAAAAGTTGAATGTGTCGTGATGCTACTTCTCCAAGGTATATTATTCTGCATTTACTATGATTTAATGTGTATTGGCCGAATACATTAAAAAAATGGGGGAGGGGGCACTACTTTCCGTCCTTTACTTTGTCTTCCTGGTGCTTTTCCTTTAAACATTTTCCCAAGTAAAATGAGCCAATCAACACGAATGTCAACTTTAGCACATGGCAAGTTGAACCAGTCAACACGAACTTAAACAAAAGCACATGGCCAGGAACATCTTTCAATTTATGAAGTTACTGAGCAGGAGAATCGGGTGAAAAATACTTGTCATCACTTTCTGATAGGTCCATATCTGGCTCATCGCTCCATTCATTCAGAGCATCCGATAGTTTTGCTGGATCAGTTTCTAATGGTTCATCTGTTGTTGGACATTTACCAAGAGAACACAACAAAATACTTTCCGGTTTTTTAAAGCACGGAGGAACAATCACATGTTACTGATGAACATTGTAGACATTCCCCATGGCAGGGGGTCTTGAAATACCATGTAAACTCACTTTTACAGGCAGTGAACACCTCATTTTACGGTTACAGAGACTGATCGAATAAAATTGGTAAGTTATTAGATGTAAGACCACAAACGGGGGACACACACACACACACACACACTTATTGGAGCAGAGCACGTATGTCGTCGAATATGGTGTGTGTACACACGCACACAGTGGTACCTCACTTTACGAAAGTCTCATCAAGCGAAAAATGCAGGTTACGAAACGCATTTTCATAAAATTTTTGTCTCTGTATACGAAACAAGTTCACGTTACGAAAGCGCCATCTTAAAAATTCAAATGCTCCATTCAAAAAATTCAAACAATGCACGAGCTGTACTCCCGTCGATGACGTTCAAACATTTTGTCCCGCTGGCCTCCCATTGGCTAACAACCGAGCTATTGTTCATGCCACCTTCACTCGAGCGCCATCTTGGACAGGTCCACCTGACGCCATCTTGGACAGGGATCCCATTGGCTAGGAGGGATGACGCAGCAGCTTGTTTCATGAGTTTTTCGAGTGTGCTCATTGCAACTTTATTTTTTGGCTCAGGCTTTTGACCTTGCATAAACATTTGTAAGATTATAACTGCTAAGAAGACACGGTCAATAAAAAAAAAAAAAAAAAATTCAAACAATGCACGAGTTGCTGTCTCATTGACTATCTCCCAACATCCCGCCCCGCTGGCCTCCCATTGGCTTAGGAGGGATGGCGCAGCTCCCTCCCATTAGCTATCTTCCAAAATCCCGCCCCGCAGGCCTCCAATTGGCTAGGAGGGATAATGCAGCTCACTTGAGCAGCAGCTTATTCATGAGTTTTTTGAGTGTGCTCATTGCAATTTTATTTTTTGGCTCAAGCTTTTAACTTTGCATGAACATTTGTAAGATTATAACTCTGCTGAGAAGACATGGTCAACACGAAGTAAGTACCTTAAAAGGTATGCTTTTATAATTTTTAAAGGGTAGTATTGGGGGCCTTGGAACGAATCACGCGTTTTACATGTCAAATGTGGTTCTACTTATGAAAAATCCAGGTTACAAAAAAGGTTCTGGAATGGATTAATTTCATAAGGTGAGGTACCAGTGTGTGTGTGTGTGTGTGTGTGTGTGTGTGTGTGTGTGTGTGGTTTTCACCTCGGGGTGATTTGGAAAAGCAAATCAACCTACTGTGCATGTGATTTTGGACTGTAAGAGGAAACTGGAGTATCCGGTGGAAATCCACACAAGCATAGGGAGAACATGCAAACGCCACACAGGAACACCCAGGCTGGGAATCAAACCCAGGTTTTCCTGCTGTGAGACGGACGTGCTAAGCACTATGCCGCCTTTTTTCATCGGGCGCATGTAGCCTTGATAACAGCATGCAATCTCCATGGCATTGCTGCTCCAGTTGGTCAGGTTTTAAGCTCAGTAATATTATTATGCTAATAAAATGAATGCTGGTGATAACCTGAATGTACTGAATGAGCAGGTTATCACATCAATAAACTTTTTCGTTCCTGATGGCACAGATATAAAATTTGCTGACTCAAAGAGTAGAGTGGTTCAGGGAGCATGAAGAATCATTTTTCACATATGTTGACACCCCATAATTTTGGGATATGCAGGAGAGATACTTTTATGTGGTGGTTTGTTGTTTTCATTGCTTATAATACATAGTCATCATGCCATTTCTACAAACTGAAGCAACTATACATTTATTTCCATCCAGTGTTTGGTTGCAAAGCCGTCAGCGTGTGTCTGTCCCTCGCTAAAGGGTTGTATCAGGGAGGGCATCCGACATAAAATCCTATGCCAAATCAATTGTGTGAATCATTTGCTGTGGCAACCCCTGATAAAGGGGGAAAAAACAGAAAGGAAATCTCTCATACCATTTCTACAAACTGAAGCAACTATACATTTATTTGCATCCAGTGTTTAGTTCATTTCTCACCGATGCCAAAATTTGATGAGGGGAAAAAATTGAAACACTCCACAAAAGTCCTCATGCTCTCTGAAACACTCATCATTAATGATCAACAATGAATGAATGAGAGCTTTTTAATAGCAGTATGTAAATTGTTTGATAGTTTAACTTGAATGCATTAAATGTAAACTGCCATGAAAGAACAGGTACTCGCTATTTAAAATCTTCATGTATCACATCAGTGGTTCCTTCAAGCAACATCAGTTCTTGGCCGATCTTAAAGTGCACGAGTGTTATGACTGTAGGCATACTCTTAGACATGTTGCCTGTCTGATGGGCTCCTCTAGCCTGGTAGTGACAAGAACTCATATTGACTGAATTGTGTCACTGACCCGTGTGGCATAACACATTATTGGCTTTTGCTGAGCTGCACAATCGACCAATGCAGAAATCATAAACTTTTTTTTTGTTCATTCCTAAAGCAACAGAATGTTTGTTGCATAATCCTTTTTGGGACCACCGTCATGCACATCTCTGGTAGCATTCTCAGAGTTATGTGAAAACATTGTCGCCACAAGACATCAACCTCGCCAAACGTGTGGACATCACATCTGGGAAAAAACTTCTGCTAGTGCTGCTAATAATCCATTGGATAAAATGACCAGTTTTGTGCTTTTTTGATTGATCTTTTTTATTGACTCGACCGCACTGAAATCTGTTTTTCATTGAATAAAGCTCATCATCCTATAGTGATGACCACAGGCTAAAAACCCCTCTGATTTAATTTCATATACAATTTAATATTTTGACTTCCAAACAAGACAAAGGAACACAAAAACTAGAATTATAAAAATGTACTCGGATCATTGAATATGCCTTTTAATAATCAGTTAAGTAGCCAAAATATAAAAATCACTGCTTCTAAGCTGAATGTATTGCTAGTGAGCGCATGCTGTGTTGTCATGGTAACATTGACACTAATACACAGATACACAGTAAGGTACATCTCATTTCATGTGGTCGGCTATTTTGCCTAACATTCCAGCAGCACACAGTTTCTTTTAGAGACCTATTGTGTTCAGTCTTGTTTATCATTTACAGAACATATTTTCTCAATAATTATGTGCTAAAATTAGTGTTGAAATTAAAGTCCCACATGCACAAGTGCAGTCTATGTCAACACTGACGATGAGACAATTGTCAACAAAACCAAAGTATTCAAATTCAGAATAAAATATTTGAATAAATAAATCTGTGGTAAGTAATAAATGGTGTTAATCAAAATGATCAGTATCAAGTTATATAATACAAATTTATAATTAGTGATTCATCTACATCACTCAGCCCTCACCTAAATGAGAATATTTTATACCTCTCCAGCAACTAAATAAAGGAGTGCCTTTTTGTGCTGACCTCCATACCAGCCATTACGTCAGGTCACAGATGGTGTTTTCATATAGAGGTACAGGGGCAGGAAAAGACCGCTGGAGTGGGGCTTTAAGCCATCAAGGGGGCTGTTTGTATTGTGGTTGGGTTTACCTTCAGGTCACACATGCTTGTAGAAGTCATCCAGTGTCTTTGAGGGGTGATCAAATGTGTATATAAGGGTGGGTAAGAGAGATGTTGTACATGCCGAGTAGATTCAGGATTCGAAGGGCTTCACAGGCTTATTAAAAGATGAAGGTATATCAACACATCTTAATGTAAATCATCGTAATGTGGTTAATAGCTTCACATTTGTATGTTGGTAGATCAGCCACTTTAGTTTTTCCTGGCTGTGAGTTGTTCTCTGGGCTTAAATGAGAAGCACACAGGGGTTCAGTTTTGCCCTCACTCACACTAGACGGGCTTAATGAGTGAGCGGTGTCCAGTGTGCAGTAATGACACTGCTTTTAATGGTTTCCTGTTCTTTACAGCTCCAGCACCGCAGGCTACTCTCCCTTGTACAGTCAGGGGATTACAGCAACTTTAATTGTGGTGAACTGCACAGAGAGAGCAGCTCTTAAATATCACCATTTACTATTGAATCTGCATTTGTGGATCTGTGTCTGTGATGCATGTTAACTCTCTTGCTATAGATTTCCTGTGTGCCCAGGCTTTAGGGAGCAGGCATGTTTAGCCTGTGTGTGCACGCGCATATGTGCGTTTATTTGGACCCACAGCCAGAACAACGTGAGTCTGATTTTGCTTGACAGTTTTATGGCAGACAGCTGAACTTATGGATATGTTTTCTGCACACTCCCTCTTCAGTCATCAGTTAACAACACATAAAGCTCATATAATTACATTTTGGTTTCCAGTTTGAAGGATGTGTAAAATTTTCACCTATTTTCCTTTTCCGGTTAAGCATGAGTTGTAGTCGCACTCCATCAACTGAACGTATCCAACAAGGTCTTGGCACATATGGCAGCTGGGAAGAGCAATGTATCAATCATCTCGCTCTAACTCATGCAGAGTTCACATGTGTGCACATCTCTGAGTGTTTCTTTCAGGTCTTTGGTGTTGAAATGGTAGCAATGATGTAAACAATCAAGTCAGGCTCTGGCTAATGGTACGGCCATCCAAATACTGAAGCTAGTGTCTGAATTAGACTGCACGTGTGGCAGAGAAAACAAGACCTCTTTTATGTGAATCGGTTGACTATTTATGTCTTTCTTTTGTAGCAGTGGTGCTGCGTTGATAAACTTTTCATTGTGCATTTCTGTACATTACATGTCAGGGGAACCAAAATCAGTGTTGGGTTTATTTATTTATATATTAAAAAAAAATCCGGCCTTTGTTACCTTCATAAATTTGACTTTTTTTATATATATATCTAGCCAGTTTATCATGCAAAACTCTTCTCCACATAGGTTGGCTGGAGCACAGCTCGTGACTACTACACCTTCCTGTGGTCTCCTCTACCAGATATCTACACTGAAGGCACCACAGTCAACAGATCAGTGATCTTTCAAGGTAGCATTAACATATTAGTGTATTGCATCTCTTTTGTTTTTTTTTTTGTTTTTTGCTCAGTTAAAGATAGCTTTGTATCACGGGGTTCTTCAGAGTTGTGTTAAAGGTTTTTCATATCCAAATGATGGATGCAATAAATCATAGACCACCCCGACTTCCCTTTTACACACCCAAGTGTTGATGGGCCAATTTTATAGCAGTGGTTTAGGTCATAGGCTGGAATCTTTGTAAAATGTAAGATAAAGGTGCACTATTATGGTTTGGAGATAGCAGAAATATATAATAAAACAATTTATGAGTTTAGCACACTGTTAGTTTGCACATGTGAGTTGTAAAACATGGTGTTAAACGGAGGCTAACAATTTGGTTTTCCTCCAAAGGACTTTCTATAAGCTTTTCAGGAAAAATCTTCCATCTCGACTCTCCTTCATCGATAATGACGAGAATAACAAGATAGGTTTGTGTTTAAATATTTATCCAGGCTATTATGTCCCCAACGATGATGGCGAATTCTACCAGTTCTGTTATGTCACTCACAAAGGAGAGATTCGTGGGGCCAGTACACCTTTTCAGTTCCGTGCTAACAGCCCCACTGAGGAGGAGCTGCTCACTGTGGAGGATGAAAGTGGATCAGATATTCTAGTTGTCACCACCAAAGCCAGCTATCTAGAGGTAAGCAAATCTAGAGAGCAGTAAGTTTTGTTTCAGGCAAGTAAAAGCTCCCTCATGCCCGATTATCACTCCAGTGTTTTGAGTGCAGATGAAGTGCTGTACATTATCTAATGTAAACCATGTGTTAAGCGAGGCTGTATGAGCCGCTTTGCTCAACTCCACTCAATTTCCTGTCTGCTTCAACCTTAATTTTGAGGCTTTGATGAATAACAAATCATGTGCAACATTTTTCTGTGTTCTTATGCATTCTGTGTTTGCTCCACATTTTTTAATAGCAAAAAATGGAGGAAGTTTGCCTGGAAAAGGAGGAGCTGCTGAAGAGTATGGATCTCCTGCAGAAAGAGAGGGATGAGCTGCTTGAAGAGAAAGACAGAATTCAGAAAGAGTATGAACAGGAGAGAGAGCACACTGCCCAGCTCAGGAAAGAAGTGCAGGTCAGAGATGGGGCTCCAGTCTTATCTATTTAAAGATAGTGGAACTTTTAACATATGTAAATTCAAATCATTTACAAGCCACACATTATTTCATATAGCTAAACTATTACCAGATTAACTCTTTTATAAAGTAACCAGCTCTTACAGTTAGAAGCACGGACATGTAAAGCAGCAATCATCCAAAAAACCCTACAAATCCAGGAAGGGCTCACTGATCTGCTATTGGTCAATCTTGTTTCTGAAAATATTTCTTCTTCTTTTCCTTTCAGCTTTTTCCCTTTATCAGGGGTTGCCACAGCGAATCATGTGATTCGCATGTTTGATTTGGCATAGGTTTTTACGTCGGATGCCCTTCCTGACACATTTAAGTAGCTAAAATTCTGAAGCAAATGGCCATCACCCATGTATGTCTGATCATGTCATCACACCTGCTCACCCACACAATGTAACCAACTCGATAGTCAACAACACCACGAAATGGTTAGAAACAAAGCTGTAAACAAATGCAAATTTTTATTTTGGTCATCTTACTAATTTTTTTTGGGTGGAGTTTTTGTTTAATCTCTAGGATTTTAGAATCAGTGACTATTGCAATTTGATTCATATATTATCCCAAGATATTGAACTTATCCTTTTGTGCTGTTCCTACATAGTACATCTCAATACACATTCATAAAAAAAAAGATTTTAAAAAGAATTTTCTTGCTTTCTTGAATGATATGTCCTAAAGCAGTGGCTACTTTTGCATGCCAGCAGTCAGTTATACAAAAATACGACATCATAGAATGCATAATTGACCACTCAGAAATGAGTATTCATATGACATATTATAAATACAGTCGGCCCCCAATTTACGAAGACCCCTGTGTACGAAATCCCCGGGTTACGAAAAACATTTTCTCGAGTTTCCGTCCCCGAGATACGAAATAACCTCCTCATATGAAAAGAAATTCAAAATTCAAACGTGCCATTTGATACGCGAGTTGCTCTCTCCTTGGCTGTCTCTCAACATCCCACCCTGCTGGCCTCCCAGATAGAGACAGAAGGAAGCTTCACTCTTTAGTTTTTTAAGTTGTTTTAATTCAGTAAATGTTTAATAAATGTGGGTGCATTTGAGCTTATCTGGAATTCCAATCCCTCAAGAAATCAAATAAAAGTTGAGTTTGTCAAGCAGGGAATGCACTTTGAATTCCATGTCTTGTGGGCGTGGCTCACAGCGTGCACGTTAGAGAGAGAGAGAGAGAGAGAGAGAGAGAGAGAAAGAGAGCAGTAGGTGTGTGTTTGTGTGTGTGTGTGTGTGTTAATAAAAAATGTTTAATAATGGTTAAATGGTTTAATAAATAATTTTCATTTACTTTTAACACATTTCATACAAAATTGGTGTACTTTTATCATTTTTAAAGGGTTTGTGGGGTTTATCCAGTCCAAAGACTGGAGCCTTGGAACGAATTAGGCGTTTAACATGGAAGATGCGACCCCTATTTACGAAATCCCCGCGTTGCGGAAAGGGCTCTGGAACGCATTAATTTCATAAGTTGGGGGCCGACTGTACTGATAAATCTTTCAATGGATGTTCCCAATGTTCACTAGTCTTGATTCTGCTTGTAGAATGCATACTCTCTAACTCAAATGTGATTGGATTAGTCTCTAAATTGATCCATGCAAGCAAGACGCTCATCTTTTTTGAGCACTAAAATTGTACTAAACTGGAAAAGTGGTTATATGCCTAAAAAAAACATTTGTAAGATTCAGAGTTGACATTTTTTCATGCAAAAAGACCTTTGACATACAGGATCCCCCAACTACACTTGAATTTAAAAGTAGTTCAACTTGGGGAATGCCAATGAGGTTGTCAGTCACTTCTGTGTCATGAACCAGTCTAAATCAGTATGGTTTGGGATATACAATATTAACATTGCTAACAATGACTGCGGAGACTCTGTCTGAAATAAGCTATGTAATTGGCATGATTTAGACATAAGTCTTGCAGAAGTCAGTGGTATGTAGCAATTCCCATGTCAGGAGCTGCTGCAGGAGTTAAGGTATGATGTGTTCTCTTTGTTGTAACTAAACTTTGTGCAGTGAGTAGAAACCTGATCTTAAGAAAAGAATGTAGAAGTGCTAGCTAAATGTATTTTTGTAATTGAAAGGTATACAAGATGTGTGTTTGCGAGTGCTTGAAAGGAGTGCTCTGAAAATTCGGTTTTTGGTACTGCCAGGAAAAAACATAACAAAACCACCCCCTCATCTTGTAGGCAGAGACTCTGTGCTATCCTACTGCCTAACTTAATTGAGTTTTTCAAATCTGTTTTCTCCAAGTTGATACCAAGTGGGGATATTATATTTGAGACTTTTAAGATGCTGGTATGACTGTGTCAGTTTTCTGTTTGTTTTAACTCGCATAGTCTTACTCACTGAGCCCATCTGTTCCACAATTTTTGAGGGTGTGACATTCATTTTATTATCTGCCTTTCCCACTAAAGTTAATGTGCAAGTTAAATTAGCACGGTCAGTTTGATTTTTCTTTTGCAAAACAACGGAAGCTAGTGTTGGCCTGCTTAAATACATAATCCAGTCTATTAAAATGATAGACAATCTAACTGTTCATGTTGAAAACGAATCAATCTTTCTTTATATTTTGCAACAGGAGTACATTTACTCCAATAAGTTGATATTCACTTCAGTACATCACCACTCGGCGCCACTGTGGCGCAGTAAATAGAATGTCCACCTCACAGCAAGAAGGTCTGGTTTTGATTCCCAGGCACAGCAAGGGTGTTTCTGTGTGGAGTTTGCATGTTCTTCCTGTACTCGAGTCTGTTTCGTCCAGGTACTCTGGTTTTCTCCCACAATCGAAAAACAGGCACAGTCGTCTCCTTGGTTGTTCCAAACCACCCTAGGTGTGAGTGTGAATGGTTGTTTGTTGGCCCTTCAATGCCCTGGTGAGCTGTTTAGGGCGTACCCTGCCTTTGCTCAGAGTTTACCGGGAGAGGCGGTTCAGCGGCTCAGAAAATGAATGATGAACGAACATCATCGCTTATTGTTGTGAGGATGAGCATAACTTGTTTGTTGTTCCCATAAAGAAAAACATAAATAAATGACATCAGTTTTTATGCTATTGGTAGCTGAACAGTTAAGGCACTTAGTTGGTGTCCTGCAAAGCTGCCGTTGTCCGGCCCTTGTGCAAGGTTCTTGATTGTCTCTCCTTCCGTGGCACATATCATGGCTGACGCTGTGATCTGACCCTTGCCAAGAAGATTTGCAAATAAAATAATTGCACCGAAAGGTTCACACATTGGTCACTTGAACTGTAAAATCAGTAGATCTACTCATTACAGAGTCATCAGGTTGGACAATTAAACAGTTATTCACATCAAATATTGGAATGAAAAGACTGATTTGTGAGGTATGCACATTGGAATGAGATGAGTATTTGGGAAACTGCATAGCTCCTTGAATTTTCACACATGATACTCCACTGGATTTTCTACAGAATGGTGTTGAGAAACAAAAACGGAGTGTCTAAGCTAAAACATAATTGAGTGGGATTAAAGTGTATTGACCAAATTGGTGCACAGGAAGTTGAATAGTAATTCAGATAAGCACTCTTTCCAACCATTGTGAGCTGAAAATGACCTCACAATGCTTTTCAAACTTTGAGAATGATCAGCTATAATGGCAGAAGGCTGCACAAAGTTCTGCTCCTGTCAGTCAAGAACATGAATTGGAGGCACACTTGTTTTTTCTTTAACTCTTCAGTGTGGATCAGCTTGTGACTCTGATAACTTCTGATTCATGTTGTTGGTTGACAGGTGTGAAACCTGATGCAGTTTTCTGCATTTGTTGCCCATCCACCTTAGTGTTTATCTGCGTAGCAAGATTATTTTCTGTTCATTAAGTTTGTAAAGACTGGTGTCATGAGTTACGGTTATAATCCATAATGCAGCTGTACGGCTCGTTTTCAACCTTCCCAAATTTTCCCACAGCACTGTTATGATCTCTCTACTGGCTTTCTGTAGCTGCTCACATTAGAGTTAAAACTCCTTAAACTAATCCTTGCCTACAGAGCCAAAAATGGACCTTCCTACCTCAAAGCACTTATCACACCTTGCACTGCACTGCGTTCTCCCAGATCCTCCACCACTGCTAAACTGGTCCCTTCCTCTGCCAAGGGACAAGGAAAAATGCATCTAAATTCTTCTCTGTTCTGGCTCCAAGGTAGTTGAATGAACTTCCTCTGGACATCCGGACAGCTGAGTCACTGGGTATTTTCAACCGACTGCTGAAAACTTGCTTTTTTTGGCAGTACTTAGATTAGCACTATGCTGCACGCACGCACACACAATACCTACCAACTGAGTTTGACTAACGGTATACTTAGTCTGTGTTCTACCAAACCAGTATATACCAAGAATATAGTCGTTCATAGTGACTTCAAAGCTCTGGATAGGGGCGTGTGCTAAATGCTGTGAATGATTTATGTGTCAAAATCCCAGGATATCAGCAGTTTGTGAAATAAACAGACCATCTCAACTGGCACCAACAACCATTTCACAGTTCAAGTCACAGAGGTCATGTGTTGCGGTGGCAGGCCCCCCCCCCATGTTTGATCTGAATATTAACTGAAGTTTCTGATCTATATCCATGCCATATTTGCACTGTGTTTCTGCCACACATGATTGGCTGATTAAATAATATTAGATGAATGTGTTCCTAATAAAGTTAGCAGTGCATATAAGTGTTGCAAATAACAGGTACTATTTTTTTAATATCATGGAGTGACTTAGAGTGGGTGTTATAAGCATATTTGTATGAGCACAGAGGGAAAATTTAGTTAAGATGAGTTTGCCCACCCATTTGGCTGTTAATTTTATGACTGCACTTTTATATGTTGTTTTATGTGCTGCTAGAATAATTCAAAAAAAAGATTTTCTCCTAAAAGGATACAGTAGAAGGGAATTCTGGAGGTGTATGATCGTTTGATTTGTCTGATGAATGTGTCATATTTTTATAGGTCTCTTT
>CM045728.1:47724849-47824849 GCA_024760905.1 Plotosus lineatus
GTGTTCTGTTTCTTAGCAGCGTAAAGAGTCAGAGGATTTGGCATTGGCAGAGCTCCAGAGGGAAGTGGAAGACCTGAAGCTCAGATTACAGATGGCTGCAGAACATTATAAGGAGAAGTACAAGGAATGCCAGCGACTACAGAAACAGGTGGTCAAACTGTCTGAGCAGCCAGGGGTGAGTAAACACGCTTAGTCTAATTTGAACTCTAAACATTATTGAAACTTCGTACTCAATTTGCTGACTTAACCTTAAAGATAGGCAACTGTCCTACACTTGATATTGCAACAGTTGGGGTGCTGACCTTTTAGCGGTCCTCCTTTCCTGACAGGCCTCCATCTCACATTATAGTTGCTGGTAAGCAAGCAGCTTTGGACCACTTGGACCCGAGCTGCGGTTGTGGAAGCTTTATTTCAGTCACTGATCGACATTGTATGCCACCTGCCCAATATCTCAAAAAACTTGAAAAAAAATATTTTAAAGCTTACATTAGCTACTTTCTCCTGAAAAGAGTCAGCAACTCCATTTTGAGAACAATTATCTATCTCACTAGAATATGTTCACATTTTGGACCATTACAGCTGGTTGTTACAATTTGATGTTTTAAACTAGTTTATCAGAGCAGTCCAGAGGAAGGGTGGGTACTGGTGACTTAATGACACTGAACACAGAAAGCAAAAATTTTATTATTATTTTTTTTAAATAAATAAACTAATCAAGTACTTATGACCTCATGAATGTGCTTTTTTTTTTAATCAATTACAATAATCTATTAAAGACAAACTGACCCTCCAGAAAAACCTTAAAAATTATATATTGTACTTGTTTGAAAGAATTTTTTAAATTGACATTGACAAATGAAACTTAAACATTCAAAGTTTTGGATTTTTTTAAATAGAGAAAAATTATTTTGATGTTTTGGAACAAACTCTTGAACAGCTTATTTCTGAAAAAGCTATCAACGTGAAATATTAAAGCAAGAATTTCAATCTTTGCAAGAATCCACTTTTTTTTTTTTTTTTTTAACAAGAATTTTACCTACCTCCAGCTTAAATCACTGTACAGAGAAGCATCTATGTAGGTTTTTTTAAACAATAATTTAGTCAAATCTACAAAAAGATCTTCACTTGTATGAAGTTTTTATACATTTCACTTTGAACATTCTTTTCATGGCCTGTTGAATGCAGCTCTTAAATTCAAAGTCAAGTGTCAAGTGCAGGTTCATCAGGTCATTGATTTGAGAAGTGCTCAACTGGATCAGATTAACACCTGTCTTGCACATTTTAACGGAAGCTGATTTCTGCAAGAGAAAGGTGAACCTTTCCTGCTTTCGCTTCAGACCACATTGGGAAAATGTATTTATTTCCTCCAGGTCTGAAGTTTATTCAACTCTTAAGGAGCCATGCTACTCTTATAACGATCTCAGACACCTATCAATACAGATATCTATTGGAAGCTCTACTTTTAGGCAGTGTCTAAATCTATATATTAGTTATTGGTTAAACACTAGCTCTTCATGACTTGACATGAATGTGAGTGAGGAAAAGCACTAAAATGTGCAGGAAACTGGTTTCCCAGGAACAAGGATGGGAACCTCAAAGTTAAATCAACTCTTTGCTGACAAATTCACACACTTTTGTCATCTTTCCATAGTTGTGACGCATTCATCAAGTAAAACTAACATAGGATGTATGTAGTTTAGAATCAAATGATTAGACAATCAGAATTCCAAGCCGAGTCTTGATACCACATGCAAGGGTGTGGCGTCTTTGAGGATCATAACTCATGATTTCATGATGTTTTCGTGTATACATGCACACACACACATGGGAGATGTGTGAGATAGATTCTCGATTTTCACTTCCTGGTACTTAGTGATCTGTTTATTGATCTGATTTAAATGCATTTTTTTCTTCACTAATATTACCCAAGTTAACCTATACAACTGGTCTAACTTGCCAGGTCTGGGTCCTATGCAAATCTGTTCATCGTTTGCATAGTAAAGGCAGCAAGTTTTACTGCATCTAAAACTCGGAAATAGTCAATATGTTTTAAATGGAAAGTGAGAGCTTCATCAAAATGCCAGTCAACCGGCCATCCAGTATCCAAAAACTTATGTTTTTGATCTGAGGGCTACAAGAATATTTTTCACACTGGGAAAAGTACCACATCAGTTTATGCTTATAACACATACGTTGTCAAACGAAAGAGCCATTTTGTTCTTTTTAGGCAAAGAGAAGTCCTGGTTTAGACGCAGCAACTGGGCCCTTGTCTGCCAGCCCTGAGGCATCTGTGCCAGGCAAGTTTTGTATTCTACCCAAATAGTCATTTGTTTTTAAGTATTTAGACATCTATGTCTGTCATTCATTAGACAGACCTCTGTATTTCAAAACAGTTTTCTTTGCTGAGGTAAAAAAAACGTATCAATAAACTTTTGTCTCTGTGACAGGAAGCCCAGGCTCATCTGACAGTGTGCTTGATGCTATTATCCAGGGCAAGCTAAAAGGTGTCAGTCAGGATGTGTTTGATAAGAATGACAAATACAAGAAGTGCAAACAGATGTTGTCTGTAAGTCTGTTTGCTTCTTGGGTATTATTTACAATTTCCTTTGTATAATTAGATGTGATATGTCTCCAGTACATCAAGGCATCTGGTTACAGCCATGTTTAGGGTAGCTTTCTGCCACATGCTGTACGTAGAATCATGCTAATGCCAAAGACATACTGTAAATGTGACGTACTATAGGAGGAAAAGGGACGAAATGGCATGCTGATGGATGAGCTGGCTAAACTCGAGCTGAAGTTGAAAGAACAGGTGAAGATCAACAACACCCTAAAGCTGCAGTTGGCTGCAGAGGAGGACCGCTACAAGGTCAGCGCCCCCTACTGTTGTAATGTAGATCTTGTAATGTAGGTCCATGTGTGTAGTGAAGTCAGATTTTCCTTTTGGGGGGGTTCCCCTTTGCCTTTGCCTTTTTTTTTTTTTTAAAGTGAAGTTTTATGAGCAGTTTACTGACATAGAATGACTGATAGACCAGTGCTACAAATGTGATTACACTGTAGGGTGTAATTTTCATATTTTTAAAGTCAGTTAATTACAGCCAGATCCATATGTATTTTGACAGCAAATCTTTTCTCAATTCTGCCATTTTACACCACTATATTATAATGAAAAATTAAAATATGTTTGAAGTGCGGAGCGAGTCAACAAAAACATTGCATTAAGATGTGAATCACATTTGTTTTAACATGGTCCCTGCATTTTCATAGGCTCAACAAGTAATTGGACAATTGACCAGTAAGCACTTTCCCCAATTTTAGGACTGATTCCTTGTTAGTTCCTGACAGAGGAGGGGAAAAAAGTCTTGCATTGATTCTTAGTCATGAATTTGCATTTTATTGCTGTTCATGGAAAGTCTCAACATACAGTCTCAAAACATGTCAACACAAGTAAACCAGGCCATCATTAGGCTGACAAACAGGACCATCAGAGAGGTAGAAGAAACTTTAGGCATTAGTGGATTACTAATGTGGTAAATTCTGAGTGCCCATGCATTCTTAAGTGGATGTGACATCTCACAGTGTGAATTCCTGAGCAGTCTGACCTGGCAATGAATGTGGTTTGACTGAAGCTGATGTTGGAAGAAGAATGAAAAGAGGAAGAAAACATTTTTAAAATGTTTAAAAATATTGTTCTGTAATTCTGTTTCTCAAATCTTACTGAATTTGGTAGGCTATTTGTTCACAGACAGGTACTCGCATTTAACATAGATGTAAAATCCAGGTGCACCACGGACTACTCACATGGACTGGGCATGTGACAAAATTTGCACTGTGCATGCAATGAGCCTACAATGCAGTGGAGCACAGGTAGTATCGACAGGTAGTATGCTTAGACACTTAATAAGGCGTGCACTGGCTATCTCCACAACAGCAAAAAGCCTGGAAGACCACGGAACACAACTGAAGTGGCTTATTGCAAAAGTCTTTCCCAGAATGATCGGAAGAGGAGACTATTGAAAAGGAACTGAAGTGTGTGCGATCCAAAGCATACTATATCATCAGACATATGAAATATGTTGTAGGCAGTGTTATGGCACTGGCATGTATTGCTACTACTGAAACTGGGTCACATGTCTGATAGAAGAACCAGAATGAATTCTAAGCTGAGCAGGATGTGGGATGTACTTTCTGCTGATATTCAGGCTAATGCTGTAAAACAGATAGGACAGTGCTTGACAATACAGATGCATAAGCTAACACTAACAGCAACAGAAAGTATTCATGTTAGAAGCGAAAGTTAAGGCATGGCAAAGTATCTGATGGAATTTTTAATCATCTTTGTAATTTCTAGTTTGTCCATATAGTTTTGAGCCTGTGAAATCCAGTGAATAATGTCTGTAATCTTTTAAAGTTTTTAGTCACCATTTCAAAGTATGTCTTAACAGTATTTTTGTTAGGACCCCGTGTTTTAGAACTTGGTCTGTATTTTAATCGTACTGTGTAACTGCATTATTTCAAATCCAATATGGTAGTGTACAAAGGCAGAATTACAAAAACATGTCCAAATACTTCTGCAACCAACAGTGTTTCATAATGTAAAATCATTGGACATAGTTCCAGTTCCACTCAATGTTTTTTCCACACTGAGATCTTCTCAATTCTAACCAACTTCATTTATAGTTTACTACAGCAGCAGGATTTAATCAATATCCATTGTTTTACCTCTCACTGTGTGCCTCTCAGACTTTAAATATCATGTGGGATAAACTATTCTGTAAACACACCCTGGATCAAGTCCTAGGCTCTGACATTTCTTTGTGGAGTTTGCAAATTCTCTTCATGCTTGTGTGGATTTTCTCCAGGCAATCTGGTATCCTCTTACAGTTCAGTTATGCACATTAGTCTAATTGTCTGCTGCAAATTGCGTATAGGTGTGGAAGAGTGGGTAAATAGTTGTGTTGCGCTGTGATGGTTTTGAGAGGTGTTCAGAGTATACTCTGCCTCACCCAATGTCAGCTAAGAGTTTCCGGGGAATGAGTGGGAATGAGAGAACTTAACAGATACTTGTCTTTTTATTCCTAAAATGTTTTGCGCTTGTTCGATTTTTCAGTATTCTGTTTTCTTTTATTTACCACAGTTGCTCCCAGTTGATCACACGTCATTTACGAGAATTTACTAGGTTTTTTCTTTAAAAACTTTCAAGATGAACTGAAGTCCTAAACTGTCTATAATGTCTTTTTTCCTTTTTCTTTTTGCTGGTACCAGTTGGACAGTCGACCCCCGACTTATGAAACCCCCTGGGTACGAAAACTCTGGGTTAGGAAAAACATTTTCCTAAGTTTTCGTCCCCTGTATACGAAAACAACCTCCTCTTACAAAAAGCACCAAACGTGCCAATCAAAATTTCACACGATGCGTGAGTTGCTCTCTCATTGGCTGTCTCCCAACATCCCGCCCCGCTGGCCTTCCATTAGCCTCCCATTGGCCAGGAGGGAGCTGAATCTCCATAGTACTACACCCATAAAGCTTGTTTGTCACACGCATGAAGGAGAGTTGAACAGGACTGTTGGCTTGTTTTGAGATCATTGCAGCGTTATTTTCGTTATCGCTGAAACCCCTGTACAATCGGGACGATATTGAAGCAGAAGGAGACCTTAAAGCGGAAATACAGTGACGTAGGCGATTATTTTGGCACGATATTGAAGCAAAAGAAGCATGAGCTCTGTGAAACAAGACCTCCGATCTTGCAAGGAAGAAAGTTAATACAGACGCTCCCCGACTTACCTTTTTAATTGGTTCCAGAAGGCCGAAAGCAAGTTGAAAGTGAATGTAAGTTGTTACAGTGACATATGATGTATGACGTGTGACATATGATGCTCATACTGTACTATACATCCATAAATACCATTACCATATCTCATAAAACACCCCTAAATCAATTATTATAAACAACATTGTAAAATAATATCAAATATATTAAATAATATCAACATTAATTTCAAACAAGTCACTTATTTATACCGAGTCACTTTGCATGAAGCTTAAAACAGTCGATCAACGCTTACAATATGTGAAGCGCTCCATACCAAAAGTAGTGTACTTGCTGTGGGTTATACCAACTTCCGGTCTTTCAAGTGCGCAAGTGTGCCGTTGAACTCGTTTAGAACACAAGCCTGCACGTGAATCCCAGCAAAGCGGAGAGTTCTGTCTTTTGTGCAAGTAAGTAAACTTTATTCAAGAGATGCATACAAAGAACAAGTACAAATCCTAATGACTATTAATATAAAAATAAGTATACACTCTTAGGATTCTGCTAAAAGATAATAAATATCTGTAATTGTTCTGTAACTTGTGCATTCGGATTTTTCATTTTACAACTCTCTTTGCTTAACTGAGTATGCATGGTAGATTGTGCCGATCTGAGCAGATAGTTAATTCATCTCTGTGTATGAGACTTGCACCCATGCTAGTAGGCTTACACTTCTGACCAACCATATTTGCTTAGGGTTACAAAAGTCCGCAAAACAGTGTAAACACAAAGATCACAGAAACGACTTAACACAAGAGTAACACGCTATATAACTGAGATTACATTAGTGTGTGTGTGTGTGTGTGTGTGTGTGTGTGTGTGTGTGTATATGTATGTATATATTTTCCTTTCGGCTGGTCCCTTCAGGGGTCGCCACAGCAAACCATCTGCCTCCATCTCACCCTGTCCTCTGCATCTTCTTCTTACTCCAATGACCCTCATGTCCTTCACCACATCCATGAATCTCTTCTTTGGTCTTCCTCTCGGCCTTCTGCCTGGTAGTTCCAACCTCATAGGTTGGGCACGTCTAAACTCAAAATTAAACGTCTAAACTAAAAATTTGACTTTTTTTTTTTTTTTTTTTTGAATTAAAAAAAAACAATGTAAAATCGAAAAAAACATAAAACGGGTGAATGTAAGTCGGGGAGCATCTGTATTGAATCGGGACCTCTGATCTTTCAAACAAGTACTGTAATTCCGCTTTAAATACAACATCCCGTCCATTTAAACATTTAAATAGAATTGTTCCGTCAGCTGCGCATTGCTTGTGGGCGGAGCCCGCATTCGGCAAAACACACCAGAGAGACAGAGTTGTGTGTGTGTGTGAGAGAGAGGGAGAGAGAGAGAGAGAGAGAGTGTGTGTGTGTGTGTGTGTGTGTGTGTGAGTGAGAGAGAGAGAGAGATGGAGAGAGACTGCCTACAGAGTCGGTCAGAGATGAAAGGAGGCTCTTTCGAGAGAGCATGATGCCGCTTTATCATTTAAGTTGTTTAATTCAGTAAATTTTTCATAAATGTGGCGCGCTTAGCCGAATGTGAGCAAAACTTGGCTCATCTGGACCTCTGATCCCTCAAGGAATCAAGTTAAAGTTGAGTTTGGACCTCCGATCTGTCAAGCAGGGTATGCGCTTTGAATTCCCCGTCTTAAAATGCTCCGGCGTCCTGCGTGTGGGCGGAGCCCGCATTCAGCGCCACAATACACAAATGTCAGAGATGTGTAGTGTGTGTGTGTGTGAGAAAGAGAGAAAGAGAGACAGAGAGAGCGAGAGACAGAGACAGTGTTTTGTGTGTGTGTGTATGTGCATTAATAAAAAATGTTTAAATGGTTTAATAAATAGTTATTTTACTTTTAACACATTTCATACATATTTCATAAAAATAGTTGTACTTTTATCATTTTTAAAGGGTTTATGGGGTAGTCTTGGGAGCCTTGGAATGAATCGGCGTTTTACATGTAAAAATGCACCTCTACTCACGAAACTTCCACATTATGAAAAAGGCGCTGGAACGGATTAATTTCGTAAGTAGGGGGGCCGACTGTATATTGATTCTGGGTGTTGCACTGGTGCAGTATCTACTCAGTTTTAAATTATTAGTCATTGAATGAGGTGAAGTAAAATATGGATAATTATTTGATCAAGATGCTGTAGATTACATCGGAGCCTGAATAATTATCTCATTCGAAAGTTGAAGTTTATTATTTTTATATTTATCCATTCGAAGCATTATCAGAGAGTTCCTTTTTTAACTTTGGTATTTGTTTTTTTTTTTACTTTTTAAAATTTTCTTAAAACTCACTAAAACGTCAATCGTCCCTAAAGTTTTGATATTTACTGTTGCCAAATATATTTGGAATATTACATTAACTACTTTTTTGTCGTCTTTGCATTAGTGCAGTCTTATTGAGCAATTCGCTAATTTTCCTCTTCAAAGTTTGAAATCGGCCAGACATTTTCTTGCTAGCATTTTCTAGCAGGAGTTTAGGACTTGATCGATGGAATAAGTTGCCACTAGAAGAATTCCTAAAATTAATCGATGGCTTTCCATTAGTTGGGAACAACAAAAGATTTTGAATGAGTAATAATATGTTTATCCCATCACTGCCCACTGAATATGTGTGATCACACGTGCTAATTGGCTAATCTACTGTTAAGACACCACCAGATACGCAGTTAGTAGGCATGCTAACAGCTGTTCCATTCAGTCTGGACTTGTGATACAAATAAGCAGGAAAATTTGGAATGAAGATGTTTAAATATTTTCAAGAGTCAGACTTTTTTAAAAAACTAAACATGACTTTATCTGTCTGATGTGAGGAAAGGAATCATGCTAGTCATGATTTGTGATGGCATGCAAAGCACATCAAAAAAGATCAGTGCTGGTGTTATTTATTTGAATGACACTATCACAAACTGAAGAATTTAGATTTTTTTTGGAGAATAACATTCGTTTAAACTCCAGTGAAACAAACCATAAAACAAATGTACATCTAAACCTTTATAGTAAACAATCAATAGGTGCCGTGCCACAAACCGTAAATTGTTTTGCTCCATTGGATCACAGCCAAACTTGGTTTAGATGCACAATTCTCTAAATGACTCTCTTGTGCTGTTTAACTAAATTCATGCCAACCAACAGCAACCTGACTGTAGATCATAACTGCTGCTTTGTAAATAAAGAACGGAGACTGTTTGAGGATTGATCACTTGCCTCTGCACTGCTTTATTTCTGCCTGTACATAACTGCTTTGACTCACGTTTTTTCCGTTGAATGGTATCGTTTGTTAGCATGACTGTACAGACAGGCCAGGTTTATAAGATCACCGAGTGGAGACAGCATTTTACTGCTGTATACACGAGACATGGAGACAGGAGAAGAATAGACAGAAATATTCCATGAAAGACAGCCTAATGTAATGGTTAGCTCACTGTGACTTCATTTAAACACAGCGAGTAACATGGCTAAAGGATAGCAGAATGACTGTTCTACAGTAGTGATGGACACGAGTAATTCACTGAAAGTCATGATTTGTTTAATTTAAAGTTAGTGTAAGAATGGGATAACAACAATCTTATTCATTTAAATGGTAAAAATACCCGTCCTAACGGATCCGATTAGTTTTACTCTGGATATGTTACACCCCCCCCCAGTCTGCACTGTTATTAACACCATATGCTCTGAACTAATATACTACCCTTCTTATCGCACAGAGCCAGGTAGCAGCCAAGGGTCGGGAACTGAAGGAGCTGAAGGACAGCCTCGCTGCTCTATCCAAAGAGAAGGAGAAACTGGAAGGGGTGTGTGTTTTCATTTTTCTTTTTAAAAGACTTGAGCCAATCTAAAAATGCCCACAGAGTGCTTGTTTTTTTTCCCCCTCCCAGGATCTGGTTTGGGTTTAACGTATCTCTCTAATTGGGCCAGCAGAGCCAGCAAGGCCTCATTTTCCATTCAATTACTCTGGACCACAGAAAGGGATGCACAGCAGCCCCCCCAAAAAAATTATCCAAAAAACAGAAAGCACTGCAGAGAGGTAGCTAAAGCATAGAGCCTGATGCTTCAACTAGCAAAATGACCCAATTTGAGGCTGAGACTGTAAATTAAATTGGCGCCTGCTGCAAACTTCAGTAAAAGGCATAGCTCTGCATCCCTTTGAACAGGCAGAGGAGTTTTTAATTAAGGGGCTAATTAAACTGTTTGTGCGAGAGGGTGGCTAGTGCGTCCACAACACTGCAGCTAAAATACTGTGGTTTATGATGTATTGTCTGGAGCTAAAGATGGAGAGAAAGGAAAACTGATGGAAATTTGAATGCCTGTCAATAAATTGTTTGCCATGTTAAGGTTTTCTTTTATTTCGCCTCTGTTTGGCAGCCCAGCTATATTCAGTAACAGTAAAATTTTAAATGTAGCTTCTATCTGAGGGATTAAAGTCATGTATTTCCACACCACTGCTATTTAGAGTTACCATGAATTACATTTGTTTCCCTTCCTTGACTAAACCTTATTAAAAGCACCTCTGATAGCAGGAGCTGCAGAAAAGCACGAGCCATGAGGAAGAGGAGAACAACGATGGTAGTTTGGATGCGGCACCAGTTTTTCTGCAGTACCCCCTGCCATATCAGCCAGATGTCCCGTCTCCCTTACTGGTGGCCCAACGTCCTACAGAACTGATGTTTGGAAACCCATATTCATCTGAAAGCAGGGGTAAGTGTTCCTAAACATGCTACACGATACACAACAACTGAAGCAAATCAGTTTTCTCATGCAAACTTAGTCTGTGACTCACTTTTGTGTGGATGTCGTTCTTCAGACAGCGCCGATGGCGAGTTCTCAGATGATCAGATGCCTAGACTTCCTCCGGTTGGACCTCCATCCTGGGACAGTAACGTGGTGTGCAGCCAGCCTGCCCGCAACCTGAGCCGCCCTGACGGTCTGGAGGAGCCCGAGGAGCAACAGAATACTGTAAGTGGATCACGCTTCCACACGCACATACCGGCTAGAACTCATATGTATCAGAATACTTTATTGATCCCGGAGGAAACTGTGTGCACTCACTTGCTTCATACAGGTAGAACGAGATAAAGATGGCGTCTTGATAAAGTAAATTTAAGAAGTAAAACACACAAAATACAATATGCTTCATATCTATGTAAACAGACGCAGAATAAATCCTATCGATGAGTGATCTGTACAGTATTATTTATATGGTAAACTGTAGAATATAAATGTATAACAGTGGCTGTTGTTGCTATACGGAGGTGTTGTACAGTTTAATGGCCACTGGTAGGAATAATTTCCTGTGTCGTTCAGTGGGTCATTTATCGGTCTCTCACTGAATGTGTGACTGTTCAGCAGGTTGTGAAGCAGGTGGAAGGTATTGTTCAATATTAAATTTATTTTGGACAGCATTCACCTCTCCAACACTACCGTCAGAGTCTACCTCCATCCCCACAACGTTTCCCGCCTTGCGGATCAGTTTGTTCAGCCTGTTAGCGTCAGCAACCCTCGGCTTGCTACCCCAACATGAAACAGCACAGAGGACAGCGCTGGACACATCAGACTAATAAAACATCCTGAGTGGTGTCTGACAGAAGTTAAACCGCCTCAAAAACCTCAACCTCCTCAAAAAATAGAGACAGCTCTGGCCCTTCTTGTAAAGTGCAGCAGTGTTCTTAACCCAGTCCAGTTTATTGTCAATATGAAATCCAAGGTATTTGTCATCTGCCACCATTTCAACATTGGCATCCTGAATGGAAAAAAGGCGTCACTGGTGTTTTGAATCTCCTAAAATTCAGTCGGATCCTTGGTCTTTGTCACCATAAGTTTCAAATGATTCTGCTCACAGCATGTGGTGAAGGAATCCACTGCAGCCCGATACGCCATTTCATCACATCTACTTAATACATCCGACTCCAACAGTCCTCAGAAAACTTCTGAAGATCACAGATCCCTGTGCAGTAGCTGAAGTCCGTTGTGTACGGGGAAGAGGAAAGGGGGGAGAACATGTAGTCATGTAATTATATTTTTAGGCTTTTTTTTGCATTATTAATGGATCCTCATCATAACAAAAAATACAAAAATGTATAGTGTCAGGATCCATCGTTGGTCTGTTAGAGCTTTCTGCATTGTTAGTCCAATTATCATAGTGGACAACCAAGGAAGCTCTAACAGAGCCACCTTTCTGACATTGCTATTAAATCTCAAAAGAATTATCTATTTTTTTTTCTAACATCTATTTTGCAAATTACCTGAAACAGTAGTTTTATTAGTTGTCAGACACAGTTGGAAGAATCAAAACTCTTGATTTATTATTTTTTTATTTTTTGGGGCCGGTGGTGTAGTGGTTAGGGTACTGCGCTCATGATCGGGAGGTTGCGAGTTCAAATCCCACTGAGACCCTCACTGAGCTAACCACAAGTATGCTTCTGTTCACCTAGCAATATAAATGGGTACCAGTAAAAATATACTGGGAAGGTAACCTGCGATGGACTAGCGTCCCATCCAGGAGGAGTCGAACTCCTGGTCGTTTCACGCTACAAAAACCGGGGATAAGCACCGGCCTGATGAGCCACTAGGCTTGGGTGTAAAAACCCAACAGACTTTAGGGGCCAGTGGTGTAGTGGGTAGGGTGCTGTGCTCATGATCGGGAGGTTGTGAGTTCAAATCCCACCGAGACCCCCAATGTGCTAAGACCCCTGGGAAAGGTCTCAACCGCAAGTGTGCGATGGACTAGCGTCCCATCCAGGAGGAGTTGAACTCCTGGTCGCTCCACGCTACAGGAACCGGGGATAAGCACCGGCCTGATGAGCCGCTAGGC
This sequence comes from Plotosus lineatus, assembly GCA_024760905.1. Lineage (NCBI taxonomy): Eukaryota > Metazoa > Chordata > Actinopteri > Siluriformes > Plotosidae > Plotosus > Plotosus lineatus. The sequence continues at coordinate 47,737,470 of CM045728.1, forward strand.
TCGGGTGTAAAAACCCAACAGACTTTACCATACCTACCTATGTTTTATTACCTGGATGCTAGAGACTCTTACCTTGGGGCAGTGGTGGTCTAGTGGTATAGGGCGCTGGATCGCTGATCTAATGGTTGGGGGTTCGAGTCCCACTCTCCACAAGGGTGTCACTGTCCCCCCAGTGCAGCTAACTGGGTTATCAAAGGCGGGCCATGTCTGTCACTGTCTATGGTGAGAGGCATGTAAAAGAACCATTGCTGACTTTCGTAAAGAGTAGCTGCAAAGTCGTCAGCGTGTTTCTGTCCCTTACTAAAAGGGTTGTGACAGGAAGGGCATCCGACGTAAAAACCTCTGCCAAATCAAACGTGCGAATCAGATGATTCGCTGTGGCGACTCCTGAGTAAAAGGGAAAAAGCCGAAAGGAAGACAGACTAGAGACTCTGACCTTGTCATGACCTGGAGAAGCTGGTCTTGAATTTAATTTCAAGTGGCATTAAAAAAAAATCTTCAGTCTTACTAGCATTAAGCTCTAGCAATTCTGAAAAGGACTCTTTGACTGTTGTCAATTGAAATACAGAAAAAAAAAGAAAAAAAATCCAAAATACAGCTATTTGTTTAAACTTTGATGGCTAAAAACCTTTTGGCCATGTTTGACAAGATCATATTTTTAATGTTTTCCACAAGGATTTTTTTATACATGAATAGATATCTTGCTGAGACCTTCCAAGGCCACGGAGACATTTAATTTTAATCCCAGTCATTTTGTAATATACTCGCGTGTATTAGAATGCGCTATACTGTCGTTATTAGATTTAACTTTTGACATTTCAGGGCTTCTGTGTGTGTGTGTGTGTGTGTGCATTTTGTTGTGCAAATGACTTTAAGAGCAGTATGCACAGCAGGCCTGATTGCACTTTTCTATGATGTCACAGTACGGAAACAAGTCTGCGTGCGCCAACTTTTTGCCATTATGTTCAGTTCATTTTCTGTAACCACTCAGTGCTAATTAGGGTCGCGTGGAGACTGGTGCCCATCCCAGCCAACTCTGGGTGAGGGCAGAGTACACCCTGGACAGCTCGCCAGGCCATCGCAGGGCGGAAACACGCCGACGGCTTTGCAGCCTACTCTTGTCGAAAGAGTACAGTGAGAGACATGGCCGGCCTTTGATAACCCAGTTAGCTGCACAGGGGGGACAACCCGTGGTGAGTGGGCCTTGAACCCCCAACCTTAGGATCAGTGATCCAGCACCTATACCACTAGGCCACCACTGCCCTTTGCCATTATGTTTATTCTCAAATCATCTGTGCTTAACTTGGTTGGTATTCCTTACAAGAAGCCAAGAACTTATGGCTGGACTAGATATAAAGGAGACAGACTATTGAAACCAAATACACAGGAGTTGTCCGACACCTGCCTTTTGAAAAACAATGCTAGCTAAAATGTCTTCTCTTGCAGTCGCTATGACAGTGTTTTTTCAGTAGTACTGCTGGACTACATTCGCATCGCATTCTCATTCACTGAAGTGCTTAATCCTAATAGGGTCGTGAGGAGGCTGGAAAGCATCTCAGCTCACACTGGGCAAAGACAGGGCTACACCCTGAGCAACTCACCAGATCATTGCAGGACAACACATTCCATTCAAAGTAATATCTAGGGGCAATTTTTTTAACATCCAGTTAGCCTAATGTGCTTGTTCATGGACTGTGGTAGGAAGCCAGAGAGAACCCACACAAACACAGAGAGAACCTGTGAACCCTACACAGAAATCTCCAAGCCTGGGATTCGAACCCTGGACCTTCTTGCTGTGAGGTGGACATGGTAATCACTATGCCGCCATACCGCTTATCTACGTTTTCATCAAAGATGATGAGTCCAGTATATGATTTGAAGGTCTAGTACATCATTTCCCAGCCGTTCCTGGTATGAACCAAATAAATACCACCGTAAAATATTATATAAATTCCTTCCACATTCATAATGAGAAACAGATGCATCGCCTTGACCAGGGTGCATATAGTATGGGATTTGGAATAGCATCTGTACTGTGCCACGTTATCTGATGGAAAAGCATTTTATGGGTTGCACTGTGCCCCCTCTGCTATGCTGAGTGGGGATTAGCTGAGCTTGCCAGCTCTGAAATCATGGAGGCTCATTAAGGACGCTGCAGCTCGTCTCCAAACACTGCAGCTAATTGAGTAATTCAGCTCAGAGACGTGATGGTGATGCACATCGGATGGTAGATATTAATGCTGACGAGGGTTTTCTGTACAAGTGCTCGCTGACTGGTGTGCTCTCTCCACAGCAAACCAACGATCAAGCCACAGCCAACGAGCCGTCCGCCCACTTCCTCAACGAAGGACAAATGCCATTTTGCTTTGATTCCAGGTAAAATGCACAAAAGCCCTGAGAAAATACCACACAGAAAGTGCTGTCATGTGTCATGTTGTTGAGCTCTGCAGGAGTTGTGTTTGTGGCTGAATTAGCAGTATGGGCCACCCACGTCGCCCAACACACAGATGCCGTTTTACTGCTTCGCTCTCTTGGTTTTCCCGCATCATCAAAACGGCTTATTACACACAAACGCACACATGCACTGTCTGTTATTCGTCTTGGCTATTTTCTGTTGTTTTTTTTCCATCTCCATACTCTTATTTTCTCATGCATCAACTTTTTCTGTCCTCCTACAGCGAGGAGTTGCAGAAGCGTTGTCCGCTGTGCGAGGTCATCTTCCCGCCGAATTACGACCAGTCAAAGTTCGAGGAGCATGTTGAGAGCCACTGGAAGGTGTGTCCCATGTGTAGTGAGCAGTTCCCCCTGGACTGCGATCAGCAGCTGTTCGAGAAGCACGTGCTTACCCATTTCGATAACAGCGTGCTCAACTTCGATTAGACCGTACAGAGGGAAACTCTTCTCCTTTCATTTATATTGAACCCATTTTTATCACCTCATAACGGCAGCCGCATGTTTCGCTGTGAGCATTTACTTTAAGCAATCAGTTAATAACTCATAACTATCTCTTTGATAAGATTTCTTTTAAAGCTCACGATGTCCACAAGATGGGTGGGGTTACTACATAGAACACAATCGAGTAGAAAGACTGCAGGCTGGCTGACTTTTTTTTTTTTGAGGGGGGGGGGGGGTGTTTATTAGTGTGAAATTCTTTGAAGGCTGTACAGATTTACTCACCGTCACTTTATCAAACACAATCATTTCGTGTGCTAATGTAACACCCTCTCACAACCGCAGTCACTCGCCAGGCTTTATGAATTGTCAGGTATTCCTCTTTCCGCTGTGCTAATTTAGCACAGTTTTCTACTGTCAGGGCAAAGTATGAGTTTATAAACAACAAGCCGATCATATAATCACAAAATAATCTATTTTAGAAAAAGCTTTTAAATGTCACATAAACGGCAGGCTATAAGTAGTAAGATAGTTCTTGACAGACATTTATTTGTTTTTCTCTATTTAAATCAACTGATTCTTCGACTATTATTATTTTTATTTGCATGCTTGTTCCATCACTGTGCACTGAATTCATAACCTCCTTGGTCTGGCTTCCTGGAGCCTGGATTCGGATTAATTTTTTTTTTCTTTAAAAGAAAATCACAAATGAATGTTATAGTCCAGGGATTCCCAATCCTGGACCTGGAGGACTTTGTCTCACTTTTTTTTTTTTGTTTCCCTTGTTCCCAACACTCCTGAGTTTGAATAATTACCAGCTCAGATGCATGCCGTGAAAATGGTCGAGACAAAGCAGGGAAAGCACTAAAATGTAGGACAGGGGGTTCTCCAGGACAACGATTGGGAACCTCTGCTGTACTCAAAGGTTATGTTCAAGACAGTTTGAGCTACATTTAGTTAAGATCCTGCGCAGGAGGCGGATTACATTTACACAGTATTGCACTACTGAACATCGCCCACTGTTAGACTTAATTTGTCTCAGTTAACCAAACTAAATATGACTTTAATTTGATTTTAAGTTAATAACGTAAGGTCTTCTAGATATATTTTTTCTTGTATGTCTTCTTACTCTGATATACACCAATAAAAGTTTTGTTTGGAACAATAGCTGGTTCTGCTGAATTGACTGTGTGGTTAGCTAAATGCTACTTTAGTTTTAGCTAAAAGCCAGTTTTGGAAGTGAAAAACACATGTCCCAACATCGTTATAAAAAGAACACATTCCACACACAAACTTATCTAAACACATCAGAGGCCATTTAATATTTAACTTGAAACCAGGTGTACATTTATGAAGCAGCTTTTTGTCAGTTTTTTTTTTTCATTTTTTTTTTTTTTTTTTGTGAAGAGACACCAGTTTAAAAATAACCCCTGGTGTCAATGGCATTTGCATGTAAGACCCCCCCCCCCTTTCCCCAAAATGTATGAAAATATAATTTAATGCACTTACACAGATACATAATACATAAACTATGCACAACATATCCAATACTTCCCTCTAGACAGGCAGTATAATACTGTCACAATATTCAGTTAAACAGATAATTCTATTACAACATTGACGTTCCATGCAGTAACAATGTCATGATCGTGGGTGACTGGCAGCTTGGCCACTGATCAAGCTTTTCTCTATCAACTCTTCTTGGTTTTCTTCTGATACCTCCCAGAGTAGAGGGGTTGATTTTGGAATAAAACACCTTTCTATATAACTATTCTATTTATTTCAATGCAAGATTACTGCTGGTACTCAGAAGTCTGTTCCTGTCTGACTTGCTTCCAAAAAAAAAAATAATAATAATAGTTTTAACTCGAGGACAGGACATCCCTGAGTTATCCTACTGCAATGTTGGCAAAACACCACTGTTGGCACATAAGGCCACCTAAGACAATGGTGGGCAATCGCTCTGCTGTAGTTTAGTATTGGGAAGTATAATAACTGTCCTCTGGCCATCTGAAATGTGGCTCAGGAAACGGCAGGGTTTAGCCTGTGTCAGAGGACCGAATCCCAATCTGATGTAATGCTGTGTGGTCTACAACAGTTCAAGGCAATCAGTTTGACCTAACAAACCCTTTGGGGCGATGATGAAAGATTAATTAAAGAAATCTCTTGGACTGAAGAAAGAAGAGTACATGTACTTGAATCCAAGAGCAGTGCGTCAGTGTGCAGATGTGACTCGCAGGTAGGATTCTGCAGTCCTGCTGTGTTGGCAATGGAAGGTTCCTAACTAGGTGCTACAAAGTGCTTTCGGTCCTTTAGCAGGCAAATAGATTTATCTGTGGAGTTCTAGAATGCTCCCGTGGTTTGAGAACATGCCAGCTGCCCTGGGACCTGTGTAACAACAGATTTTATTTATTCACACATTTTTATATATATATATATATATATATATATATATATATATATATATATATATATATATATATATATATATATATATATATATATATATAAATAAATAAATAAATAATGTTACACAGGCAACAGATCTATAGCAAAAGAAAAAAAAAAAAACTGGACCACATGGGCAAGACCAGATAATGTGTCTGACATGCTGGCAATCTGTCACCTGAGATTGGTAAATCGGTGTAAAACATGATGTGTCCAAGGATGAAAGATATGGGACTCAATTTACCCAACGTAAACTCCGAAACATAATCTCTTTAATCTGGTATAAATTTTGTAAATAAAAAAAAAAAAAAAAAAAAGGTGGGAATAACAGGATATATTTAGCATTTTATGAAAGCCTATATGCATTCTTTAAAATAATCTACAGCTAAAAATCTTGGTTATATTCTTCTTGGGTATCACAATCAGAAATGTTCTGCCCTTTTTTTTTTTTTTAACCGATTTCTCATCGGAATTAAAAAAAAAAAGTCATGCTGGTTGAAATCTAATCATTGTGACTTTGATATGCATCACACACTGCCCCCAGTGGTGACAGGAACGTTTAGGGACTCGTCCCATGGTGGTGCCGCGCCTTATCTTGTCTTAAAATGTCTCAACAATTTTTACAATAAGCACCTTATGTCAATAGTAATACAAGACAGAAAAAGGATAAGAATTGAATGTGCAAAAATACAAAACTGCAAACTCTAATATGATACATTATCTCAAACAGACACAGAACAAATAACAGGATACAAAAACATGCATGCAATTCAAAGCGTAGTGTAAAGGGAACATGGGATCTCCTAGAATTAAGAGTGTAACAGGGCTTACTCTTCACAAACACATGGACTGAAAAAGGGAACCAAGAGAACCTCCTCAAGGAGGTATGAAATGATGGTAGAAAGAGGCTTCCTTATGGAAGAGTTAAATGGAAGGGTACAAATTTCCTCATGGAGATTTGGAATGAGGGGACAGAGTCTTCCTCGTGGAGGACAAGGAGGAATAAAGAGGGACAAAAAAAGGGAAGGGAATCCAATGCAGCAACAGCTTCTAATGATGGAACGTATGCGTGAAGGATCTGGTTGGCACACAGGCCTGTGCTCTACTGCTGCATCTTGCGGATGATATCAGCTGAGATGGGTGGGTGGAAGTTGATGGTGTGGTGGCGCAGGCCCTGGGAGCTCTTGTAGCTTTTCCCACAGCGGCATTTAAACGGCTTGCGCACCCGGATTTGGGTGCGGTGGCCGTTCTTGGCATGGTACTTGATACCGTTCACATTCTGCGGAAGGAAATCCATCAATATTCAGGATTCGGTGATGGAACAACTGAAACGGTACATTTGTGCAGTGTGCATGCATTCATTGTTCTGAGAAAACAGCATTTACAGCATTGTTACAGTGAAACCAAGAACATGAATCTAATCAGCACGTACCGAATTAGGTTATTCATTACAGTCTCAAAATGTATATTCTAAGGCTGTGCTTCTCACCCCTGGACTCTTCTTTACAATATTACCATATAGAACAAACTCTCAGTACTGTACACAGAAGTGTTTATCTTTACACTTCTACACTTGCAGTATAGCACTGCATAGAATTCCACTATGTGGGGTCAACCAGAAGAGGATTCGTCGAGAGAAAGGGCAGACTGGTTCCCTTTTGGGTGCGGTTCCTCTACAGCAGGGCTGCCCAATCTTATCCACAAAAGGCCTGAGTGGGTTCAGGGGTTTCACTTCAACAAGTAGTAGCCATACCTTCCACTTGTTTTAATCACGGAGTTAAAAAAAAAAAAAAAAAAAAAAAAAAAGATATTAGATTGCGCAGTAGTGTTTTATTTTGGAAGCTTGGGGGCAACAATCACCTAATGGACAGCGAAACAGCTTTGGGACTGAAAGGTGACTGATTCAATTCCAAAAACCATTTGGTTTGTGTGGTGTGTGTGCTCACTATGGATGGGTTAAATGCAGTAATTTAAATATTTAAATAAAGGAATTAATACAGTAATTTTTGGGGGGTGGGGTGGGGGCGGCCATCTTGGTGAGACCACCTTGCTATAAGATCTCAAAATGGAGCCATTGAAAGCAAAAGCAGCTTGAAAACCCCGAAAAAAAGTTTACTGCCAACAGTCACAATACTTTAAATTCATAACTTGAACAATAAATTCATTGATGTTTGTAGTTAATTAAAATAAATAAATAATGTTGTCGCTGAGATTCGGCAAAAAAAAAAAAAAAAAAAAAACTGTTTTAAAATAAAATGTACATCTTGGATTTAAATATTTACATCTCCATCTTTTCATGCTATTCGAGTATAATTTTGAACAGAAAAGTGGTTGTACCAAGAATTGAAACATGTTATTTAGTCTTTTTTTTTTTTTTTTCGAACAGTGATTTAAAAGTGTGGAAGACGTGGCTGTTTATCTGAACCGAAAAACCTGACCCCACACGGGCTCCTCATCGGTAAGATTGGACCTTCCTACTCTACAGGTCCCTTAACTTGTGTCTCTCTCTCTCTTGCCCTGCAGTGGTCTGGTGAACTGTTCAGGGTGTACCCAACCTTTACTCAGAGTCAGCAGACATAGACTCCAGCCTCCAAACAACACTAGCGATTTCGGTAAATGGTGAAAGGCTCGCTCGTCCTCGTCATTTTTGGTTTATCAAGGAAAAGAACATTTTTGCAAAGCTATCAATGATTGAAAAAAAGATTTTGATTTGAATCAACATGGTTTTGTTCAGATTGTATAAAGCTTGTAGGTGAAGGAGCGCAGAGCATTGCTCTGTTACAGAATGCAAACACAACGCTCATCTGGTGTTAAATCAGATACACCGAGAACCTTGCCAGCCCAAATCAAATCCACATCTAACGGCACGGAAAATTGGCATGAACATGGAAAATCTCCTTTGTGTCTGTCACCAGCCACTTCCTGAGCCTGTTAATGAACACGGCTCTCTCAAGCTGTACATAATTCATCACGGGAGCATGTGCCAGATGCCAGCGGAAAATGCCATAAAACCCGTGGAAGCCTTGAAGTGGACTGTATGGCCGTAGGAGTCTGCTCTCCTCAGCAGTGTGTTTCAAGAGCTTTCATCAGTCTTGAGTGCACTCTGTCAATAGCATCGGCTCACACTTGAAAACATTACTGTTTTCTTTTTCGACTTCCCAGCCACAGACCGCTTCGCTCGATTGGCTATTGTATGAGTAGCTGATCAGCATCACCCAGTTCCTGAACGGCTTACACGCCTACTGAATGTAGAAAGTAGATCTGCCCCCATCTTTTCTTACCTTGTATCTCTTTTTGCAGCCAGGCACAGGGCAGGCAAAGGGTTTCTCGTCGCCTCCGTTCATGCACATGGAGCTGAGGATGGACTCGGAACTAATGGCACTTTCGGTGGTCCAAGACTCATCACTGTCCGACTCCTCATAGTCTGCTTCCTCCTCGTCATACTCACTACCTGCAGGATGCACACACACACACACACACACACACACACACACACACACAGCCAAGCAAATATTTCACACGGCTCCTCTAGTTATGCAGGAAAAAAAGCGAGTAGTGTAGGTTTCTCCCCGACCTTTGCTTTACTTTGCTTTAACCAGAGCACTGACACACTGCCGTTGTACTTTTATGGAAAAGAATGTAAGCATGTTGTCAAGGGTTATGGGTTAATGCACAGGAAATGCATCAAGCCAGTAATCAGCATTCCCAAACAAACCCACACAAATAAAATGCCCTGACTTCCAATTGTGAGAAGGAAAGAGAAGAAATATCCCACTAATAAAGACCCTGAGAAAGTACAGCTATGGTTGCAGTGAATGCAGAAAATACAAAACGCATTGGAAAAGCAAGAAAATACTGCAGGTGTCTGTACCCCAGGCCGGCACTGCATCCATCAGAATATATTCATCATCATCATCATCATCATCATCATCATGTCTTATCCCTGTAGGGTAGTGTAGCAATTGGTCTCTTCCGGAGAAGATTACCCGGGACGCGGGAACGCTTGCTACTTGTCCCCAGAAACACGCTGACGGCTTTGCAGCCTACTCTTTTTTACAAAAGTCATCAATGGCTCTTTTACATGCCTCGCACCATAGACAGTGAAAGACATAGAAAGACATGGCCCGCCTTTGATAACCCAGTCAGCTGCACTGGGGGCAGAATATATTAAATACATATCTTTAACTGCACGATTTCCACAACTGTGCAGACTGTAATTCAAAATTCATATTAATGCATCATTCAGAGCTTCGTGTAGGGCTGCATCATACCCCCACCCCCCTGCCCCACCCCCCGAGTATTTTCCGACAACAGCTTTCATTCTCAGTCATGTTTTATCCTTTACTTATTTAGTCAAAATCAAATTGAAGAAAGTGCATATTTTCCCCCCACCAGTCCCTGTATTTTAGTAGAAAAACCCGACGACTATTTATAACAGCTGTAAAAATCAAGCCAGCCTCAGTTGTCTGAAATTCTGTGGGACAGAGAGCTGAGGGTAGAACCGTAGCCTGGACGAGAGCATGACGTTCAGATTTTCTTGCAGGAGCTAATCAGTGCTGTGAGAGCTGAATGTGAGGACACTGTGTGTTAATCGATTCATATTTATTCCAGGATGATGTTTAGTAGCAGGGGTGAACTACAGTGCTTTCACAGGGCTATGCTAATATACTCGCTCTGATATCTTAGTGTTTCTATAGTAACCAGAAATTTCTGTGCCGTATGCACAACCGAATTTACGCACAAGAATAGCAGTAGTAAATACTACTATACTACGTTATTTCACAAAAGAAACTCAAACAATGACGTTTTGTGTAAAGCCACATGTATTTCCTTATTCTCGCAACACTAAATATTTCATGTCGGAGGGCTTTCCTGGAAGCGTGACAAGCCAGTCCCACCTAATCTACTGCAGGGCCAACACAGATGCGAACAGCTAATAACGCTCACATTCACACTCTATGGGTAATATAGCTAGGTAAGCGAATGTGCATGGTTTTGTTATTGGGGACGGGGGGGGGGACAGGGGACGGGGGCTGGAGTACCCAGAGGAAAAGTAAGGAGAACATGCAAACTCTTGGTTGTGATGCTAACCCCGAACCTTCTCACTGTGAGTGCTAACAATTGTACCGGCCAGTATTTTCATTCCTAAAAAATAAAATACAGTTGCAGTATAAAAGTAATGACCATATCACATCATCTAGCTTAGTGGTCCCTAACCCCCGGGCTGCGGACCGGTACCGGTCCGTGGATCAATTGGTGCCGGGCCGCACAAGAAATAATTCATTATTTCTGTTTTATTTATTATCAGAGTCTGAACGATCTTTTATTTTTGAAAAACTTTTATTTTGAAAATGACCGGATTCTCTGTTACATGTCGGTCATTTGAGCGCTAAAATGTAACCCACAAGGGGACGACACATGAACAGAGGCGAGTTGGACATGTTTCAAACAATAGTGAGGATTTCGGGTGAGACTGAGAATGAGTCTTCATTCTCCCAGCTGGTGCACCATCACCTGTGGGGTGTTTTTTTTTTTTTTAAAAGAAGAGTTCGAGCTCGATTAAAAGTGTCACGCTTAATCCTGATTAGGGAGGCTGGCACATATCTCAGCCGACTCTGGGTAAGGGCATGGTATTATATTTACAATATAAACACCTCCGAGCCACGGTAAAATTGTCACGCGTTGACCGGTCCGCGGTGATGAAAAGGTTGGGGACCACTGACAGGTCATTCATTTTATAAGCTGCTTAACTATAAATCCGCGGCGCTCATCTCAGCAGACTCTGAGCGAAGGCGGCCCTGAACAGCTTGACACCCTGAACAGCTCGACAGACCATTGCAAGGCCCAAACCATTCACACTCACTCCAACATCTTGGAGTGTTTTGGGAAAGCCAGTTAGCCGACTGTGCATGTTTTCCCACGGTGGGAGGAACTCGGAGTACAGTAAAACCTCCGCTGACGAACGCTTAAGCTCACGAACTTTTCGCCTCAAGAACATTAAATTTGCGAGCATATAGTCTCTGCTGACGAACTAGTTTTCGGCGGACGAACCAAACCACGCGGTCGAACAGCGCCACGGTGGCGGCCACGAGAAGCTGACGCACGCTCACGGTGTCACGGTTCGTCACCCCCTTTCTTTGAGTGCGGAAGTGGTTTGTGTTTGCTAGACATTTTGGACCATATTGAGTGTACTTTTGCTATTATGGGACCGAAAAAGACGCCACCACAGGCGGAGATCATTGAAAAACACGAACGAGGTGTGCGTTTGTGTGACTCAGCGTCCCAGTACCAGTACGCTAAGTCTACCATTGCTCCCATCCTTAAGAACAAGGAAGCTATTAAGGGTGTGTGTGTGGCTAAGGGTGTTTCCAAACAGTAGGCGTTTCCAAACTCTCCTTCCAAACAGTAAGTCCCTCCCTCCCTCCTCCTCCCACTCCATTCCATCAAGCCGTCAACTACCATCACAAAGGTAAATAAAACCACTTTATTATACAGTACAGTTTATTTCTTTAATTACAATACAATAGCACATTTATTATACATAAAATAAGGTATATTTTTGTGTAGTTTTAAGGCTTATTTAGTAGAAAATTGTTTTATGGGGACCTGGGAACGGATTATTCTCATTTTAATGGTTTCTTATGGAAAATAAATGTTCGGAAGACGAACTTTTCGCCTCACACACACTTTCTGGGAACCAATTATGTTCGTGAGCAGAGGTATCACTGTACCTGGAAGCCCACGCAAGCATGCACGCAAATTCTACATAGAACAGGCTGGTATAAATTATCCTCGAATAGCATGTGTTGTATTCCACACACACACACACACACACACACACACACACACACACACACACGCTATAAAGCATCAGTATGAGAAGAGATATAGAATATGCAAATCTGTTATCTGGAGTATCGGCGTAATAAACACACTATTATTAATCAATCATTCTCCCTCGTCTACGCCCACATCCAAATCCACATTTATAGTGTGCAGCACCTTGAGCCCTTCTTTTTATATTAGCCTTCATTTTCTTCATGATTGTATTAAGTGGCAGCTCTCTGGTCACCCACAGGCCACCTCCTGAACAATTCTTTAAAGCTGTTGGAAAGCCCATGTCTGAGTTTCAGTCCCTGCAGCCATAACACTGGAATCGAGCACAATACGCTAAATGAAAAGATCATAGGTCAGACTCTATAAAGGTTTATGTGCAATTGCTTAGCACTGGGCCAAACAGTTGATAATTAAAGAAGGGAAAAGAATGTTGAGAGTTTTTTTTCACATGTTTACTGCTGAAACAATTTAAAAAGAGCACAGAGAGATCTGTTCTCACTTGTGTCTATCGCATTGACAACTGTAGCATTTTTGAGGAGAATTTTAGAAACGTGCTTAACCTGTTGGAGAAATATCAGTGGTTTGACGCACTGAAAACCTTGTGTGTGTGTGTGTGTGTGTGTGTGTGTGTGTGTGTGTGTGTGTGTGCGTGCGTGAGATAGAGAGAGGAAGTGTGTTTTGAGTACCTGTGGGAGTGCTGCTTCTGAATGATGAGGAGGGTGTGATAGGTGGTGTCACAGGTGGAGTGAGGTTGCCGCTGGTGTGTCGGGGCGGAGTGGACACACTGTTACGTGATAGGCTGCCTGTCAGAGATAGCGACAGCTTTGGCTGAACTTTCTTTTTCAGAGTTTCGTGCTCCCTCCTGGCTGCGTCTGTCATGAACCTACAGAGAAGAACGCAGCCCAAACGATGAAGATGATAGAAATCCTCGTCAAACACAGACATGTGTAATCACTTCCAAGTGGGCTGATCCACTGTGGACGCTTTCATTATCAAACGATTGGGGACCCGAGTTGTTTTGTTACGCTGTAAACGCTTTAAGAAATGCATGTCACAAAAATAAAAAAGTTCACACAAACATTGTTAAAGCTGGTGTGGAATTAACAGACTACAGTTGGAAACCACATCAAGTGGAGACTCCTCTTTCTACCAGCATCTGAGACCCAACACGCTCTCTCAGCATGGAGGATCCAGTCCTAAACCACGCTATACGCAGAATGTCAGAACATAAGCATCTGCACTATGAGGAGCATATGGAGGCTCAGATCCCAGTTTGAAGTCTCTAATAGAGCCATAAAGGGACTGGAGCCTGTCAGGGGAATCTAAAACACTACCATGCACAGCAATGCTGAAGCCCAGTGAATTATAAACAGGAAGAAGGCAGCTGATAGGGGTTCACTATAAAGGGATTGAGGATAGTTTTCAAATCAAAGTGAATACATTCCAGAGAAACATTTTGATAATAATAATAATAATAATAATAATAATTTCACTGAAAAAAAAAAAAAAAAAAAAAAAACGCCCAATGCATTAACTTTCTAATGCAAAAACAATCAACCAAATACATCTTGGTACTTGTAATGGAAAACAATTTAGCAAACATTAAGGACTGGACGTGTTTCCACATCACAAACTATTGCAATTCAGTGTGTGGTGCTGTGCGTCACCTGTTTATGTAGCTGAGAGCAACGTATGTGGGCTGCTGCAACTCCTGCTTCTCAAGCACGCGAGGATCCGTATCTGAGACAGAACAAGATCAGAGCAGTTGAGATAAACAGAAGATGCTCATGGACTGGCAGAAAACCGCTCTGAAAAACACACCCAACTTTTTAAACACCTGTCAGAACGACTACCTAGTTGCAGGTTTCCAGACAAAAATGAATGCAATTGGATTCAAAATGACTTGCAGAATGCAGTGCAAATGTTGCGTGAGAGTGTGAGGAGCTAATTATGTGCTAACAACTTTTTCCATGAAGGCACTCATTTTGAGTGTGGACCATCCCCAAAGCGTACATAAAGTAAATCTATTACTCATTTCATAGTCTCACTCAGTGGTTCTCGAAGATTCCTGCCACTCACCAACCCTCAATCGCTCCCAGATGGCAATTAACTTCATTAATCAAGTTTCTGTCATTAAATATAAGTGAGAAGCAGAATTAGTCAGAGGGCCTAACTAAATATGCGGAAAGTGCAGTTGTTCTTTCCAGGCATTTTGGTTTCATGTTGACATCACCAGAAACACACACAGTATATGTTGTACCACATTAGACTCATTTGTGTAGCCTCGTACAGTCCATCTGAGACATCTGGTCTGCTGCATTTTTGCATTGTCCTACATCAGCATGCACGGTGTTCAGAAACTTATCCAGATGCCTACGCCATTAGTCTAGTGTGCAAGTTAATGCAAAGAATGTGACCCCGCATTCGGTCCAAACTGGTCAAACCTCACACTGAGAGGACCCAACACTGCTCCTGAACCATTATCCCCAAGAAAGTGTTTGTCCTGCTTAAATGGCTTAAACGGTGAAGTTCTGCTGCCCCCTGGTGTGTGGAAATGTAACAACCCCCTGAAAAGCAGCCTGCTGGAAAACCTAAAAACTATGCAGGCCTGCATTTCTGGGAAATTTTTATCACAAGAGAATCCACAAGTCCCAGGACTTCATGTCCACTCTGTGTTTAACGCAGCCCAAAATTTCACTGCCCTGCCAGAGTAATTGTTTTCAGATGCCCACCTCTGCAGGCATTCCCCAACACCATTAACACAAAATGTTGCACAAAAAAGGACTTCAGATAATCATGGCCTACACACACACACACACACACACACACACACACACACACACACACACACATAGCTACAGTACAGCTTGATGCTTCTTATCCTGCTGCTGTGAGTAAACATATTTTCTCTCTGTTTAAACTAAACCATATTTGTCTCAGTTCTTCAGAAACCACACATTTTCCCTGAAGAGGGAGAGCAAGCCAACATGTGTGTGCGCGTGTGAATCTGCAGTGCAATTCCGGCCAGCGTGGCATCACACACACACACACACACACACACACACACTCGCACACCAGCACCTCATAATTACACAGGCATGCAGACGGTACCACCTGGTATTCGCCCGAGCCACAACGCCAAAGGGCACAGCGCTCTTTAGATAGCATCTATAAGGGCTCTGTACTCGTCTGAAGCACCAGGTAGCAGTGTGTGTTGTGTTTCACTGGCACTGCAACACTGAGTACTCTGACACTCTGCAGTCTTTCTAAAAGTGTTTCATTAGTCTGGGAACACTGTGTTGGAGATTGGACACTTTGCACTTGCATGCAATCATAAAAGACATGTTTGGATTAGTATTATTCTTCTGCACCTACAATGAGGGTAGGACCCGACCCCCCCCCCCCCACACACACACACAATTAGCCATAGATCAATCCCACAACACACTCTGTAAATCACATGCTGGCATCCGGAGGCCAATCAGGGACCTGGTGCAGCAGCTTACCAGATCCCAACTCCAGAGAGGAAGAGAGGTGGTCCAGCATGCAGGCAGGTGGTCCACCGTGGTGGTCTTTTCTCTTTTTTATCTCTAACACACACACACACACACACACACACACACACACACACACAGTCCACTGAGACTAAGCCAGAGTTAATGTAAAATGCTTATTATGGTTAGGAAAGTAGTACAGGAGTGAAAGCATGAAAAGGACAGATGGAGAGAAGTACCACAACCCATCACAGAGACAGGAAAGAATGAATGAGGCAGAGCAGAATGCCTTCTTTCCTCCTCCTCCTCCTCCTCCTCCACCTCATAATAAAACCAGAACCAATTGTGCGATGGAAACGAAGGCTAGGTATCACAGTGTGAACATGCAAGCGTGTGTAAGGAGATGAAGCAGCACACCGAACGCATTCATTAGAACGAAGCCATAAACGCAGGCATGTTCGCCTCATTGGCTCTTTATGTACCTCATCCTGTTTTCCTCACTCTACCTCTCAGCCAGCACAAACACTCTCTGCTGTTCAGACATGACTGCCTCCCAGCGTCCTCCCTCCTCCTTGGCTCTGCTCTCCCAGTGCACTGTGGGATGCCTTTGTGTGGCCCTCTTCATGGTGACATGTTTACGGCAAAGGCCCATGTGGGAACGTGGGCTTGTGACTAGAAACGTGGAGCACCGAAATAGCACCGATTGCGTTCATGGATGCCATTACTTATTCATCTGGCTGAGCAATATTTATGCAACATGTCATCATGACACTTCAGCATCAGAGTCCCTCATGACACTCTTGATAAAATCCTGGTACCAAAATTAGGAACAACCAACCGGCCACCTCAACCAGTGAAGGTAATACGAGGCTTTCCTCTCGTTACCCGTGATTAGCGTGAAGCAGTGCTGGGCCGAGCTTATTCACAGGCATCCTCTCTCCTGCTGGAGCTCAATGGAACTGGAAGAACAACGAGAAAGAGGGGCGCTATTTGGTAGAGGTAATTAGCTCAGCCAGGTGCGGTTATGGGAGGACCACTAACCGCTCCTTAAATTTATTATTTCCGCTGAGCTTTCAGGATGCATTCCAGGTGCTGTAAATGAGCCACCAGTTCAGGGAAGCCGAGAAAGTCTTATTGGACAACATGACGGAAGATGTAATTGGAACAAGGCTAGATATTATTAGTCAAAATGTTTCCTGCGCAACAGAGCTCGAATTTCTAATCTTAGCGATATTGAACTTGAGTTTTAACTCGGACAATGGCGTGAATTGTTGATTTTTAGATACGTATAACGGGTTGATGTTTTAAAATACAATTAAATGCATTATTGACTATGTTCCCTTGCATTGGATATGAGAAATGAAATATTCGGATTGGCTACTGTACTACTGGGATATTAGCTCATGTGAATATACAATAATAAAAAAAAATACTGCAGAGTGAGTTGCTGAACCTGCTTTACTTCAAAACAAAACTAATAATTTTTTGAAAGCAACAATTTGTAATGGATATATTTTCATTTTCGGGAATTATTAGTGAATTTTGCTCGATGTAGTTTGCGTTTATTCATCAGACAAGGCCAGGTGGAAAGGCAGCAAAATGGAAATTATATGATTCAGAATTTGAATAAAAAAATTAACATACTTTACTTCTCACACTGTGGTGTAGATATAATAAAACAGTTCTTCCACCACATGTCATCGTTCTTGGCTGAGAGCTGACTTGGTGCTAGGTATCTCGATCGCTGTCAGCTAATCTACAACTCAATTTTATTAAAAATTCATGTTAATAAATGTACATCATTACTGTATCAAAGTCCAGGTGTAGAAATATTAGTACTGTACAAATAGAAATGCACTCCGATAGTGCAGGCCTCCACCAGAGTAGTACAATCTCTACACTTTTCATTCCAGGGTTTACTGCAAGATTATATTGCATTACTTTGCCCCCTTGTGGATTGTTCTGCAATTATTTTGGAGCTGTATTTCCTCCCAGTATATTGCAGGTGGTGGTGGCGGCGTAGTGGTTAGCATGTCCACCTCACGGCAAGAAGATCTGGGTTCGATTCCCGGCCTGGGCATTTCTATGTGGAGTTTGCATGTTCTCCCCGTGCTTGCGTGGGTTACCTCAGGGTGCTCCGGTTTCCTCCTACAATCCAAAGACATGCACAGTTGCTTAATTGGCCGTTCTAAATTGCCTGTAGGTTCGCATCGTGCAGAAGGCAATGGCAAACCACTGCACTAATCCTGCCAAGAAAACCTCCATGAAGACAATAACCAGTGCGTTATCCTTCATGGCGGTTCGCGAATGGTCGTCCTACGACTCAGGCACTAGATAGATAGATATTGCGGGTGATTTCAACTTTTATAAAATGTAAAAAAAAAAAAAAAACACTTTCAAAAGTCTCCAGGATATGGATCATACCCACAATTTAATCAGTTATTCGTTGAACCAAGACCCACATTTGGTTAAAATTTCATGGAAATCCTTTGATTAGTTTTTCAGTTATCATGGTCACAGACACACCCAAAGAGACACGCAAACACACAGCCAAATCTCAAAGACCCTTTGTGCAGGTTATAATACTAGGAAGAGTACTCCTGGTGTGGAGACCAAACTACAGAGAGGGTCCACAACTTTGAAAAATATTAGATTAGATTCAACTTTGTTGTTACTAATGTAATACTGTAAATACAGGATAACGAAATTCAGTTTAGCATCCAATCAGAAGTGCAGAGAGCAGCAAGTGCAAAAAAAAACCCCCAAAAAACAAAAAACAAATATTATATTTTATAGGAAACAGTTATGTACAGATTACGTATAAATAAGTTACTGGTATATGAGCAGTTATGTACAGATATGGGCAGTAGGGGTAAGAATAAATTAACATTATTTACCTAAGAGAAATATACAGATGTTCTATATTACTGTATTGAAGCTATGTATAATAATATAGACTATATTCATATACATATATAAAATATGCAGCTGTAATGTACAGATATACAGTATGTATACATGTAATACGCAAATATGCAGATGCGGTATGTACAATTATACAAATGTGCTTCGTCTTCTTTTTGGCTTTTTCCCGTTCTCGAGAGTCGCCGCAGCGAATCATCTGATTCGCACATTTGATTTGGCAGAGGTTTTTACGTCGGATGCCCTTCCTGTCACAACCCTTTAGCAAGGGACAGAAACACGCTGACGACTTTGCAGCTACTCTTTACGAAAGTCAGCAATGGTTCTTTTACATGAACCTCTCACCATAGACAGTGAGAGACATGGCCCGCCTTGATAACCCAGTCAATTTTGGTTTGTCTCTTCATTAAACATTAAATGAACAAACCCTTAATGAATTTAATTAAGGAACATCACAGACTTTGCTTACTCTACCTATGCTTCAGGTCTGTGTAGACTGTATAGATCACTTGTGTTCTTCTAAGACAACTACATACAACGGTCGTGTCCTACACCAGACA
Organism: Plotosus lineatus; assembly: GCA_024760905.1. Classification (NCBI taxonomy): domain Eukaryota; kingdom Metazoa; phylum Chordata; class Actinopteri; order Siluriformes; family Plotosidae; genus Plotosus; species Plotosus lineatus. The sequence goes on from CM045728.1 coordinate 47,756,623, forward strand.
GTGGCAGTGTGATCTCTTCGTTACACTGTTAGTGGTTTCAAAACACTGTACTGTTATATAAGGATTCTTCCAGACATAAACCAGCCAATATAGACAAAGGTGCAATTGTGTCACAGGATATTCTACATTCAAGGCCATATCTGATTGTCTATTTAAGATTATTATCGAATGTTGTGCCTCCTGTCCAACCATCGTCCATGGAAAGCAAGTAATAAACAGCTAAGGACCTTGAAAGTAAGACAGGGAGAGGCTTAAGGGGCCATCAACACATCAAATACAAAAACAGCACCATGTGTTGATATATAACAAATATGGGAAAGTGCTGTAAAATGTACAGGTGAGCCAAGTCTATCTGAAATGACTTGAGGAGTTAATGGGTGTCAACAAAGGGACACATCAATTTCCCTCTGTGGAGACTGGCCTTTGCTCTGATACACATTTTAAAATGGCTGCTGTTCTTTTTCTACCGGGAATGTGTGCCAGGGCCTGTCCGACCAGCACAGTGTTTATATTAACTTGAAAAAGAAATCAAGTGCGGCATCAAAAAAAAAAAAAAAAAAAAAAAAAAAAAAAAAAAATCAACTCATTTACTTGAAAACAATGTGTGTTTGCAAATGTACACTGTATGTTGTTTTCATATTAAAAAAAAAAAGCACTTGGAAACTGTATCATTAGACAGGTGTAAGACCACGATCACCTGACACAGGAGAAAACTGATATTTGTACCTGAAAGCCAATTAGTGCATATTTTTAAGAATTTTCATTTGAATATAAAAAAAAAACAAGCAGAAATGTTTTTTTGAATAAAGTCAAATTACCAAATATCTGTATGTAGTCTATTTTTCTACTCCATCTTACTAAAGGTAACAGGAAAGTCTGAGAGCCGAATAGATGGGAGTTCAATACGTGGCAAAACCCTGAAACAAGAAAAGCTACTGCACCGCCATCATATTTGTGGCCTCGGCGAGGTATTATATGCGAGAGGACACTAAATGCCAAGTAAATGTATTATAGTCAGTTGTTCTAACTGCACAGAGATTGAAAAAGAGAAAGTGGTTTTCTTGAATACTGACAATTATTAAAACCCGTAGCGCCACATGCTGAAGAACTGTCCAGAAAAAGGCGAACCAAATGGTTCAATAACACGTCCAGGGCGGATTTGAACATAAACAAGTTTCAGATCGGAGTCTGCAATGACCATTATATAACCGATGAATATTCATGCAAAACTCTTTTTGTGTAGTTTGACATGAAGGACAAAAAAAAAAAAACATTCCGATGTAATTAAGGTTTTGTCAGATGGAAAGGCACATTTGTTGCCAGGCGTCCTTTCTTTCATTTCTAAATAACTTACATAAAAAAAAAAAAAAAAAAGAATTAGTCATGTTTAAATTTTTCCAGTGAAACTGTCCCTTGCTGGAGATTAACAGTCATAAAGACTGTATGTGAGATCAACAACAACAACAACAACCAAATAAAGGGAATGTGCAACCTTTGACCTAATTAGAGAAAAAAACCCTCCCAACACACCAAGAGTATGACAGCGCCACCTAGTGCTAATGCCTCACCTTGGCACGTGGTATGTAGACCTCCTTTTTTTTGGCCTGTTCCTAATTAAAGCAGAGAATGTGTTTGAGCAGCAGGTCCCCAGATGAGGAGGAAGAGAGGCCAGAATCTGCCAGCATACCCTGTAATTAGGCTTCCTTGCCCTTTGCAGAGCGTGCCAGATTTTGCACTTCGCAAAGAGTGCGGAGGGAGGAAGGAGTGCTTCCAAGAATATTTATTTTAACTCCAGAGACCACTAATTACCTCATTACTGACCCATAAGACCGATCACACTTTCAAGTCACACCTACAATCCACACGGGCCACATCATCCATTGAAAGCAGCTAATAAGTAACTATGAACCTTGAGAGAGAGAGAGAGAAGCCTAAGAGGCTTTCAGCACATCAAACAGAAACACAACAAATACAGGAATGTGCAATAAAATGTAAAGGGGAGTGAAATCTATATGAAATGAGCTAATGAGTGCCAGCAGAGAGAGAGAGAGACGCAGCAATTTCCTTCTGAAATTCAGTAGCATCTTTGTCAAATATTCGAGACTGACCTTTGCTGTAGTGCCATTATAAAATGGTCATGATTCATTTCTATCACCTATATCAGGTAAGTCAACTCATCTTTGTGGCAAAAACATTCTTTAAATATACAATTTTTGTTTGTCTAGAGACTCGAGAAGTATGGAAGCCCAAAAGGGACAGGCATTCAGAGATTTTCAGAAAATTTCCTAAATTTTCCTGCAGTGAGTTAATTTAATTTGTTTTCCCATGATGGAGTTATTTATACTATCTGTTAGAGCAGGGCATAAAGCTATTTCCATCTGTGTCGAGCCTCGATCGAAGAGAAACGAGACATATTGAACCGCTTCTCGGACACCGCTACACGGAATGAAATTGCAATGAAAAGCCTTTCAGTAAATGCCACGTTGTTGTTTTGTTATGCCAGGATCATATTAATTATGTCACATCACAGAAAAGTTTTATTATTTGAAGATCTTGAGAAAATGCTCCTGTTGTCCCAGTAAAACAACGTTTGTTATCCCAAGATAATGATATAAATAACTCAAGATCATGGGAAACCAAATTCAATTATCTTGTTACCACAGGAAAATGGAGAAAATAAAATGTGTGTCCACTTGAAGCGTCCTCATGAAAGAGATCAAGGATACAGACATTAATATCAAAACTATAACACAATAAGACTGATTAAGCTCAAGCAAGCCCCGTATAAACAGTCTGGTACAGGTTTAGATCCTTTGGGCTTTGGGCCTAAAGGTTTCAGTAACAATGACATGTTTGGACACACCTAATTCAATTAGAATAACTGGGTGGGACCTGATGTTTGACTGATAGTGAATATGAGAGGAACATCAAAAATGCTCTGGATTTGATTTATTTAAGACAATCATTTCCCTATTTTTGTACTATAAAATGTAAACCAGATTCATTTTGCTTAGTTTTACCAGTCAGCCAATTGGCCACTTTGTGAAGGATGTTAAACCAAAGCAGTAACATTCAAATCTCTGGCCAATACTATGTGACAGGACATTGTGTGTGTGTGGGGGGGGGGTGTCCAGACGTCCCCATGTCCCCACATGTACAGGTGGCAAGGTAAAGGTAAAGTCTGTTGGGCTTTTTACACCTGAGCCTAGTGACGCATCAGGTTGGCGCTTATCCCTGGTTTCCGTAGCGTGAAGCGACCAGGAGTTCAACTCCTGGATGGGACGCTAGTCCATTGCAGTTTACCTTCCCAGTATATTTTTACTGGTACCCATTTATACTGCTGGGTGAACAGAGGCACACTTGTGGTTACGCCCTTGTCCAGGGATCTTCGCACAGTGAGGGTTTAACTGGGATTTGAACACACAACCTCCTGAGCATGAGTCCAGCACCCTAACCACTACACCACCAGCCAAACATGCCTGATTTTCAACTCAAACCTGCAGCTTTAACATTTAAAACATCCACAATGAATAGAACTGTACAGTGTTACAACAAGCATGAACCCGTCCACAGTTCATACTGAAGAAACCATCGAACATTTACAACACAAATCTGCAAACTCGTACTGCATTCATTTAATTTTATACATTTATACGCAATAAAGTTTTCTTGTCACTTTCATTTAGCTGGTTCCATAGATTTTGAAATCCTCTGCTCAGCTTTGTGTTGTATGTCTGCAAGTTATTTAGTATCCGAGCTTTTCCTGTTGAAAGCAATGGATGTATTTTTGTTCAGCCATTTCGGTTTACAAGGTTGTTCTGTAAATTCTCCCATGGAGCCTTTACATTCATGATTTCATCAGATGGCTAATAAGACATCTACAGAGAGGACAGGTGCGTGTAGATGGCATGCAAAGGCACAGGATGCCAACCAGAATCAAAATATTGTTAACTCATTGGCAAATAATTTTAATTACTCTCTCATTTCTCTCACTGTCATTTGCCAAACTGCTTAATCCTAACTAGGGGCACGGGGAGGCAGACTCCTATCTCAACCAACACTGGGCGAAGGTGGAGTACACTCTGATCAGTTTGGCACACCATCACTAGGCAAACACAAACACACACACACACACACACACACACACACACACACACACACACACACACACACACACAGGCAATTTGGAACAGCCAATTAGCAAAAGGTGCTAGTCATTGAACTGTGAAAGGAAACTGGAGTACCCAGAGGAACTTGTGCAAGTATGTGGAGAACATGCAAACTCCACAAAGAAACACCCAGGCATGGGACTTGAACGCATGACCTTGTTTGTGAGGCAAATGTGCTAACCACTATGCCACCCATTTTAATTATTACAAAATGAAATAACTGGATATATATTGGATATAATCTCCAGTCCAAATAAGTCAGTATGTAAGAAAGCAATCCAGAAACCTATGGGTGTGTGTGTGTGTGTGTGTGTGTGTGGGGGGGGGGGGGGGGGGGGGAACAGCCCACAAATGGAAAATATCCTCATTTTAATAAAGAGACAGGATAATTTATAAATAAAGCCAAAAGGTTTTAATACATGTGCTGCCCAACACTACTGGTTTTGCTTTGCTGTGGCTCTCAAATGCTCTTAAAAAAAAAAAAAAAAAAAAAAAAAAGAGATTTCATATTTCAAAGGTTGCAAGGACAATGCCTTGGAAACTAACTTGCAATTAAGTGGGACTGGTCTATATCCAAGTACATGGCTCCCTCTGTTGGTCAAAAGCAATCAATACAACAGTATCTGTAGCACAACCACTACCACATTCTGTCACACAAGCTAATATTATGGCTACTGTTTGTTAATAGGTGAAGCAGTGATAAATAACAGTGCACATCTGCACGGTACATGAACTTAGAATGGTGATGATCACCAAGGATGCGCAGGCGGTATTATTCCAAAAGAATTAAAACATTATTATATTACTGTATTCATATCACTGACATCTCCCTTCAGGCTTTTAGTTAAAGGAATTGCAGCAGATGGACATAATCATTAAAAAGCACGACATCAACATATGACTCATGGTCATAAAATGCAATGCTGAAAACAACTGCTGAGGCCCTCAGATTTACTACTAACATTTTCAAACCTTTTCATGAAAAGGAAATACTTTTGAAGTGAAGCTACCATCAAAAGTTTGAGAAACACCTCCATCTCCCCAGTTTTTTTTTTTAATGTATGCTGTGGAAGTTCTCTGTGTGCTTGGAAATTAAAGCATAACAAAACAGATGTAGGAAAGAAGTTGTGAGACTTTTCTATTCAGCACAATTAATTCATTGATTTTCGGAACCGCTTAATCCTAATTACAGGAGGTTGGTGCCCATCTCAGCCGACTGTCGGTGAGGGCAGAGTACACCCTGGACAGCTCGCCAGGCCATCGCAGGGCAGAAACACACCTATGGCTGTGCAGCCTTCTCTTGTCAAAAGTCAGCAATGGTTCCTTTACATACCTCACACCATAGACAGTGCACTGGGGGGGGGGTGGCAATGACAATCCATTGAGCGTGGAGAATGAACCCCTAACCTTGGGATCAGTGATTCAGTCCCTTACCACCAGGCCACCACTGCCACTATTTAGCACAATTTAACTAAAAATTTTGTGACTAGTCAGAGTAGCCACGGTTTAAAGATCTCACAGCTGAACACACCCGTTGGCATTTATTCAATGTAAATGCACAGTTCACATATTAATTAGTTATAATATTCACAATAAAATAATTATTATTAATATTTAGTCATGATCTAAGATTATCTTTTCTGCATGCCAAATGACTTCAAGTTAATAGAGTTCTAAAGATCCAAATCAGATTAAGTCATTAGTTTACGTGAATGTTTGCAGTATGGCAAATGAGCGGACAATTATTTAACTTTACAAACATTTCCGGTTAGCTTTGAAGTTGGAAACAGCTTTGTTATGCTTCATACATCCTAAATATCATTATAAAGTGAATATTTGGCACAAAACATAATACATTTTATTCAAAAATAACTGATACAGAAAATTGTGAAAATATACTAAAATCGACTATTTTCCTTACATCTTTGATGCCGTTGAACTGTCAGTTAAAATTGTCTGATTGAATTAAAAATATTTTACAGGATTTTCTAAGGTAACCTCACAAAATGTGCAATGTAAGGTTAGATATTTTTTTTACCCATATAACTTTGAAACACCCTAGTACTTAAAGCATGTGCAGATCAACTAGTGGCGGTTTTCAACACCATCTTTATCCTCTCACTACTGCAATGCACTATTCCCACCTGCCTCAAAACAGCCACCATCATTCCAGTGCCTACGAAGAGCACAGCAAGCTGCCTATATGACTACCACCCAGTTGCCTTAACCACCATCACCACCAAATGTTTCAAGAGGCCCGTCTTGTCTCACATTAAGATTGTCGTCTGCTGATCTCGCTCCACAGCAGTTTGCATACAGAGCGAACAGGTCGGTTGAGATTGCCATCAATACAGTCCTCCACACAGACCTACACAGCAGCAACTCCTATGTGAGGATTCTGTTCGTAGACTTCAGCTCAGCTTTTAACACTGTCACACCACATAAATTGGTTCAGAAGTTGGACAATCTGGGCCTAGGGAGCTCACTGTGCAGCTGCATACTAGACTTTCTCAACAACAGACCTCAGAACATCAGGATTGAGAACAAAAATTCTCCACTCTCATGCTGAACACTGTAACACCACAGGGGTGTGTTCTTAGCCCTGTCCTCTTCTCCCTCTTGAAATACCACTGTTCGCAAACTCACACCAGCAATATTATTACTAATCAAATTACAATACTAATCAAATTCGCTGAAGACACCATCGCTATAGGTTTGATTACAGATAACTGGGTCAGTCGACAGGAAGGAGGTCTGGCATCTGTGGAAATGGTGTGACAACAATCTGTAACTTAACACATCGAAAACCAAGAAGATAATTGACTTTAGCAGTGTTAGATCTAGAGCGGGTTCATGAGGCAGAGCCGCATTCAATTTCTGCCTGATGCATCTCATTTTCCCTGTTTGGGCCTTTGGCTGCAACTGAAATTGTATAGATGTGTTTCGGTATTTTTTTTATTGTAGTGTTCGAATCTAATTAAAATAGGCCAAATCAGAAACAAATTTCTAAGGAGCAAACTCAAAAATAGATCAATAATGAAACTGTACTTCCTGATTGAAGAGTGACTACGTTTTGTAAGCCCCACTCTGATTGGTCAGTATTGTCCATGTTATGCGATGAGGTTCGTTGATAGAATTCGTGCCTGTTTCCGGTTATACATGTGTCGGCGTTTTATTTACATTAGCTACAATGGCGTAAGCCAAACTTTCCAATTTTTTTTCCGACAAAGAGATCCAAGACGTATTCAGACAATGAATCAGATACTGAAGAGGTTGAAAACACTGAAAAGGAAGCCACTGATAATATTACAAAGAAATTCCAACAAGAATGGCTAAATAAATTTCCCTGGCTTCGATATGAAGGAACAGAAATGTTTTGCCGCATATCTGAAGAGAATTGAGGAGACAACACTTTCATGAAAGGAACAAGCACCTTCCGGACCAGTACCATAAGGTAATTATTTTTGTGTCAATTATCACAGACAATAATACATACAGGTAATAAAGGACATTATTCTAATACATGATCTCATAAATAAAGGCCAAAGGAGATAAAAATGAAACACATATACAGGGATCCCTCACATTCCGCGGTTAATTGGGACCAAGATCCCCTTGCGGCCGCTGAATTCCGAAGTAGAATCAACCCCCCCCCCTTGACATATACGTACATGTATATGTGTATATAATATCAATAAATACATATTCAATGCTATAAATTCTTATAATAACAATTAAACAATCAAAAAGAATGCATAAGATGTAAATAAAATATAAATACACACACATACAGACGTGCACCTCACATAACAATGTAAGTGGTTTTGATGGTGGGGTTTTGGGTGGTTTTTTGTTTGGATTTTTTTTTTTTTTTTGCATAATTGGCCTTGTTTTGTAGAATTTTCCTTAACTTTTCCCCTATTCTTCCTTAATTCTTGTTTTAATAGTTTATGCAAAAATCCTAATTTCGATAAAAATGGACCATTTTTACTTTTCTGGCCTTTATCTCAAAAAGTGGTCTGCGCGACAAGCGCCTCCTTTCGGTGGAGCGCCTCACATATCATTCACCCTTCTGTGTATGTGTGAATAAGTGTGAATATACATGTATAGCTTAGTGCAGTTCCTTTGTTGTCTTTTGTGCATTTTCTTTTTTATAAGTGCTGATAAACTGATTTTCACTGTTCATGCAACAGCTGACAAAGATCTATTTATCTTTATAATGACCCTGACTATCTGTACAACCGGCAACAAGGTGACAGAGGAGGTCCGTCTACTGTAGACCACAGTTTCTTGTGTGCTGGACTAACTATCTCAAGCCGAAACGGATGACTGAGACAAATAGCATTCAAAGAGTTTCCAGAGCAGATTCTCTCTTGCAGGTGCGGTTTTCATTACAAATCCTTTCACACTCAGCCACCAGGCGAATTCTGAAGGAGACAGGGAGCTGTGGCATCATGTTACAGAAGTAGAGATTGGACGGACACTTCAGCTCATATATCAAACCAACACAGCACAGTTTCAGCACTGATAATTAATGTAATGAAAGAGTGATTACGGTGAAAGAATGATCCGTGACCTCACTAGAGAATTCCCGGAGAACTGAAGCCTCTGTTGGCCTTCAGTCTTAATTAAATGTTTAGTTATTCATGCCAAGCAAAAGCTAAAGGTATTTTCGTGAATGATTATGCAAGCTCTTTAAAATTACCTACTTTAGTAAGATCGGTTTGGCAAGAATTTTCTTTCAAAATAGCAAGATCCAAAGCAATACTTGCTTTACCCAGAGTTACAACCTTCCCACTAGCATAATGAAAGCTGCTGAAAAAGCCTTTTGCAAAAAACCAACATCACACAGTCCAACGTATTCTGTTCTTAATGACATTGGCAGCTAACCTGGAAGGCAACATACCTGCGGTCAAGGGTGCTGACCACTCCTCTGAACCCTGTTTTTTATTATTATTATTTTTTTTATATGTTATAAATCGGCACCATGTCCTTACCATGTGTGTATTGTTACTGCATATGTAATTTCCTTCCATCAACAAGGTTTGTTGTAATATAGCTTTCCTCTGGAGGGCAGGGGTGGTCTTGTGGTAAAGGTGCTGGATCACTAATCCCAAAGTTGGGGGTTCAAGCCCCATTCTCAACTGGTTGTGACTGTCCCAAGTTCAGCTAACTGGGTTATGAAAGGCACGCCATGTCTCTTACTGTCCATGGTGAGAAATTCATTTAAAAGAACCATTGCTGACTTTCGACAAGAGTGGCTGTAAAGCCGTCAGCGTGTCTCTGTCCTGCAATGGCCTGGTGAGCTGTCCAGGGTGTACTCTTTCCTCGCCTGGAGTCAGCTGGGATGGGCGCCAACCTCCCCGTGACCCTAATTAGGATTAAGTGGTTACAGAAAATGAATGAATGAGCTTTCCTCTGGCAAAAATAATGATTTATGGCATTTAAATCATTTCAAAACTTCTGAGGGGTTTTTCTCTGTATTAATCACCCGAGCAGGCACTATTTAACTATGTGAATGTTTTTCCGCGAAGCACGAGCACCTTTTTTACTCCTCATATGTAATCAGCACACACTTTTTACTCTTCCTACTGCTCACACACACACACACACGACAATTTCTTTTGGGACTAGACAATGATGTCAGTTAGTTTTGTTAAGGTTATGTGTATTTATTTCAGAAAAATGTAGAAATGCTGAATAAATACTTGCAGTAATTTTGAAAGGTAAAATTAAGACTAATATGTTTTACATTACTTCCCATGCCCATTGATGTCAAGTTGTGTGCTGTGTGTTACATTGGTGTACACATGTTAAATCAAGAGTAATATATAAATACTGCACATGCTATGTTTTCCCACATATACACAGTCGCCAAGTGGATAAAAAAAAAAAGAAAATACAATGGAATACAATGATTTTGATTCCCGTGAAATACCTGACAATTGACTCAAAATAAATGAACAAATTTGGATAAAGTTTCACTGGCCAGACATCATGATGAACTGGTTGGTGATGGAGAGAAACTGCCTCATCCATACAAAAACTGACTCAGGGAAAGTTAAAGAAAAACGTAAAACAATAAAAGATAGAACACTTAATGTATGAATGTGAACTTGACAGATATTTACAAACTTCCCTCTGATAAAGAAAATCTTTGTATGAATATAATCAACACAACTCCAGCCATGTTCAGGAGATTTTATATTATGAATGAGGATGGGGCGATATGGCCTAAAAAGAAAATCTCGGAAATATTTTAACCAACATGAAATGTATGATTCTGATTTTGTTTAAAACAAGGAAATTTTTTTAATTAACTCTATTTTAAAGTGTACAGTACCTGTTATGAATTTGTACTATTAGCTCATTAAAATGATCATGTACATCATCATCAGCTGTTCCATCAGGCAACATTGCTTCCTGTCAAGTACGCAGAGTGCTGCCACACTGCTGCTGCTGTTATTACTGCTGCTGCTACTTCTACTGATACTACTACTTTTCCTACTACTACCACTACTGCTACTACTGCTGCTATGCAGGCGCAGCAACATATTACCATCTTCATTGATTGTTAACGCCTCGGCAATGATGCAAACGCATTGTTTTGTCCTACTAGTTGGGCTGCATGCAGCAGACACCAGTCTAAGATAGTAGTGTTGACCAGTGCTGAGCTGTGTGAAAAGCATATACAGGGATCCCTCGCTACTTCGCACTTCAATTCATGCGGCTTCAGTGCATCACGCTTTTTTTTTTTTTAAATACTCATAGAATTAAAAAAAATAAGGAAATTAAGGAAGAATAGGGGGAAAAGTTAAGGAAAATTTCACAAAATAAGGCCAATTAAGCAAAAAAAAAAAAAAAAAAAAACCCCAAACAAACAAAAAACAGCCCAAAACTTCCCATCAAAGCTAGGTGCGCATCTGAGTGTGTGCACACACATCTGTGTGTACTCAGATGTGCAACTCACATAAAAATGTATGTATGTGTGTATTTATATTTTATTTACATCTTATGCATTATTTTTGAATGTTTAATTGTTATTATAGCACTCATTTTTTATTCAGCGGCCGTAGGGGGATCTCGGTCCCACTTAACCACGGAAAGTGAGGGAGCCCTGTCGCTGCAACAAATATGGAAGTATCTGAATATTTGTGTTGAGTTAGGAGAAGGTACAGTGCACAGGATAGAATTAAGAGAGAGAGATATAGCAGAGACTATTCACCATTTTCTCTCTTTAACTGTGACACAGGAGGATAAGCACCTTGCTGATATGTCAGTTCTTTTTAATGTGGAGGCACGGGTTCGAATCCCGCTACACCAATTGTAATTATCTACAAGTTTACTCGTTTATTTTTGCTCCTCTATTCATATTTATGAGACATTACATATGTTTCACATTATTGCACAGCAGAGTGGAGCAACATCATTCAGGACTGTTAATATGGACTGTCCATATCCCTGTCACGTAACTGAACGGGTTGGTCTGTGTTCGATTGCTCATCCTTGGTGTCCTGGATGTTGGCAGTGAATTTTTGGACTATCAAATTTGTGATACTGAAAAAATAGACTTAGAATGTTTAACGCTCACATTTTTAGTGTTGATTTTGTGAATATTGGGGGGGGGGGAGCGAAAATGAGTGATTAAAAATAAAAGGTCCTGAATTCACAGGCAAAAAAAAAAAAAATCAGATACAGTAGGCCCTCATTATTCACGGGGGGTTCGGTTCTGGTCCCTCCTACGAATCAAGATAATCCGCGAGTTCTGTACCTGGAAGTAAAACCCCATGTATCATATTATATGCATGAATGATCAACCAGAAGTAAAATACTAACTAAAAGTAACCATCACTTGCTCACTTGAAAGATTGGAAGTCCAGATAAGCCACGCTTCATCTCACAAGCTCTGAGTGTCACTTGCGACAAACGCCTCACATTCAAAGGGGAAGGACTTAAGCAGCGCACTTTAATAGAGGTGAGCGTGCGGTTTGTGTTTATAGAGAATAGATGACCGGATTTAATTCAGGTGTGAACTGCATTCAGCCCAAGCAGCTCAGCCACACCCCTCAGCCGGAGCGGGGAGAAAACAGACACACACAAACATTCTAAACATTAATTTAGGTATTGTACTGGAATAATAATTGAAAAAGACTTTAATACTACAGCTTTACAACAGTTCAAATGATTATTCCTCTTCAGGCACTTCAGAGGAAACTGTCGTTTCTTCAAGAGAAAGTCTTATTTCTTCAGAAGAGACAACCAACGTGATTACCTTTTTCTGGTGCTTAGCCGGCGTTTGAGTGGCATCATAGAGCTTAACTGGTAATTAAAACACACTAAAAAAGGCTCATTGACAACTTGTGCGCGAATGAGGAAAAAGGGGCGTGTGCATCTCAACCAATCAGCAGGAAGGAGGACATCCACTGGCTGAATTTGAATCATATGACAGTCGCTCAGCAATCTGTAAATAGTCAAGGGCGTGAGTGCAAAACTGCAAAGAGTCAAGGGCCTACTGTACTTAATTTTGGTGTAAAAAGAATTCAGTACTAGTAATTTGGAGGTTTTTAAATTTCAAAATGTGATGAGACTGACTTGCTTCCATACACAAATAATAAGCAGAAATCAGAGAAAAAAATATATCCGTACAGGCCGTACTCTGAAAATGTTTCCTTTGGGACAATTCTGTAGTCTGCTAGACTGTTTCAACCAGACCTACTATCGGCAGGGCCTCTAGGCAGAACTACTTGGCACGAAATTCAAGCTTATGTCTAAAACCGGATGCGGATCCCATGTCATTCCTTGATAAAAAGTTAAATAATGATAACAGATGGGAATAGTGCCTCATCAAACGACATTAGGAAAAGGTAAGAGTCTTTAGTATGTGGAGGGAAAAAGAAAAGAAAAGGGAAGAAAAAAGGTTGCTGAGCATTGGGTTTAGCTCCTGCTTGAAATGCACAGGATAAAATTGCCTTCCATAGTGCCTTTTGTGGTCAAATAATTTCATTTATTTAATATGTTAAAATAATTGTCTGTATCGCTTAAACATATTAAACATTATGCACAAATTATACTGTAAGGATGACCAGGGCAGTGGTGGCCTGGTGGTATAGGGCACTCAATCGCTGATCCAAAAGTTGGGGGTTTGAGTCCCACTCTCCACAAGGTTGTCACTATCCCCCCCAGTGCAGCTAACTGGGTTATCAAAGGCCAGCCTTGTCTTTCACTGTCTATGGTGAGAGGCATGTACAAGAACCATTGCTGACTTTTGTAAAGAGTAGCTGCAAAGCTGTCAGCGTGTTTCTGTTCCTTGCTAAAGGGTTGTGTCACGAAGGGCATCTGACTTAAAAAAAAAAAAAAAAAAAAACATGCCAAATGAAACGTGCGAATCATTCGCTGTGGCGACCCCTGAAAAAGGAAAAAAGCCGAAAGGAAATCTCTACCTACTACTCTTTAACAATATGAATACAAAGTCTGGCTCCCTGGTGGTGCATCGACAAGGTGTGAGACCATTAACCCAGAGATCGCAAGTTCGAATCCAGGTTATTGCTAGAGTCATCCATGACCATGGGAGCTAATTGGCCGAGCTCTCACAGGAGGGAGTGATGGCATACGTTCATTTCCCTCACAACCAAACATGGGCATCTGTGATCTCATTCGCATGGGGTGGGGCAGATAGCACTTTCCATCTGAGTGTGTTAGACCGCAACCTGTGCCACAGTTCAAAAAGTGGCGGGTGGCTCGCAGGTCACAGAGGGGGCAAAAGCATGTACAATGCTGGCCACCCACCTCTTTTCAGAGTGCTGTTTAGTAACAATTTACAACACTTTTTCCTTCAGGATCAATGAAATGGTATGAATTACTATACCTGCAGAGCTGTCTAGGGGGAACGCTGCTTCTGAAAAATACTTTTGGATTAGCAGCTCATTTCTTGGGGACAGTTTTATTTAGCATATGAATGAACTTGATCATTTTTCGCAATGTTTATGTGGGAACCATATCTCTGCTGATATGAAACACCACTGCATCCAGAGACAAGAAGCTAGAATGTGTGATAAGCACTCACTGCCCATGCAAGGTGTGGTAAGTTCCACTGAGTTTAATTATTTAAAATGTAAACCGTACATAATGGTACCAGCTGCTGGTTCTGGCTCTCCATCACAAAGCTGATGTAATTTTGTTATGAAATTTACAAGATTATTTAACTCCATATCAGAACTTAAATAAATATTTGCTGCTAATTATTGTTAAGGTCATTTGCAAAACAAAGATATTCAAAAATATGCAATGAACATCATATTTAATATTAATCAGTAAGTAAGTAAATAAATAAATAAATATACAAATGCTGTTTTTCCCTGTCTAAAAGTAGTCACATGACTCTACTTTCTGACTATCAACAATGGTGACAACAAGAAAGCCAGGTAGGCGAGCTGGCACTAGGGCTGCAACTAACAATTACAGTAGGCTCTTGACTACTCGCGGTTTTGCACTCACAGTTTGAGTATTCGCGGACTGCCCAGCAACTGACACGTCACTCAAATTCAGCCAATGGCTGTCCTCCTTCCTGCTGATTCGTTGAGATGATGTAACGCCCCTTTTTCCTCATTCACAGACAAGTTGTCAATGAGCCTCTTTTTTGTGTGTTTTAATTACCAGTTAAGCTCTATGATACTACTCAAACGCTGCGAGTCTTCTCTGGCTAAGCGATAGAAAACATTGGATGTCTTTTCTGAAGAAATAAGACTTTCTCCTGAAAAAACAACAGTGTCCTCTGAACTGTTGTATTAAAGTATTTTTCAATTATTATTCCAGTACAGTATCAGTAGGCTGCAAAGTCGTCAGCGTGTTTCTGTCCCTTGCTAAAGGGTTGTGTCAGGAAGGGCATCCGACATAAAAATCGATGCCAAATCAAACGTGCGAATCATTCGCTGTGGCGACCCCTGATAAAGGGAAAAAGCCGAAAGGAAATCTCATTCCAATACAGTAGCTAAGTTAATCTTTGTGTGTGAGATTTTATGTTCTGTAGCATGTTTAACAAACGATACCAGAATGATAACTTTTATTACGCTTCATGTCCTTTTACACTGAACTTGGAGTGACGTCTTGGGGTGACATCTCCAAGATGGTGCTGCCTAGAGGGTGACGTCACGGAGTTCTCAGAGTCAAATTATTTCTTTGTTTCTTTTAATTTGTTTTATTTGTTGTTTTCTTTGTTCATGTTTTGCACTACGCTCGTCTATGACTGGACGACAGCTATGAGATCGGAGTGTCTTCGGGCGTGTATAATTAAGCACGCTCAACTCCTGAGCTAATATGCTATGGTAGCTCAATGCTAGCGGCACCCTGGCTAACAATAAGCCCAGGCGAAGTTTTAAGAGTCATGTTTCTTTTTATTTGTTTTATTTATTGTTTTGTTTATTCAAGTTTTGCACTATGCTAGTCTATGACTGGTCAACCCTACTACAGCTATGAGATCGGAGTGTCTTCGGGCGTATAAAATTAAGCATGCTCAACTCCTGAGCTAATATGCTATGGTAGCTCAATGCTAGCTATCCGCATCCCGGCTAAAACTAAGCCCAGGCGGGGAGGGGCCGAACGAAGGTCAATGAGTTTCATGCTCAGATTGCAGTGCAGAGGGATCTACACTACTCCATGCCGTTTCTGTGAAACATGGCTCGAGGCGAGTACACCCGATGAGGCGAATGCACCAGCCGGCTAAATGGCCATCATCCTGTGCAATGCAGCCATGAG
This sequence comes from Plotosus lineatus, assembly GCA_024760905.1. Lineage (NCBI taxonomy): Eukaryota > Metazoa > Chordata > Actinopteri > Siluriformes > Plotosidae > Plotosus > Plotosus lineatus. The sequence continues at coordinate 47,772,543 of CM045728.1, forward strand.
GCGGGGGGGGGCACTAACCAGTGTCTCTCCCCCTTATGCCGGTCCCAAGCCTGGATAAATGCAGAGGGTTGCGACAGGAAGGGCATCCGGCGTAAAACTTCTGCCAAAAAAAAAAATGCAAATGATCAATACAGAATTCATACCGGATCGGTCGAGGCCCGGGTTAACAACGACCGCCATCAGTGCTGTCAACCAACAGGGTGCTGATGGAAAATGGACTACTGTTGGTCGAAGACGTCGAAGAAGAAGAGGCGGGAGGCGTGTCCGTAGGCAGAGAGAGAAGAGGAAATGCGTGAGCCTCGGACTGAGATTAGGGACTTTGAATGTTGGAACTATGCAAGGAAAAGCTAGGGAGCTGGCTGACATGATGCAGAGGAGGAAGGTGGACATACTGTGTGTTCAGGAGACAAGGTGGAAAGGTAGAAAGGCTAAAAGCTTAGGAGCAGGGTTTAAACTGTTTTATAATGGTGTGGATGGGAAGAGAAATGGAGTAGGAGTCATCTTGAAGGAGGGGTTTGTCAGGAATGTTCTAGAAGTGAAAAGAGTGTCAGACAGAGTGATGAGTCTCAAGTTAGAAATTGAAGGCGTGATGGTCAATGTTGTTAGTGCTTATGCCCCACAGGCAGGATGTAAGCTAGAAGAGAAGGAGAGATTCTGGAGTGAGTTAGATGAAGTGATGCAGAGTACCCCCAGAGGTGAAAGAGTGGTCATTGGAGCAGACTTCAATGGACATGTTGGTGCAGGCAACAGAGGGGACGAGGAAGTGATGGGCAGGTTTGGTATCCAGGACAGGAACACAGAAGGACAGATGTTGATCAATTTTGCAAAAAGGATGGAAATGGCTGTGGTGAATACTTTCTTCAAGAAGAAACAGAAGCATAGGGTGACTTATGAAAGCGGAGGTAAGAGCACACAGGTAGACTACATCTTGTGTAGGCGATGTAATTTGAAGGAAGTCAGTGACTGCAAAGTAGTAGTGGGTGAGAGTGTTGCCAAACAGCATAGGATGGTGGTGTGCAGGATGACACTGATGGTGAGAAAGGTGAAAAGGCAAAGGCAGAGCAGAAGACAAAGTGGTGGAAGCTGAAAAGGAAGAGTGTCGTGTTGTCTTCAAGGAGGAGTTGAAACAGGCTTTGGGTAGTCAGGAAGTGCTTCCAGAGGACTGGACAACCACAGCCAATGTGATCAGGGAGACCGGTAGGAGAGTACTTGGTGTGTCCTCTGGAAGGAAAGTAGATAAGGAAACTTGGTGGTGGAATGAGGAAGTGCAGGAGTGTGTACAAAAGAAGAGGTTAGCCAAGAAGAAGTGGGACATTGAGAGGACCGAAGAGAGTAAACAGGAGTACAGGGAGACACAGCGTAAGGCGAAGGTAGCGGTGTCAAAGGCCAAACAGAGGGCGTATGATGACTTGTATGATAGGCTGAACAGTAAGGAGGGAGAAAATGATCTATACAGGTTAGCACAGCAGAGAAATAGAGATGGGAAAGACGTGCAGCAAGTTAGAGTGATAAAGGACAAAGAGGGAAATGTATTGACTGATGACAGAAGTGTGCTGGGAAGATGGAAAGAGTACTTTGAAGAGCTGATGAATGAGGAAAATGAGAGAGAAAAAAGAGTAGAAGGGGTGACCGTTGAGGAGCAGGAAGTAGCAAAGATTAGTAAGGGAGAAGTGAGGAGGGCATTGAAGAGGATGAAGAATGGAAAGGCAGTTGGCCCTGATGACATACCAGTTGAGGTATGGAAGTGTCTAGGGGAGGTAGCAGTAGATTTTCTGACAAGAATATTCAACAAGGTCTTAGAAAGTGAGCAGATGCCAGAGGAATGGAGGAGAAGTGTGCTTGTGCCCATTTTTAAGAACAAGGGCGATGTACAGAGTTGTGGCAACTACAGAGGGATAAAGTTGATGAGCCATACAATGAAGCTATGGGAAAGAATAGTGGAAGCAAGACTCAGGGCAGAGGTCAGCATTTGTGAACAACAGTTTGGTTTCATGCCCAGAAAGAGCACCACAGATGCAGTGTTTGCTTTGAGGATGTTAATAGAGAAGTACAGAGAAGGTCAGAAGGAGCTGCATTGTGCCTTTGTGGATCTGGAGAAAGCATATGACAGGGTGCCGAGAGAAGAACTGTGGTATTGTATGAGGAAGTCTGGAGTGGCAGAGAAGTATGTTAGAGTGGTGCAGGACATGTATGATAGATGTAAGACAGTGGTGAGGTGTGCTGTCGGTGTGACAGAAGAGTTCAAGGTGGAGGTGGGACTGCATCAAGGGTCAGCTCTCAGCCCCTTCTTGTTTGCTATGGTGATGGACAGGCTAACAGATGAGGTTAGACAAGAATCTCCATGGACTATGATGTTTGCAGATGACATAGTGATCTGTAGTGAGAGCAGAGACCGAGTGGAGGAAAATCTAGAGAGGTGGAGGTATGCCCTGGAAAGGAGGGGATTGAAGGTTAGTCTTAGTAAGACAGAATACATGTGTGTGAACGACAAGGACCCAAGAGGAACTTTGAGGTTACAGGGGGCAGAGATAAAGAAGGTGGAGGATTTTAAGTACTTAGGCTCAACAATCCAGAGCAATGGAGAGTGTGGAAAAGAGGTGAAGAAGCGCGTGCAGGCAGGTTGGAATGGATGGAGAAAAGTGTCCGTGTGATGTGTGATAGGAGAGTATCGGCAAGAATGAAGGGAAAAGTGTACAAGACGGTGATGAGGCCAGCAATGTTGTATGGTTTAGAGACAGTGGCCCTGGGGAAAAGACAGGAGTCAGAGTTGGAGGTAGCAGAGATGAAAATGTTGAGGTTCTCTTTGGGAGTAACGAGGATGGATAGGATCAGAAATGAGTACATCAGAGGGACAGCACATGTTAGATGTTTTGGAGACAAAGTCAGAGAGGCTAGATTGAGATGGTTTGGACATGTACAGAGGAGGGATAGTGAGTATATTGGTCGTAGGATGCTGAGGTTGGAACTACCAGGCAAAAGGCCCAGAGGAAGACCAAAGAGAAGATTTATGGATGCGGTGAAGGCAGACATGAAGGTCGTTGGAGTAAGAGTAGAAGAGTAGAAGATGCAGAGGATAGGGAGAGATGGAGGCAGATCATTTGCTGTGGCGACCCCTGAAGGGAACAGCCGAAAGGAAAAGAAGAAGAAAGAAGAGATCCTGTGCGATCCCAAGTGCCGGAGTCGTTGTTCGGCCCCTTCCCGCCTGGGCTAATTGTTAGCCGAGGTGCGGCTAGCATTGAGCTACCATAGCATATTAGCTCACGATAGGAGTTGTTACGTGCTTAGTTGCCTGAAGCTGCTCATAGCTGTAGTAGGGTCGACCGGTCATAGAGGAGCATAGTGCAAAGCATGAACAAACAAATAAAACAAATTAAAAGGAACAAAGAAACAATTTGACTGTGAGAACTCCGCCGACATCGCCCTCTAGGCAGCGCCATCTTGGAGACGTCATTCCAAGTTCAATGTAAAAGGACATGAAGCATAATAAAGTTTATCCTTTTGGTATCGTTTGTTAAACATGCCACAGAACATAAAATCTAATGCACAAACATTCTAAAGATTAACTTAGGTACTGTACTGGAATAATAATTGAAAAAGACTTTAATACGAGTGCTTTACAACAGTATGTGCTGTACAATGTTTATATTTTATCATCAATAAAAATAAGAGTAAAAATTGAAAAGTTTCTCTGAATCATTACTACATTTTACTACATTAATACTGTATTAATGAGTAAGACTGTCTATGGAATGTGTTTAAGAAGCATATTTTAACGCAAGTAATAGATACATAGTATTTTACTTCTGGTTGCTCATTCGCGCATGTGACGTGATACATGGGGTTTTACTTCTGGGTACAGAACTCGCGGATTATCTCGATTTGCGGGAGGGGCCGGAACCGAACCCCCACGAATGTCGAGGGCCTACTGTATTTTAATAATCGATGAATCGGAAAGAGTCCAAACATTTTTTACTTTCCATTTCTATATTCAAAAATTGACCATTTGTTTTCAAACTGCCAGTCCATATGTGAGTAACTGAGTGTATATCTAGTCATTTGCTTATTCTGCGATAGGTAGTTAATCATAGTTCAACTTATTCAAATAAATAATCTCCTATACACACACACACACACACACACACACACACACACACACACACACACACACAGTTATTTATTAATACATGGGTGCAAGTTGGAAATCTTGGAAAACCTGAAAAGACGGGCATGGCGTAGCGGGAAGGAGGGGATTTAAAAAAATTTTAAATCACAAGTTAAAATGTCTGTCTCATGCAATCTTTAACCAACATTTACAGCAATATACAATCTGTAAATTCATATATATATATATATATATATATATATATTGATGTAAAATAAAGATTTTAAAATTTAAATTACAAGACATATTTTATTGAACAATCTTAACAACTCCCAACTGACCTCTTTGTCAACAACATTATTTTAAAATGTATATAGTGTGCACCACTGCAGTCGAGTAAGGAGTCAGGTATCGGTTCCTATTAAATCTCACTTATAGTGTAATTTTTTCCTTCGACCATAAATATGCCTGATATAACAAATAATGCTGTTTGTTTTGATCCATTTTCGACTGTAAATAACCAAACTGTAAAAATTAAAAAGCCTACAATTTTTAATTTCAGTTTTTATTTGAAAGGTAATCAAATCAATAAAGACATGATAAACTGCAGGAGGAGCAGTGGTGGCCTGGTGGTATAGGGCACTGGATCGCTGATCCTAAGGTTGGGGGTTCGAGTCCCACTCTCTACTTAAATTTATTCTTAACATCCTTATCTACTGTATTTCTGACACGTGGGATTCCTCTTCTTTCATTAAAGTTCGCACCATTTTAAACACAACATGCTACAAATTTGCATTGAGCTGAGTCACTTTACATGAAGCTGAGCCGAGTCACTTTATATTAAGCTTAAAACAGCCAATCAACGAGCGACTTACAATATGTGAGGCACTTGAAGCAAGTTCACTTGCTTGTGTTTGAGACAAAGTGTGGCTTATCCGGACTTCCGGTCCTTCAAGTAAGCAAGGGCGCCGTTGAATACTTGTTTAGTACTCAGCCTTAACTGAGGTAAATCACCAGCAGCGCGGAGAGTTTTCTTTCTTTTCTGGATTCGGGTTTTCATTCATTTTAAAACTCTCTTTGCTTTCTCAGTAACTGAGTTTGCATGGTAGATTTGCGCCGATCCGAGCAGACGAACATATAGTTAATTCAGTCTTGGGAAAACCGGAATTTCCGGAAAACTTGCCCCCATGTTAATATAATTTTATTAATTTAAGCTTTATGCAAAATTAGCTAAAATTTAGTTTTATAAATTAAAATTCATATATTTCAATTTTCATGTAAATTGTGTATCCTAAAGACTCAGTACAGATGTTTTGTTATACACTCTATTAGCATTGCCACACTGTGAATCATGAAAGAGGTCTATTGGTTCTATAAATGAGACAGCAATTTCTCAGCACTCAACATGAGTTTCCAATGCTAACGTAAACATTATTAAATTCTAACGAAGAGAGCATAACAAACAACTTTAACTTTCAAATAGTTCAATGAACTTTCGCAATCGTACAAACATTTCGGCCCGCGCATTCCGGTACAGGATAAACAACCTCGCCAGAAACATGACAGCTGCCATCTTGACTTTCTGGACCTACTTTAGATCATGTGACAAGCAAACACGATTGTGTATTACTACTCTTCGCTCATTAGCTGCCCAGGCTGGATGCCGAGGTTTGTACTCAAAGTACAGAAATGGCAGAATGAGCCGATTCATTGCATTGTGAGCTTTTGTAATAAACTATATATTATATGTATTTACATATTACATATTTACATATTACATATACTTGTAGTTGCAACATGTTTGATAACACCAAAATAAACCTAACAAATACTAATTGCTTTACGTATTTGTATGCTACTGTAACAGTGTCTTAAACTATACATTCGAATTTCCAATCTACCCCAAATTCACACAATTATAACTTGTATATCTGATTTTATAATGTAAATTCAAGTTCACCCACCACTTCCTCCATCATGCTATCCATATTGTCTTCCTTCACACATGCACAGTGGCCTTGAATCATCAGAACCTCATGGATATTCATAAGGAAAACTGAGATGCTTTCAGCTAAACTAAGTGTAACACCAGGGAGGCCCCACAGTAAATAAATCAACGAAAGGTTAAAATTTTTAAATGTATTAAAATTTTCCTCAATTCAAAATCATACATTCTATGCCACTAAAAATTCGCTTTGATACGTCATATATAGCTTTTTGTAATCAAAATGGGAGGTACAAATAAAAATAGCACTCAGTGAATGGGATGTATAAAATCAATACATCCCATAAATCACCATTGGTAAAGGTCAATAACAGTCTCGGGGGGGAGGGGGGGGTAATATTGATAAACCCAACGCCAGCAATTTTATATAGTATGTATAAGCTGAAGGAAAAATGTGTTGGTGAGTGAGCAGCACCCTCCTCTTCCTTCACCTGCTCAAGTGCACTCAAGCAAGGCACCTATCCCCATTTCTCTCTGGGTGCCGGATGGGTGAACCGACTTTGAATAACTTCTGTCAACAGACTGTGGAAAATATTTTGCTTATCGGAACTGCAATCTTTGGGCATTCCAAAGGGTTAATCAAATCATATTTGCACACATTAAATTTAATTATAGACGGTTTTTAAACACAAAAAGGTTTTTTTATACTTGTTTAAATACTGAACAACAAAGAAAAATGTTTTTCCCATTATTTATGAGTTATCACAGCCTGAACCAACCAGGAGTCAGTGTGCAAAGTTCAGAGCACTCGGTAACGAGTGTGTCCACCATCTGCATCATGTAAAGCAGTACATCTCTGACACAGAGTTAATGAGATGATCAATCTTTGCCTGTGGAATGTTGTCCCATTCCCCCTGCAACATGATTTGGAGCTTGGCCACGTTTTCTGAACCCGCTGCATGTTGTCTCACCCGTTGATGAGAAACATCCAAAAGGTATTCAATTGGTGACATACTCATATGTTGACACAGCCATCACTGACATTCCAGCATTCAGCAAGCCAATGGCATGTTCCATCATGATTTGTGCCAACCGTGGCATTGTGACGGGTGAAAAAGTGCACATTTCAGGGTGGATTTTTATTGGCCCTGATGGAAGGAATGCCTGTGTGTTGGTCATGCTCACTGACCAACTCAATATTATGCATTATTCCATTAATAGGTGGAATAACTCTGATTTCATAATCTCACAGGATGTAGTATGGGTAACCAAAACTTAGCAGACAAAATCATTCAGTTCACACAGTGTACACACAAAAAGAAATGCACACACACACACACACACACACACACACACTCCCTGAGATGGACTGACGATATAATTAGTCTATGTTCTAACAAACCAGTATGAGAATATATTCAATGAGAGATACTTTAAATCACTTCTGTAAATTTCTCTGGATAAGAGCGTCGGATGAATGCTGTAAATGTAAATGAATGGAATAATATTACCCCATTCAGTGACATTTACACTGGCAGACTTCAGTTTATTTTATTATTACTTTATTAGAAGACCCCTCACACCTTGGACACCCCCTTGCTCCCATCCAGAAGATACGAGACATTCAAAGCAAAAGCTACCAGACTCAAAAACAGCTTTTACCCACAAGCTGTTAAATGTACCACCACATACAGTGCCTGAATAATCATCCTCCAGACCATCCTCATGGACAGTGCAATATCATTTCTTTTACTGCTCACGTCTAGAGCAGGTCTCTAAACATTAAATCATCATCATGCAGCTTATGGTTACAACCATCACCTCTTACCCTGTATGTATATATATATATATATATAAAAAAATGCACCATTCGTGTACGTGTGAATAAATGTATATGTCTGCATATGTGCATAAATGTACTGTATGTGTTTGCATATACAGTATAGGATATATGCATGGATGTATGTGCACATATAGCTTTGTGTGTATACGTTAATTATTTGTACAGACTACAGAGAGCTACTAAAATGATTATTGTTCATGCTACAGTTGACAAAAAAAAATCTCAATTAAGTATTGACAAAGAGTTGAAATGCAAAACTTAGTAAGCCCAATTGACCTCAACAATGAAAATTGTTGAAAATAAACCTTTATTCAAAAACTCAATAATTACCAAACTCTGTTCTCCTTGTCTGCCAATCATGGTAAAGCCACCCTACATTTGTTTGCAAAAAAATCAGAACACATGGAGATTTTAACACTTTTTTGCATGACGCAAACATGTGCACACAAACAGGCCTAGTTCTGTTTTTGTGATGCAAGGACCACACCAAGCACTGCTTAATATGATCTGGCAATGATTACCGACTGTGGCCCTTTGTGAAATGTACACCAGAAAGACTGACCCTGATTAACTTAAGGGGAGCTGTAGAAAACAGGAAAACACATGGCAGCTGCTTATCCACCTGCACTACAGCCGAACAACAACTGAGGTAAACAGGAAAGGGTGCACAGTCAATGCAACAACAGAAAAAAAGTACAGCCCAGATTTCCCACCCTGGAAGTGAAGTAGCCTACACACTACAACTCCTGGCAAAAAGTATGGAATCACCAGTCTCGGAGGATGTTCATTCAGTTGTTTAACTTTGCAGAAAAAAGCAGATCATAGACATGGCACAAAACTAAAGTCATTTCAAACGGCGACTTTCTGGCTTTAAGTAACATTAAAAGAAATCAAGGAAAAAAATGTGGTAGTCAAGTAACAGTTACTTTTTTAGACCAAGCAGGGGAATAAATTATGGAATCACTCAATTTTGAGGAAAAAAATATGGAATCACGCTGTAAATTTCCATTACCAAAACTAACACCTGCATCAGATTAGATTTGCTTGTTAGTCTGCAGTTACACAAGAGTGATCACATTTGAGACAAATTTTCTGATTGCTTTTGCCAGATCAGTTTTGCAGGTTGGAGTCTTGTCATGGACCATTTTCTTCAACTTCCACCACAGACTTTCAATTGGATTGAGATCCGGACTATTTGCAGGCCATGACATTGACCTTATGTGTCTTTCTTCAAATTGGAATGTTTTAACAGAATGACTTTCATTCAGTCATTCACAGTCCACGATTGCTTTACCTTAGACCAGGGGTCCCCAAACTTTTTCCTGTGAGGGCCACATAACTTTTCCCTTCTCTGATGGGGGAGTCGAGGTCAGTTTATAACAGAAAAAGTGTGACGATCACATGGCTGCCTAAATGCAAATATTTATTGTTTTCCAGTAAGCCACGCATAACCAAATACAGGTATACCTCGACTTAAGTTGTTTCGAGTTAAGTCGTTCTCGATTATACGTCGGTTTCCAAAAAAGTATAGAAAAAAAAAAATAAATAAAATAAAGTTTAATAAATAAAGTTTAATAAATAGAGTTTAATAAAATAGATCTTATTTGTTATGGTCTGTGCTGGCTGGAGGTGTTAACTCTCATTTCACTCATTGCAAGTGCTGGCAAGGGGCGTGGCTGCTACCTGCAGGCGAGGTCCAGAGAGCGCACCTGTTTCCATTCAGCAATCAGCGAGCTATAAATAGGAGCGGCATGCTTCCCTCCGACGTCAGAAGATTGTCCTTCCCAGTGATTCCATTTCCCTGCTATCTCTCTGACTCTTGGTATCCTGATTCGTGCTCGATCAGTTTCCATCGATTAATTATCTCCAGTGATTTAGATTTTCCAAAGTGCAAAAAAAAATCGTTGAATCTTCTTACATGGTCTCCTGCATCTTTGAGTACGACTCCATATGCTCCAGACACAACATTATTAACCATATTGAAAATTGCATTCATGAATAAAGTACAGAACTAGGAATGGTTATTTTCTGTTTAGTCTAGACAAGTAAATTTGGTGTAGCCTAGCCTAGCATAGAGAGAAGCTAATTCGATTTAAGTCGTTTTTCGACTTAAGTCATTTCTCCTGGAACCAATTAATGACGTTGGGTGAGGTATACCTGTATTAGTAACCCTTTCTGAGACCTTCACATAAAAAAGACAGGAAATAATAAAAGAAATGCTGCTTGCTATCAGTTGAGCAACTCGAAAGCTACCTGAACACATAACTGGTTCAGCCAAGCCTGGCGTACAAATGTATTCTCCTGAGCTAAGGGTCCACTTTTTAACTTTGAGAGTTTGTCTACTCGCATTTGGCCTTACAAGCAATCATACTCGTCTTTGTGACGGGATTCAGAGTGTCGGTGCAGGTTGTATTCTTTGAATACCGCCACCGCCTCTTGACAGATCATACAAATAACGGGGGGGGGGGGGGGGGGGGGGTTTTCATCGTTCAGATAGGGGCATAAATGCAGAAGGGTGGAATGTTCTTGGTGTGTATTAATCCTGATTGCGTGGCCAAAAAAAAAAAAAATCACAATGCGTCTGGTATTGTTCAGGGGGCTGGGACAAATATGGATGTGGGCCGTATCTGGCCCGCAAGCCATAGTTTGGGGACCACTGCCTTAGAACATTGTAACCTTGATTTTTTTTCTGTTTAGGTGTATATGATGGCTTTCGTTTAGCTTTTCTGTATGTAAATCCCATTTCCTTTAGGCGGATTCTTATAATTTGGTCACAGATGTTGACTCCGGTTTCCTCCATTTGCTCCTCATTTGTTTTACTGTGCATTTTCTGTTTTCAGGACATATTGCTTTAAGTTTTCTGTCGTGACGCTTTGATGTCTTCCTTGGCCTACCAGTATGCTTGCCTTTAACAACCTTCCAATGTTGTTTGTACTTGGTCCAGATTTTACACACCGCTGACTGTGAACAAGTGACATCTTTTACAACGTTGCGTGATGATTTACCTTCTTTAAGAAGTTCGGTAATCCTCTCCTTTGTTTCAATTGACATCTTTAGTGTTGGAGCCATGATTCATGTCAGTCCACTAGGTGCGACAGCTCTCCAAGGCATGATCACTCCTGTTTAACTGCAAACTAACAAGCGGACCTATTCTGATGGCTTTCAGGTGTTAGTTTTGGGAATGGAAATTTACAATGTGATTACATAAGTTTTTCCTCAAAATTGAGTGATTCCATAATTTATTCCCCGGCTCGGTCTAAAAAGTAACTGTTACTGACTACCTTTTTTTTTCTTCTTGATATCTTTTAGAGTTTCTTCAAGCCAGAAAGTTGCCATTTGAAATGACGTTAGTTTTGTGTCATGTCTGCGATCTGCTTTTTTTTCTGCAAAATTTAACAACTGAATGAACATCCGCGGAGACCGGTGATTCTATAACTTTTGCCAGGGTTGTAGTACTTCAATGTTGTGCCTTGTTCTAACACATGTAGTCAGGATGAGGGCAAACCAGTTCTTTTGGGACGACCTGGCTGACTGGGTGGCTGGCTGGCATTTATATATACTGTATTTATAAGTGTATACATGACCCAAAAGTAACTGTACTCTTGTGATAATTGAGGGACATCCTACGCTGTGTCTCGTCATGTTTACACCGGATTAACAATGGCAAAACATTTATGAAATGGTGGAATCGAAAAGTAAACAAATAGGCCTGAATAAATTAAGAAACCAGGTAACTGTTGGCTTCATGTGTGATCAGATAGTGATGTAATGTAATGTGACATCATGTTCCTGCTTATCCAAGTCAATCCTTTCTCAGGGCTTGGTGTTGTCATCACCGCTCCAGAACATGGCTAATGTAAACTCACGAGCGTGTCACCACCGTTACTGAGCAGCGACACGGAAGAATCCGTTAAGAAGTCTTTAGCTGCGGAGCTAACGGGAGCTACCGTGGGGCTAATACGTGTTATTTACGCACGTTTTGATTACGTTATCATTATTTCTCATCGACGATAGAGCCATGTGAGTGGTGTGCGAAGCGGCTGGCTGTGTATTGGAGTCCAGTGCGGCTGTAGTGTGTGTGTGTGTTCAACCCAAACCCAAGCCCAAGCCCAAGCTCAAGCTCAGGCCTAGCACAGCAACGGCAAGCGCTGGGCGGGTGGAATCGACCACACCGGGCTTAAAAGTTCCAGCTTGTGTGTCGTTTCCGGTGAACAGCTTTTGCTTCGGTGAAATGGTCTTGGGTTATATTTGCAGTCTTGTTCAGAGACGGAAAACGCCGAGGCAAAAACAAACCGTCAGTATCATCGCTACCACACCTAGCAACAACAGCACGCGACGCAGGAAGTAGCTCGCTCACCCCGGCCATTGCGGATTGGCGCTCCCCAGCTCCCTCACTGTGTGCGTGCGTGTGTGTGTGTGTATACATATACTGTATATATATAAATATATATATATATATATAAATATATATATTTATATATGTATGTGTGTGTGTGTGTGTGTGTGTGTGTCGCTGTGGACTCACCGATATGGTTGTCCTCGATGTGGACGATCAGCTCCGCCAGGGAATCGAAATGCAGCCCGCAGCCTCCGAAACGGCATGTATTGGAGAAGAAGGAGGCAGCGGCGATGCCTGTCATGGTGGTTGCAACATTGAGCGCGAGGGCGAGCGGAAAGGAAGCGGCACGTAGGCACGCACACCGGCGGGCGCACACTCGCACTCACACACACGCGCACGCACACACGCACACAGCTGGAGCAGCTGCACGATGAGGGGAGGGGGGAGGAGGGGGGGGGGGGGGGATGGGCTATCAGCGAGACCCGCTCTGACGTCACTACTACTGGACCTGTTGATGATCGCTCAACACACTTGTACATATGCAACAGATTTAATCCTCTACCTGGAGCATTGTTTATCTCACTCGCCTCTAACATCAGGAGCTTTGGGTCAACCCCTGCAAAAGACACCAGCTGTGATGGATCATATTCCAGCTGCCAAAACACACACAAAGCTGTTAAAAACCATTAGTAGGAAGATCATTTATACTCGAATGCAATTAGTGTATTATCAAATGGTTGAAAGTTGGGCGTTTTAGTGTTTCTGTTTTTGTTTGTTTGTTTGTTTGTTTGTTTGTTTGTTTGTTTGTTTGTTTTCTTCTCAGGGTTGGGTCTGTATCATCTTCTTCTTCTTCTTCTTCTTTTACTTTCGGCTGCTCCCCTGAAGCTCTGAATTATCAACTAGTAAAGATCAGGGGAAAGGGGAAGTCTTACACTCCTAGCACCCTCAAAAAGTAAAAGTCTTTGCTGCTGGAGATTTTAAAATATCAGATACAGACAGAATTTCTATCTTATAAACACAAATGTTATCTGTAGATAATTGGCGAGATTTAGTTTAAGGATTCCTTTTACAAATTAGAAATGCACACATCACTACAGAGCAGCCCTTTACTATAGAACACTTCTTTACCATAGAGCAGTCCTTTTGAGTAGTTCTGTACTATGGAGCAGTCCTTTACTATAGAGCAGCTTTATATTGTAGAGCAGTTCTTTACTAGAGAGCAGTTCTTTTGTTATAGAGCACTTCTATACTGTGGAGACGTTCTTGACTATAGAGCACTCCTATACCATATGACATTACTGTACTATAGAGCAGTCCTTTGCTATAGAGCAGGCCTCCATTATATAGAACACGTTTTTACTATAGAGCAGACTTTTACTATAGAGCACTTCTTTACTATAGAAGTCATTGAGTATAGAGCAAGTCCTTTGCTACTGATCGTTTTTAACTATAGAGCAGCCCTTTACTATAGAACACTTCTTTACCATAGAGCAGTCCTTTTGAGTAGTTCTGTACTATGGAGCAGTCCTTTGCTATAGAGCAGCTTTATATTGTAGAGCAGTTCTTTACTAGAGAGCAGTTCTTTTGTTATAGAGCACTTCTATACTGTGGAGACGTTCTTGACTATAGAGCACTCCTATACCATATGACACTACTGTATTATAGAGCAGTCCTTTGCTATAGAACAGTCCTCCACTATATAGTACTTTTTTTTACTAGAGAGCAGTCCTTTGGTATGGAGCAGCTTTATATTCTAGACCAGTTCTTGACTATAGAGCAGTCCTTTGCTATAGAACATCTCTTTACTATGAAACAGTCCTTTACTATCGAGCAGTTCTTAACATAAAACACTTCTTTACTATAGAGAAGTACTTGACTATAGAAGACTCCTTTACTATATAACTCTACTATAGAGCAGTCCTTTGCTATAGAGCAGGCCTCCATTATATAGAACACGTTTTTACTATAGAGCAGACTTTTACTATAGAGCACTTGTTTACTATAGAAGTCATTGAGTATAGAGCAAGTCCTTTACTACTGACCCTTGTTAACTATAGAGCAGCCCTTTACTATAGAACACTTTTTTACCATAGAGCAGTCTTTTTGAGCAGCTCTGTACTATGGAGCAGTCCTTTACTACAGAGCAGCTTTATATTGTAGAGCAGTTCTTTACTAGAGATCAGTTCTTTTGTTATAGAGCACTTCTATACTGTAGAGACGTTCTTGACTATAGAGCACTCCTATACCATATGACACTACTGTATTATAGAGCAGTCCTTTGCTATAGAGCAGTCCTCCACTATATAGTACTTTTTTTTACTATAGAGCAGACCTTTGGTATGGAGCAGCTTTATATTCTAGACCAGTTCTTGACTATAGAGCAGTCCTTTGCTATAGAACAGCTCTTTACCATGAAACAGTCCTTTACTATCGAGCAGTTCTGAACATAAAACACTTCTTTACTATAGAGAAGTACTTGACTATAGAAGACTCCTTTACTATATAACTCTACTATAGAGCAGTCCTTTGCCATAGAGCAGGCCTCCATTATATAGAACACGTTTTTACTATAGAGCAGACTTTTACTATAGAGCACTTCTTTACTATAGAAGTCATTGAGTACAAAGCAAGTTCTTTAGTATTGACCCTTTTTAACTATAGAGCAGACTTTTACTATAGAGCAGCCCTGTGCTATAGAGTGGTTCTTTACAAAGTCTCTGTTGATGGCTTTAGGTGCATGCAGGAAGAGAATAAATAAGTAAATAAGTTCTTTAGTAGATGAACTGCAAATAATTTTACAACCAGTAGGCATGTAGTTATTGTTGAGAATAAGGTCTTTATTCTTTTCTTTCTAAGAAGAGTCTTTTACTATAAAGATGTCCTTATTTAGGGCTTCTATACACAGTAGTTAAAAGACAGCTTTATAACACAGGGCTGTTCTATAGCAAAGGACTGATCTATAGTATAGCATTGCTCTATAGTAAATTACTTTTCCATAGTAAAGAAGTGTGCCCTGTAGTAAAGAACTGCTCTATAGTAATTTTTGTATTGCTAATTTGTAAAAAAGAACCCTTAAAATAAATCCTTCAAATGACCCACATTTTTTATTTGTATTTAAAAAACCCTGTCAGCAAACCGGTTTTTAGGGTATTAAGTGTGTAAGCCTTACCCCTTTCCCCCTGGTATTTGTTAGCTGATGATGCAGAGCTCCAGAATAGGGCCCGAATAAGAAGTTCAAGATTTCCTCTAAAATGCAAAAAAGTAAATTTGTAAATTTGTACTTTTGACACAAGGGGGCAGTGTCTGACCTAAAATCAGAACTCTGCTTTCAGCGTTTGGTTTTAGTTTAGAAACCTCAAAAACCAGTTTAACTTACAAGTACGATATTTCCTTTCAGCCTTTTCCCTTTATCAGGGGTCGCTACAATGAATAATTCGCACATGTGATTTGGCATAGGGTTTTTTTTTTTTTTTTTTTTTTTTTTTTTTTATGTCAGATGCCCTTCCTGACACAACCCTTTAGCAAGGGACAGAAACACCCTGACAGCTTTGCAGCTACTCTTTACAAAAGTCAAGTTTTTTTTTTTTTACATGCCTTTCACCATAGACAGTGAGAGACATGGCTCGCCTTTGATAACCCAGTTAGTTGCACTGGGGGGGGGGGACGCAACCTTGTGGAGAGTGGGACTCGAACCCCCCAACCTTAGTATCAGCGATCCAGTGCCCTATACCATCAGACCACCACCACTCTTGATGATACATTATATGACTGAAACATGCACACTTATGTTTAGTTCCTCCCCAAAATCTTGCCACAAAGTTGAAAGCGCAAAATTCTCTGGAATGTCTTTGTATCGTTAATTGTTTGTCTTCACCGGAGCTATGGGGCCTGGTTCAAACATGTCCCAGCATGAGAATGTCCCTATACACCATGCAAGGTCCATAAAGGCATGGCTTATTAAGAATGGTGGGGCAGTCCTCAATTGACCTTTAGAGAATCCTGAACTCAACACTAAACACCTCAGAGAACACAGATTGAGTCACAGGCCTCCCCAACCGTCATCACTTTCCGACCTCCCTAAGGCTCTTGAGGCTGAATGTGAACCGCCACACCGCAAAAGTCAGACTTGAAAATTTAGTGGGAAGTCATCAGAATACATGTTATTGTTGTTGTTATTATTAACATCATCATCATCATCATCATCATCATCATCATCAATGTTATTCAGAATTCAGATTGAGAATACTTTATTGATCTCAGAGGAAATTATGTAAAAAAAAAAAAAGGTGATAAAAATAAAAGTAAAACTAACTTTCTCAATCCACATGAGACGGCAGCTACTTAAAAACAATAAAATAATGAGATGAGATTTCCTTTCGGCTTTTTCCCTTTATCAGGGGTCGCCACAGTTTGATTTGGCATAGGTTTTTACATCAGATGCCCTTCCTGACACAACCTTTAGCAAGGGACAGAAACATGCTGACGTCTTTGCAGCCTACTCTTTTTACGAAAGTAAGAAAATAAGAGATAAAGCTGTGGGAAAGGAGCAACTGCAACAAGCCGCATGCTGGTTGATGCATGTGCACTGAATATTATTATTATTATTATTATTATTAATAATAATAATAATAATATTAATATTAATATTCATAATATCATAAGCAGCACGGCGGCATACTGATTAGCACATCCTCCTCAGAGCAAGAAAGTCCTTGGTAAAGGCCTGGACTTGATCAGGGCGTTTCTGTATGGACTTTATATGTTCCCTCTGTGCTCGCTTGGGTGTCCTCTGGGTACTCTTGTTTCCACCCACAGTCCAAAGACATGCACATTAGGTTAATTGGTTGCTCAAAATTACCCCTAGGTGTAAGTGTGAATGTTTGTTTGTGTGTGTGTGTGTGTGTGTGTGTGTGTGTGTGTGTGTGTGTGTGTGTATGTATGTGTGTGTGTGTGGTGGCACTGTAATGGTTTGGCAAGCTATTCCGAGTGTACCCCGCCTTTGCCAAGAGTCAGCCGAGATGGGCTCCAGCCTCCCTGAAATGAATAGAATTAAATTGTTTGGTAAATGGATAGCTTATAATAATAATAATAATAATAATAATAATATAGCAGTAAAATGGTCATTCAATTTGTTTCACAAGCATATATAGGTCATGTGTTTATATACTGTTTGAGGTACTGTATAGTATTTCTGTAAATAAAGTCTGTGTTGTTGATGTGGATTATAACTTTCTGTACTTCTGTTTTGTGATTTTATTACAAAAACCAAAACAGAATAACCTTATAATTCTCTGAGGTCTTCAAGAGCAAGTTTTGCCAGACAGTCCTTTAGTTCTTTTTTTTTTTTTTTTTTTTTTTTTTTGAATGCTAATGCTTCATCATTGCCCAGAAACGACTTCTTCTTCTTCTTCTTTTCCTTTCGGCTTTTCCCTTCAGGGGTCGCCACAGATGAGTTGAACTGTACAGTACTGCAGTTACAAAACAAACAAACAAACAAAGCTTACAGCATAAACAACCTGGATGCATATTGGTGTTGGTATAATACTCAAGGCTCTTATATTAGCACTGGAAAAGAAAAAATGTTGTTATGTTGTAATCACAATTTCTTTTGTGCTCTGCTATACCTCCTCAGACAAATCTAGAATGAGAAGAGTAGAACAGTTTGTCGGGTTTTTACAGTTGAGCTGTATGATAATAGTGATATTTATCTATTCATCCATTTGTCAAACTGTTTCATACTACTAGAATCACAGTTAGATTGGGGCCTATCTCAGCCGACCATCTCACAACCATTCACACTTACGCTCACACCTAGAAGCAGTTTGGAACAGCTAATTAGCTTAATGCACATGTCTTTGAACTGTCGGAGGAAACGTCCTTGGGGGACTGGAGCCCACGACCTTTCTGTAAGGCGGATGTGCTAAGCACTACATCACTGGTAATAGTAATACCTCACTACATCACTAGTAAGAGTTATACCAGTTGTTTTTCTACTGAAAAAAGAGAAAGAAACATGCATTAAAATGTATAGAAAAAGTTCACTGTTTGAAGAAGAGATTACTGCAACCTGATAGGCCGTATCTGACGCTTGTGCTCGATGTCCTGTGCTTTTGGCTACCAACAATACAATATCAGTCCCAAGAAAGTTGTTTTTATTTCACGTCCATGTGTTTTACTGTTCACCCTTTACTGTCATACCCCACCCCCACTATTCTGTTTTTCCATGATTTCCTGTTCACGTTTGTTGGCAGAGGCTGTTAGTACTGGTTTTGTGCCCGGGTGGTGTGTAATGGGGACTGTGCTGGGTTGGGCTTCATTCAGCCTCAGCTCAGTGCAGTGCTGTGCGACCAGCCTTCCCTCTGATCGACCTGCTTTTTCCAGCAGCACCAGAGCATGCTAAGGGACGTGCCTATGAAAGCATTACCTCACTGACTCACTCAAGTCTTTGAGTAGCTCCAGAGATGTGTGGCAGCCTCCAGTTCCATCGTGACCTGACTGATCTGGGTAATGCAAAAAAGCCGCCTCTGATCACAGTGAAGTTCTCCTTCAGTTCATTTACAGCTACAGGAATCAAGATGAGGTCATGGACTACAAAGTGTGGTTGGTGTGTGTGTGTGTGTGTGTGTGTGTGTGTGTGTGTGTGTGTGTGTGTGTGTGTGTGTGTGTGTGTGTGTGTGTCCAACACTGTGTTGTAAGGTACATTCATGCCTGAGGTTGGGTTTTTGAAAATGGAAATTCATACATTTTCAAACTTTTCATCAATTTTATTCACAACACATATAGGGCTTTAAAATTTATCGTAAAGTTTTCTATACTGAGTGTGTTTTAGGAGTAAGGTAAACTCCTCTGAGCTTTTTACACCCGAGCCATAGCGGCTCATCAGGCCGGTGCTTATACTTGGCTTCCGTAGCGTGAAGCGACTCGGAGTACAACTCCTCCTGGATGGGACGCTAGTCTATCGCAGGTTACCTTCCCAGTATATTTTACTGGTACCCATTTATACTGCTGGGTGGACAGAGGCACACTTGTGGTTATGACCTTGCTCAAGGGTCTTAGCACAGTGGGGGGTCTAACTGGGATTGGAACACACAACCTCCTGATCATAAGTCCAGCACTCTCACCACTACACCATCACTTATTTTAGGAGTAATGTAAATTATGTAAATTATTTTAGGAGTAAATACATTATGGATCATGCAGTTGACCAAGTGTATGATTCTGCGTTTCTCAGAAGGCCACTTATTCTGAAAGAAAAAAAAAAAATCTGCACATCAAATCTCACACCAACAGACAAACTAATATATTTGAAATTCAGTTATTACAAAACAAACAAATACAGTACATAGTGATTTGTACTTCCACCTTACAGCAAGAGGGTCCTGGGTTTCAGCGCTCACCTCAGCGATGGCGTTTCTGCATGTTCCTCGTGCTTGCATGGGTTTGTTCTGAGAACTCTGGTTTCCTCCTACAGTCCAAAGACATGCACATCAGGCTAATTGGATATTTTTGAATGTCTCCAGGTATGAATGCAAGTCTGAATGTTTTTTTTTTTTTTTTTGTGTGTGTGTGTGTGTGTGTGTGTGTGTGTGTGTGTGTGTGTGTGTGTGTGTGCGCGTGTGTGTTGGCTCTGTGGTGGTCTGGTAAGCCATTCAGGGCAAACCCTGCCTTCACCTACGATCAGCTGGGATATGAACAATTTTTGAAAAAGCAGTTGAATCAGTATTTTCTTTGATATGTGTATATAGGTCATGAGTTTTCAGTATTGCAAGTTGCTATATTTTGTATAAAAACTTACACAGATTTTACACTTGAAGTGAATATTTTTTTTATACTCCACATTTTTTCAGTGCAGACTGCACTGTTGTAGGCAGCAAGTTGGAGGCAATTCTCTTTTCCTCATGTTCCATACAGTCTACAAATGAGCTTCACTAGAAGTGTCATTTTTAGTAGTCTAATAAAACCCCTGACTAATAACCGTTATCATTCATCTCCAATTTCTCTTTAGCCTATCTGCCCAGCAGCCACCATGGGATGAGTAATAGGAGAAAGATGTTGGGTGTAAATCCTGGACCCGTTAAAGAGGTCCACTGGCTCACCTCAATCCCTCAGCATGGGCGAATGCAAACTTTCAGACTCCATTATGGACTTAAACAACACCATAATATCCCTGCGTACTGCCATTACGCACACTGGCAGCATGAAACGTTTTATGCCTTTACCATGGTAAATGCTTTTCCTTTAACTCTAGCCAAGCATCACTAATATTTTTTTCGGCTGTTCCATGTCCGTTTGTGTAATAGTTGTTCAACACTTCATAACCTTTCACGAGCCAATGACATGGAAGTTTTAGGGGACATAGGCCTTGTAATGAGCATCACCACATAATATACTTTCAAGGTCATGCTTACTTTGGCAATAGAAACGGCTCCTAGTTTTTGTTTTGGCTAACTTGAACTTATGAAATCGGAGGCTGCACGGAATTTGAGCTCATTCAGGTACAATTGGTGATTACCTAAAGTGAACACACAAGAAAGTGTGAAGAGTGCCTGCAGTTTACCATTACATGGTAATTTACTGTAGGTAAGAGGTCTAGACAGGGAATTCGCAATGAAACAATAAATAATAACACTTACTTTTAAAACTTTGTGTTCACCATATATGTATTACACTCATGAAATGAACACTGGATATTAAACACTGTTAGGTCTACACTGTCTTTTGGATATTTAGACATGCTTTTTTAGGATCTGCAAAAAAAGGCATGTAACATTATATGAAGGCTTATGTTATATTTCCATTCCCTCAGGCATTTCAAGACATCGAAATCAGTTGACGGGGGAACAGTGGAACATTCCGTTAACAAGATCGAACACATAGACAGGCAATCAGCATCTCTGAACAGCCTGCACTCTTTAATGGAAACATTCAGCACTGCAAACCTGAAGCTACTGGATTATTAAACAGGAATTTATAAAGAACTGTGCATATTTTAGGTTTTTATAAGCTTTAAATACTAAGAATATTGCTTCAGCAGTCTGGAATTGTGTCAGAAGGTTGTCATTGTGGACTATGTTTCATTTATTATTTTTATATTTTCCTGTCTTACTGCTTCATTCGCTTATTTATTTGTGATTTTTTTCACTTGTATTATATTTCATTGGACTGAAATAATTTTATTGTGCAGCACTTTGGCCTGTAGTGTCTTAAAATGTGCTTTATAGGGCTTGAAAACTCGAAAACTCAAACAGATCATTTGTGATCCTTATTTCATTGATGTCTCAGACCTCAGACCTCAGACCTGTGAGTTGTGTGGCCTCTCTGGTACATTAGAGACAAAATTCTCTAAAGCTTGGGGTCAGCAACCCGTCCTTGGCTGTGCACTTATGCCACTTACTGTGCGGCTCTCCCAAGGGATGATGTTTGGATTGGTTGGGAAAATATATAGTCCATAAAGACACAAAAGACTGTCATAAAGCTTTGATTAAGCCTCGGGTTAAAAGATGGAGGCAGAAGGAGAGGCTGAGTTATAGCAATAGAGGGGCTGGTCTTATTGTTCCCGCGACGAGGCTCTTAGCACGGATGGCTCACTGTAAACAGCCCCTTCTCCGAGAAGCAGACAGTCATTAATTGCTGCAGCCATCTCAGACTCCTTTCATGAGCCTCCAGCCTCAGAAATCACTGAAGTGCCACTAGCAGAGTCACAAAAGCACTAAGGTCCGTGACTCTGTCTACCGCCTCCTGGGTGGGCCACTTTTTTCATTTTCATCTGTAAATGGCTAATGTGTCAATTTAATGGTTATGATGAGCCTTATGACCATTGCCTTTGCTATTGCACATTGTGTAGCTTATTCTCAGGCAACCAAATAACATAGAAGATTAACAGTTCTCAAGCAGTTTTAGTGTCACCATTAATTCATTGTTATGACTTTGAATGCTGAAGATTGTGGCATATTTCTCAGCCCATTTGACAGCTACTCCACTCCCATCCCCACTCGTTAACCTTGCACAAGACCATGGCTACTTATGCCAGTGAAAAGTGCGACAGACTGTTTTTAAAATTATCAAGTTACACGAGTATCACTATTTCCTTGACCTTCCAGATCAGTATCAAAACCGGCTGTGATATTACTTTACCTTGCTGCACTGTTGGTATTTAGATCGTTGTGAAATATGAATAATACATGAATTCCACTGTATTTATCAATATGTCCAATATCACTTAAACTTGATGGTCCACTTAGTATTTAAATGAATTTGTAAATGTAAATGTGAATGAATCAGAGATATACTCATTATCAGAGTTCACAGTCATGTAAAATATGTATTATTTTAAGATAAAGCAGATATTAAACACATTATTACGCATCTTTTTAGGATAATGTTAATGCTTTTATTCACATCCAGGGATTTTTTTCAAATTTGTCTACTGCACTATAGAACACAGACACAAATACTAAAGCATTTTCTTGAGTAACAATATTAAAAAAAAAATGTGGTACCGTTAAGACTTTACCTGCATCACATTACATCCACTGAACAATTATCTCAGGACAAAGAAGTCAGAGCTTTGATTCTGTAACACCATCTTCTGAATACAACACTGGCAGACAGACATAATCCTGCCAATAATTTATTTACCCCTACTACTTCCATTATTTAGTGTGTGCTGAGACACTGGTGAGTCTGATGCAATTAGTATGACTGAGCTGCTGATTAGGGATAAAACCAACAATTGTCCAGATTGTAATTTGGTGTGTTTGTATCTGTGTGTGTGTGTGTGTGTGTGTGTGTGTGTGTGTGTGTGTGTGTGTGTGTGTGTGTGTGTGTGTGTGTAAGAGAGACTTAAGCCTCACGGCACAAGAACACCACTGAATAATAGAAAAAGCATCAAACTGAACACGCTCCCTAAAATCTGAACTTTATGATGCTTTTGGAAAATCTGACCCAATTTATGAAATAAAAGTATTGTTTTATCATTCGATAACGGTGATAATGTACTAAAGTCTGCTGGTCATTGAAAGATTGCAAAAGGTCCCTTCAATTAACTTACTGGGTTTGGTTTGTTCATCAGTTCATCATTTTCTGTACCCGCTTAATCCTAACTTGGGTCGCGGGGAGGCTGGCGCCCATCCCAGCCAACTTTGGGCAAGGGCAGAGTACACCCTGGGCAGCTCGCCAGGCCATCGCAGGGCGGAAACACGCTGACAGCTTTTCAGCCTACTCTTGTCGAAAGTCAGCAATGGTTCTTTTACATACCTCACACCATAGACAGTGAGAGACATGGCCGGCCTTTGATAACCCAGTTAGCTGCACTGGGAGGACAGTGACAACCTTGTGGAGAGTGGAACTCGAACCCCTAGCCTTTGGATCAGTAATCCAGCGCCCTATACCACTAGACCACCACTGCCTCGGGTTTGGTTTGTAGGATCAAGTATTCGAGTCACTCAAACTCAAACTGGGTTAATAATACTGAAGTCAACATGTTGTCTTGGAGAATTGGACCTCAAAGAAAACCTCAAAACAAAGTTGTCTTTCGCGACTAGAGAAAAAAAAATTGGAGTGAAACAAATCAGTTGCAACTGCAAAACATGTATAGTTTTGTTTACATTTATATTTCGATATACAGTATATTGTTTTATTGAATAGACATTCTGTACAAGGTGACTTTTTTAGCACAGAGCTTAGCTTGATAGCTATGCAGTATAGCCTGCTGACAAAAAGTAAACTACTTCATGTTATTAAAGAGATGTTGTGGCTGAAGTTGGCTTCTTGTAATAACAAATCATTTCAACTGTAATTTGATGTCAACAGGTCAGCAGTGTAATCATTTTACATGTACAGTGGGCCAACGTCCTTCCAATGATGGAGTAGTGCATATTGTACCTGTAGTGCTGGGTTTCCAAACAGGCCCGAGCTCTTTCAGAGTCGGCCAATTCCGATTTCAAGACTTTATTGAAGTAATTAGGATTTGGAATGGATGGAGAAAAGTGTCCGGTGTGATAGGAGAGTATCGGCAAGAATGGAGGGAAAAGTGTACAAGACGGTGTTGAGGCCAGCGATGTTGTATGGTTTAGAAACAGTGGCCCTGGGGAAAAGACAGGAGTCAGAGTTGGAGGTAGCAGAGATGAAAATGTTGAGGTTCTCTTTGGGAGTAACGAGGATGGATAGGATCAGAAACGAGTACATCAGAGGGACAACACATGTTAGATGTTTTGGAGACAAAGTCAGAGAGGCTAGAATGAGATGGTTTGGACATGTACAGAGGAGGGATAGTGAGTATATTGGTAGTAGGATGCTGAGGTTGGAACTACCAGGCAGAAGGCCCAGAGGAAGACCAAAGAGAAGATTTATGGATGTGGTGAAGGAGGACATGAAGGTCGTTGGAGTAAGAGTAGAAGATGCAGAGGATAGGGAGAGATGGAGGCAGATCATTTGATGTGGTGACCCCTGAAGGGAACAGCCGAAAGAAAAAGAAGAAGAAGATTGAAGTAATTAGGATTCAGAAATTTGGTTTCTGTAATGTTATTGTGTGTGTGTGTGTGTGTGTGTGTGTGTGTGTGTGTGTGTGTGTGTGTGTGTGTGATCTTCACATTTAACATTACTTTGGCCCCTGCCTGTAAAACTCCAAAGAAGCTAAAACAGCTGTGCGCTCCATGTAATGTAGCATGTAAATATTCTCATTATCAGCTTCTGTGCAGTACTTAATGTGTTTTGATCAAGTTTTCCATCCACATAACAACAAACCCGAGCAGATTACAGTACTACGTTACTAAAAGTATGTCAAAACATGACATTAAACAACTTAAGAGTCTGCGCTGGCTGTCGTGGCCTGTTGTTTTGACACACTCTTCAGTAGAGTAGTATGCGGTTTGGGCGATATTCCCGATGGCCCCGCCTCTGCATCGCGCCGCCCCGCCTCCAAACGGACCGCAGTGATTTAGAAGTTCAGGAATCCCACGCGACGTCACCAGAGGGTGACGTAATGCTTCTCTAAATAGATCGTATTGTAATCTTTGCTCAGTCCAACGTGGTTCCTTCAGAAAGGGCGCTGCATCTTCTCTACACTTCTGCGGTAAGTAGGTCGGAGAGCCGCGGTGCCGCTGGCTTGGGGTTTTTTTGTTTGTTTGTTTTTTTTTTTTTTTTTTGGTCGCAGGTTTCAGGAGCGCGCGCGCTTTGCTGGGTGGAAAGTGAAGAGTGGGTCCGGGTACAATAGGTTTTCTTCCCGAGCGAGCTGAAAGTGACAAGTCAGTGACCGGAGCAGCTCGTTTGAAGTTTGTGTGTAACGGAATGCTGTGTGTGAGGTTGTTGTTGTTGTTGTTGTTGTTGTTCTGGCGCTCGAAGCAGCAGTCAGAGTAAACAATGCCTGTTGGGTCTGTGGTAACGAGTCAGCAGCGTGGAACAGGTTTCAACGCCTGGTTCGGTCCAGAGCTGCACACAGCGCTCATGTGCTCGAGTCTGGGGAAACAGCCTCGGTGTGATCAGGCTTGCAGGGTGGAGATAGGGCGCGCGCTTTTCTGGGGCTTTTTGCGGACTTCAGGTTCGAACCCACTGCTGGACAGCACCGGACAGCCGCGAAGTTTTTGTTTAGGTGCTGCGCACGTGTGTGTGTGTGTGTGTGTGTGTGTGAGGGGTTTAGATTCCTGGGGGTATGACAGTGAAGTATGGGGGGTGATGTGCGACCTGCACGCGCTTTTCGGACCCGCGGCGCATTTAAATGATCTCAAGTTCACATGGAGCGCCACCGCCTCAGCTCCACTGACACACGGAAAAAGCATGCACGTCGACACCGGAAAGCTTTCTATTTCTACCACGTTGCCGTATCCACGGTTGTACTTTCAATTTGTCCATTAAAAGTGCCATGCCTTAGGGCATTACGTCATTCTGCAGGCCAGTCGGAGTATTTGATTAAGCGCTGAGATGGTGAAGGATTCAGGAGACATGTGCTGAGCAAGCACTAAAACCTGCAGGCTGAAACCAGACGAGAATTCATACCCACCTCTGTCTGTACACTAACTAGTGTCACTCGGGTTATTAGGGAAAAATATTTTCATAAACGTTAAAAGAATACTATAACAACAACAATAATAATAATATAATAATAACTAGTAGTAGTAGTAGTAGTAGTAGTAGTGGTTGTAGTAGTATTGTTAACATTCTTCTTCTTCTTCTTCTTCTTCTTATTATTATTATTATCATCATTCCAGCACATAATAAACACAACAACAATAACACGTTTTTTTTTTACTGTAATACCTGAATATACAT
Organism: Plotosus lineatus; assembly: GCA_024760905.1. Lineage (NCBI taxonomy): Eukaryota > Metazoa > Chordata > Actinopteri > Siluriformes > Plotosidae > Plotosus > Plotosus lineatus. The sequence goes on from CM045728.1 coordinate 47,799,037, forward strand.
GTACGTTAATGTATTAAGAACATTGTAAGAAGAAAAGAAAAAGAGGAAGAAGGAAATTGCTGATAAAATAATAAAAGCAGCAATCAAACGTCACCATCTTCTTCATCATCATCATCATCATCTTTATTATAGTACAGTACTACTACTAATAATAAGTTCCTTGCATGATTTTTGCATTACTTTTATACATTATGCTTATTAGGTATTCCGTTTTACATACAAAACCATTTTATTCACTGATGATTATTTATTAAAGTCATTCAGTATCTTGGGATATTAATTTTAATACCGTATATACTTTGGAGTTATAGAGGGGACCTGTCAGTCGATCCTGGGAGTTTAATGAGGTGAAGTTTTATTTGAGAAACTTCAGCTTAGTATTAGTGTTGTAATTTTTTTAGTTGAAATCCTAAAACCAGCTTCTGAGTAAATTTTAAAAGTTAACTGTAGATCCATAAAGTAAGATTTGTGTGTCTACTGAATTTGCGTGATTCTTAATGAATGTTAACAGATAATAAAAATTAAGATTTGCTTTTTCTCTTCTGAACTTAAATTTATCTTTAAATATGTACTCAAATATCTTATAGAAATACAGTGTAGATGTTGATTCGTGTTTTTGGGAAGGAGCTGATGTCAATTAGGTCTTAACTACACCATTAAAAAAGTTTTTACCTCCAAATCCAAACATCTAGAATTTTATTTATTTTTTGATATACTCTTACAAGATTTTTGAAGGAAGAGTAAAAAAAAAAAGAGAAAGAAACGAGTCATAATAAAGGTGATAAACTGGAAATAGTGCGGCCCTCACAGCAAGAAGGTCCTGGGTTCAATTCCCAGCCTGGGCGTTTCAGTGTGGAGTTTGTTTGGTGGCAGAGTGAGTTTCTTCCAGGTAGCCCGGTTTCCCCCCCCACAGTCCAAGAACATGCACAGTAGGTTAATTAGCTGTTACAAATCACCCCTAGGTGTGAGTGCGAATGGTTGTGTGAGTGTCGGCCCTGTGATGGCCTGGTGAGCTGGACAGGGTGTTCCCCACCCTCGCCCAGAGTCGGCTGAAGTGGGCGCCAGCCTCCCTGCGACCCTAATTAGAATTAAACGATTCAGAGAATGAATGAATGAATAAACTGGAAATATGACTCCCATTGGTAATAGAAGTTTGACAACCTACAGCACTATCAGTGTAGCCGAAGGTGGCTCTCTTACACTTTTTTCACAGTCGTGTCCCACTTGTTCTATTTTATTGATCAAGTACGTTTTCAGATTAAAAAAAAACAATTACGTATATGGCACACTCTGTGGATTCCCCTAACGTAAGATATGAAGTAAAATATGAGTTGTCTAAGATAAACCTTAAGGAGGTAGAGCGATTGGTACTGATTGAAGATGGCCAGTGTGGGGCCCTTCATCTGTTCATTATAAAGACTTCTTGACAATAAGTGCATTACCAGTGTAAGCCTTATTCTCCCTCCCCAGGCTTGCAGTGATCCAACCTTGAACTTGTGCTGTCAAAGGCCTAGAGTGCTCTGTGTGTGTGTGTGTGTGTGTGTGTGTGTGTGTGTGTGTGTGTGTGTTCTTTTGAGGGGGGGGTGGTTTGAATTGCAGGGCAAGTTTGTGCATGCAGCAACCTATGCTCGCCTCCTTCCTCTCCATACTGTTTGAATTCTCTTTTGAACCTGAATTCTCACTTGAACCTTGAGAGCAAGAGTTCCACATGAAACTGTACTCCGCTTTGCTAAACCTCATGTGCTCTCACATCGGGACCCACTTACTGTGAAACGTAACCAAATTTCCTCTTCTAAATGAAAACATATCAGCAAACGCAAAGTCAGTTGCCCCCTTTGCCCTGTACGGTGCTGTCGAATCTGCAGCAATTTGACATTACACTCGGGACCGTGTCGTTGGGTGGGGTCAGAGAGTTTCAAGTGTCTAAAAGATGTCACAGAGAAAATGGGAAGTGAGGCTTGTTCATTTTAGAGGTCATAACTATCAATCACATCAAGATTTATCCATCTTTCTGAACTGCTGTGAAGACAAGATTCAGAGTCTCTATGAGACATACTGAATGTGTAGTCACACATGGACACAAGTGTGTGCGTATATGTGAGTGTGAGTGAGTGTGTGTGTGTGTGTGTGTGTGTGTGTGTGTGTGTGTGTGTGTGTGTGTATGGAGGGAAGCAGCTGTATGTTGTGGAGTGATCAGTTTGCCCTGTGAGCTCGGCTTTTTGTAACACTGTCGTGACAATATGCACCAAAATAATTAATATACACCTCAGAAAAGTGTCTGAATAAAGCTCATGTTATACTGGTACTGTAATAATCAGCATTGTATTCTCATGATACTGATGGACATTTTGGCTCCAGTTCTTTTAGGCAAAATCTTGGCTAGACTTCAGCAAAGGACATGATTATTGGCCAATTTAACAAACCATTCTGATGAGATTTCCTTTTTGGCTTTTTCCCTTTATCAGGGGTCGCCACAGCGAATGATTCGCACATTTGATTTGGCACAGCTTTTTAACGTCGTATGCCCTTCAGAAACACGCTGCTGGCTATGCAGCTACTCTTTACGAAAGTCAGCAATGGGACAATGACAGTGAGCGACATGGCTGGCCTTTGATAACCCAGTTAACCACACTGGGGGGGGACAGTGACAACCGTGTGGAGAGTGGGACTCAAACCACCAACCTTAGGATCAGCGATCCAGTGCCCTATACCAACAGACCACCACAACCAGTCTGATGGTTAATTAAGTGATGCAGCATAACACCGGTTCTTGTTCCAGCTGTCAAATAAATAAGGTTGTAAAAACAAACTAAATAAATGTGCCCTGCAATGGCCTGTGAGCTGTCCAGGGTGTACTCTGTACTCATAAAGAATTTGCTGAAATGGGCGCCAGCCTCCCCGCTAGCCTAATTAGGTTTAAGCTGTTCAGAAAATGAACGGATGAACTAAATAAATGTCAATCATTCAATCAATCTGGGTGCCGTTCCAGAATTCTGGCGTAGGTGGCAGCCATAACAGCCTTACCATGGCTGTATACGAATGGGGAAAAAAATCCGCAGTAGAGGCCCAAAGTTCTTTCTGCAGGGTGTTGTTATTGAGACACCATCTCTAGCTAGCTGGCAATTGACTCTAAACAGTTCACGTGCCCTTTGATACGTGTAGTTTTAATTCCTACTGGGTTGCTAGCCACACTTCTCACCAAATTTGGAACCAGGTGGGGAGCCGGTTGAGTCGCCGACCACTCGACCATACAACAGGTTGTACTGGCTTACATGTTACCAGTAGCAGGGCAAAACCTGGCCGGACATAAAATGACATAAATGTAAATTTGTTTAATGTTCCAAACAGCTTTATCCTTTATTACCATTGATGGGAGACTGGTGCTCATCCCAGCTGACCATCTGAAGGCGGGGTACACTCTGCACAGTTTGTCTGATCATTGCAGGGCCAATGCAACCATTCACACTCACATATATACCTATCTACAATCAAAAATATCCACTTTTCCTAATGTGGATGTCTTTGGATTGTAGCAAGAAACTGCTGGACCTGGAGGAAACCTATGCAAGCACTGGGAGAACTTGCAAACTTCACAGAAAAAATAAACAAGGGACTCAAACCTAGGACCATTTCCTGGACGTGCTAACCATCACACCACTATGCCTGTCCGAGTATAATCAGTCATTAAAAATAAAAGATAATACAGTACACACCTAAGAGAGAAAGATTTTTAGACAGACAGATCCTGGGAGTAAAACAGAGCAAATTCATGTTGGTTCTCATCATTCTGGTTCTGAGACACACTCATTCAAAGCCAGAACATGCAACCCATAAAGCAGCGTGTTGGGGCCTGGCTGGAGGGGTTCTGCCAGTCGGTTCGTCAGTAGGGAAAAACTGCTCTGGCTAACATTACGCCAAATTTGAATGTTTTGACTGCATGAGGGGAAACAGTTGGCGAGACCCATCAGGGAAAAAAATCACATGCAAATCGTGTATGAAAGCCTTCATACAGTCAAAGTTGTGTGTCCCCAGAGAGACCTAGCCTGAAGAGCGCTCAAGAGAGTTCAATGCTCCCGGTGCCTCCTTTTTCATGTCAGAACTTCTAACATGTTTATTTTCCATGTGTTTGGAAAAGAGAATGTTTGTTAGCTGTCTAACCAGCGTGTCAATACATATTCTAGCCCATGGCCATTAGTCTGGTTTTACTATTGTATATGGAGCACTCGAGTCAGGCTGTCATGCACTATTAAGACAGCTACTCATTAGGCTCTTCTAGACTGTGGTGCTGTTCTTGAAATGAGGCGTGAGAGAGAACAGTGTTTAATGCCCAAATTTCAAATATATAAAGTGTGAAAACATGAATTAAACAGAATGAAAAACATTTCTGAAAATCATTGTATATCATGAGATTGCATGAGAAAAAGCTCCCCTGGGCTTTATAGATTGTTCCCCAATGTGGGTTTATCCACGGGGTCTAGTCATAGATATGCAGTCGTTGATTTGCATTAGACCCCTGATATGCTAAGAGTGCCGGCCGATTTGAGCTACACGCTAAGTCCTTCCAGTTTCATCATCCTTGGAAATAGAAATAGCTTCTTCTCCTTTGGGGTGCACATGTTGACCCATTGTTTTCCCAGTTTAAAGAAATGAGTGTACGTACTGCTATGGCAGTAACTCAGTGCTTCTCAATTATTTTCTGTGGCGCCCCCCCTAGGAAGAAAAAAAAACAATTCACACCCCTCCCCACCACCCCGCGAACAACTATAAATAGTATTATTTGTCTATAAAATTGTTATTAGTACACCTCTGCATAACATTGTATCTTTATTAGCATTAAAAACAAAACAGAAATAAATGTAGTTCAACTTAGAATAAAGAAAAACTTTTCAAATCTGTAACAGAAAAGATTGAAAGTGCGCCAATGTACATGAAATAAAAAAAAACACATTTTTATTTAAATTCATTCAACTTGTTTATGTCTTAATATCTCCACCTCTCTCCACCTTTCTCTTCGTTCCTGTTAGAATTTTTTTCCGTGTTGTTTCTTGAAGGGTTGTTTACTGTACTTCATATCGTTTGCTCGTGCGAAAAACCGCTACACCATAACGCGACATTGTCAACTACTGGAGTGGAGGTGCAATTACACTTAATTCTCATACACAATTCCAGAAAAGCATGTTCCCCAGGGTCATACGCGCTCCCCCCCAGCATCACACCATGCCTCCCCCCTTCCCCGGCATCATACTGCGCCACTATTCGAGAAGCACTGCAGTTATTACATGCAGGCGCCGTGTCTGCAGAAATTGCAGGCAAACAAACCTTCATTAACGCCGGCGAGCGTCTCTGTACACACCCTATGTGGGAAACAGAGTCACTGACATACCATTCCATTGTCAGACTGTCATCAGAGTGATTCAGTACAATCATGGCACTGAAGAAGGGCTCTCAGGTGAGAAAGAGCGAGTGAACAATAGACATAAATAGATAATGAGATAGCGAAGAGCTGGAATTATTAAGCACTTGTAAGATGACCACGAGAAATCCTTGTAAGTTTTGCCATTGTTTTGTGACATATTATTTACGCTACACTCCACTCTATAAATAATTCCCCTGTCTGTTTGATAGTCACACTCATTATCACTCTAATGAATAGAGCCTGGAGTATTTATTATTATTAACAGCCAGTTGCCAACCTGACCTCATCCCTGCTTCTAAATGCATGACTGAGAGAATAAAGACGAGTCGAGGGGTCAGGATAACAACGAGTGAGTGGCACTTTGTTGACCCGCAGCCCTCGCTGCTGTTGCTATCCGGGTCCCGGGTTGTTTTCTGGGTAGCTGGTGGATAATTTACACTCATGTGCTGCGGTCAGCAGCAGCAGCAGCTCCATGGAGACACAGAGGCAGTATGACACCTTGGGCCAGTAAACCACGCTCCTGATCCATCTTCCTTCTCCTCCTTCTCTCAGCTCTACTTCGGCATGACCGTAACCTCAGCAATGCACGCAGGCACATGCAACTGAATACTCACCTCTGAAGTTCTGATGAAAAAAATCCCTTCCGCCAGGTCGCACCGCATATCGCCGGCATATGATGTGAGCCAAATGTGAGACAGAGCGAAAGCGCTGATTTCTTTCTCCATACTTGTTTTTAGATTTATGAAGAGCTGGAGCAAGAGATGAACTCCGAGCTGGAAAGGCCGTTCGTCTGCAGCGCTCCAGGCTGCTCTCAGGTAAGTCGGACTGCACAATGGCGGGGATGAAAGCATCAGTAACCTGATAGACGCTCTCTCAAGGAGTAACACTGCTGCACAGAAAACAGTGAAATGCTAGCCTGTTAAAACTGAGTCCCTCGGGCCTTTTTAACACATGAAGCAACAATATTTCCTTAGATATCTGGAACTATTCCTTGGCATGTTGATTAAAGGGAACCTGGAGCAGCACAGCCTAGTTCATGTTTCTTTTACAGTATATTTTATATGTGCAATAATTTGAGGACTGTAAAAATATTAATTCATTCTTAAATGATTAGAAATCTGTTTATAGCTGTGGGTGAGAGGTCGCACTGTTCTACCCGACTGATGATTCACGACACCTTGAAATGTTAAACCTGTCAGATGGCGATATCGGAGATGTTTGTGTCCTATTAAGCTGGAATCACACGCTATTAATGATTGCGCATGATAAGAATAAAGACAAGATAACCGCCTTCAGTTTATTAGGTTGCATGTCTCACGGTGAGAATAGATTTTTGCACCCTGACCAGTTTTAGATCTTTCCACATTGAAATGTGTGATCGCACTTACTCTGAGCTCCCATGGTGATTGTTTTGAATGCAATTTGTAAGTGCACATGCCTTCTCAGGATATTACAAAGACCCTCGGCCAAAAATATAAAGGCAAAGCAAAACCGCCATCTGTTTTTAGCCATGACTTAAACCACCACCGCTTTTAGACTGACTCATTTCTGTGTCTAACAGCGTTTCCCCACAGAAGACCATCTAATGATTCATCGCCACAAGCATGAGATGACCCTCAAATTCCCCCCCATCAAAAGTGATAACATGCTATCAGGTGAATCTCACACAGACACATTATATATCATGTGTCGGAGCTTTCAACTAAAATAGCTATAATTTACCGTGTTTTTGTCCCAAGACTTAACTTTTTAAAAATAAAAGCTCCATTATTTTGTGTAAAGTTCTGTTTATGGGAAGCAGAAAAATATTACCATGATGTCAGAATTATAAGCTAGACGCAGTAGGGTGAGTAAAGGAGTGAGGGAATGGGAATGGATGAATACATGAGTAGGACTGGATGAGTGAAGAAGAAGAAACAGTATGATAAAGGATGAATATGGTAAATAAGTGTGCATAGATACAAGGATGAGTGAGTGAGTGAGTGAACGAGGGAGTGAGTGAATGAGTGAGGGAGTGAATGACTGTGTGAATGAGTGAGTGAATGAGTGAGTGAGTGAGTGGGTGTGTGGGTGAGTGAGTGAGTGAGTTAGTGAGTGAGTGAATGACTGAGTGAATGAGTAAGTGAATGAGTGAGTGAATAAGTGTGTGAATGAGTGTGTGAATGAGTGAGTGTATGATTGAGTGAGTGAATAAGTGAGCGAATGAGTGAGTGATTGAGTGAGTGAATGAGTGAGTGAACGAGTGAGTGAATTAGTGAGTGAATGACTGAGTGAATGACTGAGTGAATGAGTGAGTGAATGAGTGAGTGAATAAGTGTGTGAATGAGTGAGTGAGTGATTGAGTGAGTGAATAAGTGAGTGAATGAGTGAGTGATTGAGTGAGTGAATGAGTGAGCGAATTAGTGAGTGAATGAGTGAGTGAATGAGTGAGTGAATAAGTGTGTGAATGAGTGAGTGAGTGATTGAGTGAGTAAATAAGTGAGCGAATGAGTGAGTGAATTAGTGAGTGAATGAGTGAGTGAATGAGTAAGTGATTGAGTGAGTGAAGAGTGAGCGAATGAGTGAATGAGTGAATGAGTGAGTGAGTGAAGAACTGAGTGGCAGAGGAAGTGAGAGAAATAAGGAGTTGAAGGAACAAAAATGCTCATCTAGCGGAGAAACCTAAAGCTTCAAGGCTGCTTGGTCCTGAAACCTGATCTGCTCCCTTGACAAGAGTAAATAATGAAGAGGAGAGAATCACAGCGCTGCAGGAGAGGTGCGCGCACACACACACACACACACACACACACACACACACACACACACACACACACACACACACACACACACACACACACACACACACACACACACACAGGCTTTTATCTACTTTCAAAATTAATTCTAAATCTCAGTCTGAGAAACTCTTTAAGTCTTAAATGCAAACATGAATTTTACAAGGTTCTGTAAACTGCAACAGTTCCATCGTTCATAAAAATTCAAAATGTTATCTGAAGTAACTGGCAGAAACCATTTTATCATTTCAAGTGTTTGCACTTCTAAAGCACCGTAATGTGTATGTGACTGGAGTCAGATGTGAACTTTGGATTTCTCCCTGTTTTCATCACAGTAATTGTGGTTTTGCAGTTTGTTTAGTTTTGGCCTAAAATGACCAGCCCTAACTGATATGGGACTCCAAGCATGCACGTGATAGGAGGGATTAGAGGACTTAGTTAGAGGGCAGCGAAAATATTATTTTAACCACACAGTTATGTGTTTTAAACTTCATCTACACATGCCTAATGCTTAATAATCAATGGCAGACGTTAAATGAAGTCTCAAATGGCCCATGTGGCTGCTTGTGTGTGTGTGTGTGTGTGTGTGTGTGTGTGTGTGTGAGTGAGTGTGTTTTCATTCACAAAAGTATCCATACATTACTGTCAGTATGAGGAATGAAACCATTCTATTCTGAAGCTTAAGGTTTCTCTGCTAGATGAGCATTTTTGTTCCTTCAACTCCTTGTTTCACTCACTTCCTCTGCCACTCACTTACTCACTCACTCACTCACCCACACACCCACTCACTCACTCACTCATCCACACACCCACTCACCCACACACCCACTCACTCACTCACCCAACCACCCACTCACTCACTCACTCACTCACTCACTCACTCACCCACTCACTCACTCACTCATCCACACACCCACACACCCACACACCCACTCACTCACTCACTCATCCACACACCCACTCACCCACACACCCACTCACTCACTCACTCACTCACTCACCCACACACCCACTCACTCACTCACTCACTCACTCACCCACACACCCACTCACTCACTCACTCATCCACACACCCACTCACCCACACACCCACTCACTCACTCACTCACTCACTCACTCATCCACACACCCACTCACCCACACACCCACTCACTCACTCACCCAACCACCCACTCACTCACTCACTCACTCACTCACTCACTCACTCATCCACACACCCACACACCCACTCACTCACTCACTCATCCACACACCCACTCACCCACACACCCACTCACTCACTCACTCACTCACTCACCCACCCACACACCCACTCACTCACTCACTCATCCACACACCCACTCACCCACACACCCACTCACTCACTCACTCACTCACTCATCCACACACCCACTCACCCACACACCCACTCACTCACTCACCCAACCACCCACTCACTCACTCACTCACTCACTCACTCACCACTCACTCACTCACTCATCCACACACCCACACACCCACTCACTCACTCAGTCATCCACACACCCATTCACTCACTCACCCAACCACCCACTCACTCACTCACTCACTCACTCACTCACTCACTCACTCATCCACACACCCACACACCCACACACCCACTCACTCACTCACTCACTCATCCACACACCCACTCACCCACACACCCACACAACCACTCACCCACACACCCACACACCCACTCACTCACTCACCCAACCACTCACTCACTCCTCACTCACTCATCCACACACCCACACACCCACTCACCCACTCACTCACTCACACACCCACACACCCACTCACCCACACACCCACACACCCACACACCCACACACCCACTCACCCAACCACTCACTCACTCACTCACTCACTCACTCACTCATCCACACACCCACTCACCCACTCACTCACTCACTCATCCACACACCCACTCACTCACTCACTCACTCACCCAACCACTCACTCACTCACTCACTCACTCACTCACCCACTCACCCAGTCACTCACTCACTCATCCACACACCCACTCACCCACTCACTCACTCACTCATCCACACACCCACTCACCCACACACCCATTCACTCACTCACTCACTCAACCACCCACCCACTCACTCACTCACTCACTCACTCACCACTCACCACTCACTCACCACCAATCACTCAACCACCCACCCACTCACTCACTCACTCACTCACCACTCATCCACACACCCACCCACCCACTCACCCACTCACTCACTCACTCACCACTCATCCACACACCCACTCACCCACACACCCATTCACTCACTCACTCATCCACACACCCACCCACCCACTCACCCACTCACTCACTTACTCACTCACTCACTCCTCAACCCACTTACTCACTCACTCACTCACACACCCACCCACTCACCCACCCACTCACTCACCCACCCACCCACCCACTCACTCACTCACTCACTCACTCACTCACTCACCCACCCACCCATCCACTCACTCACCCTCCCACCCACTCACTCACTCACTCACTCACTCACTCACTCACTCACTCACTCACTCACTCACTCACTCACTCACTCACTCATCCTTGTACCTATGCACACTTATTTACCCCATTCATCCATTCTCATACTGTTTCTTCTTCTTCATTCATCCAGTCCTACTCATGTATTCATCCATTCCCTCACTCATTTACTCACCCTACTGCGTCTAGCTTACACTGTTCTGTCACATATTCACTCATTGCTTGAGTCACATTACCTTCTCTCTCTCTTTCTCACACGCACTCCCTCTCTCATTATCCCTGTTAATAATTTAAGCCAGAACATTTACATTACAGTAAAAAAAAGAGTTTACATGCGAATTCTGTCTCTCCCTTCATCATTCTGAAAATGTTTCAGCATATTTGCATAAGGATGTTGGTGACAGGTAAATTAATCCACAATGTCATTATAGAAAACTAATGGTGCTGACCACTTCAATGTTTATAAACTATATGTACTCTTCAGAAGGCACGACAGGGTTGGGGGGTTTATATTTGTTCTAAAAATGTGGTCGACTGAGGTTTTAAAGTTTGAAGTCATGTTTTTCCTTTGTCTGCAGACCAGACGCCAACCCCAACACGCTTTCTGAAGAACTGTGAGGAGGTGGGATTGTTCAGTGAGCTGGACTGCTCCATTGAGCAAGAGTTCTGCAAAGCCCAAGAGGAGGAGGACTCCAAACAGGTGAGAGACTGGAGCCTGTGGTGCAGCTGCACTGTGGGGTTCATCGTACACCAAACACTGCTCTTATCACTCTCATAGCTTCGAAATAATATTGATTCATAAATAAACACACACACACACACACACACACACACACACACACACACAGCTTGAGAAAACTGTATCAAAACGTGTCATTTATATCCTTCTTAATAAAATTTTGCATGGCATCTAAACCACTACACACATCCTTTAGAGACAGACATGTTTCACCTGTGTCTGACTCTCGGAGAGGGTGAAGTGATTAATGTGCTGTCTGTAAAATAATCACACAGTTGTGGTCACCCACTGAGTCTAGCTTACGCTGTTCTGCTTGTGAGAATGCTAATAACTACAGCTGACCCCAGTGTGAGTTTCTCAAACCAAACAACACAACATGGCCAACTACTAGACGAGCCTGAGCTGTTGGCGAGACTTTCTGCAGGACAGCTGATGTCTGGGTAGAGTAAGGGGTGTACCTGTGGAGTTAGGATTAAGTTAAATCAGCAGTTAGCAGGTCGAAGCAAGATTCTGCTGAGTGCAATAAAGAAGCTGTACGAATGCAGAGATATAAGTTATCAGCTACGACTTATGGCTCACGCATGAGAAGCAGCTCAGTGATTGCTCATGGTCATGAGACATAAAGGGGAATTTTGGTCATATTCTTGAAACAGCTAAGTGAAGATCATTTCCTAAGTGTAGGCTATAAGTGTGTCTGGACACTGCTTTCATGAAAAAGCAGGAAGATAGTTTTCTAAGAAACAACAACAACAAAAAAAGAAGATATTCTTAACTGTAACTATTTATATTTGTGCATCTGAGGCAAGCTGGATTTCTAGTCTTGTGCACCTGAAGTTTGTACGTGTATGCAATGTGTATAGCACTAGATTTGAAACAGCAGCTGGGCGTGGCGACACTTCTGAGGGGAAAGTGTATATGTGCAGATGTACATAAAAAAGAAGAGCTGCAGGGAGAGGACTTTGAAAGGACAGACTTGGCACAAAATTATGTTCTGGTTTTAAAATTCATTACACACTCTGTAAGTTAAGACTGGCCGGAACAAAAACGTTTTTCCAATTTTATTTTAATTTAAAAATTTCAATTATTAGCTTCGGTGGATCTGCAAAATAGGGAATATAAAAATATCATAATCATTAATTAAAAGTAATACTCATAACTTATAATAATAACAAAGTGTCATTCACATTGGATTAATTTTTTTAACCTGTCAATGGTACAGATAATTTTTTCAGGCCAATAATTATATTACGTAATTGTAAGATGTTTTGGAGACAAAGTCAGAGAGGCTAGACTGAGATGGTTTGGACATGTACAGAGGAGGGATAGTGAGTATATTGGTTGTAGGATGCTGAGGTTGGAACTACCAGGCAAAAGGCCCAGAGGAAGACCAAAGAGAAGATTTATGGATGTGGTGAAGGCGGACATGAAGGTTGTTGGAGTAAGAGTAGAAGATGCAGAGGATAGGGAGAGATGGAGGAAGATGATTTGATGTGGTGACCCCTGAAGGGAACAGCCGAAAGAAAAAGAAGAAGAAGATTGAAGTAATTAGGATTCAGAAATTTGGTTTCTGTAAGTTATTGTGTGTGTGTGTGTGTGTGTGTGTGTGTGTGTGTGTGTGTGTGTGTGTGTGTGTGTGTGTGTGTGTGTGCGTGTGAATTTAGACATAATTTAAACACTTCAACTCACCTAATTGTAAATGTTTGAAGGTATTAATACATATACTATACAGGAATGGTGTGATCTGACTGGTTTAATATCTGGGTTAAAAAACACATTATCTGAGTGGAAAATGCTTGCATCAAAATGAGACACTCACAGTTTTTTTTTTCTCCGTATTTTAAAATGAAAAAGTAAGCCATAACTTTGTGTTGTATATAATACATAGAACACCTATATTGAGTGCAGTTTACTGACATATCTGCGTAACATAAATCTTTTGAGATTTTACAGCTGCTTACTGGCTTATCAGACCAGAGCTTATACTCAGTGTCCATAGTCTGAAGCAACTAGGAGTTCAACTCCTCCTTGATATAGTATTCCCAGTATTTTTACTGGCATCCATTTATACTGCTGTGTGGACAGAGGCAGACTTGTGGTTAAGATCTTGTCTTGGGGTCTTCGCACAGTGCGGGCATAACGGGGATTCGAACCTACTACCTCATAACCATGCGATCAGCAACTTAATCACAACACCACCTGCCTTACATACATTTCTGTATAGTATGTAGTTACTGTATTTTCTGGACATCACTCCGGAGTACAAGTCGCATTGGCCAAAAAACGCATAATAAAATAGAAAAACATATATAAGTCTCACTGGACTACAAGTCGCAAACTCATGGAAAATGTCTACCTTGGCTTGGAAATCTGCTGGCGGTTTTTGTGATGTTGTGATCCTCGCTCTGATAGCGAGGCGGTTGCGTTGCATGAAGCGGTAACACCAAGAAAGTCCTCACGCAGAGTCATTTCTATTGATCTTCTTGACAACGACCTGGACGTGCAGACACAACTGCACTGTTTAAAAGCCTCTCCCTAGGCTCAAGCTCCCATATACAAGCTTGTTCCATTCGATGTTAGCCAGCAATTAGCTTTTTTTTTTTTGTTTTCTTCTGCAGTAAATCTTGCTGCATTCTTGCAGTAATAATAATATCGGCTTTTTTGCCGAGGCAGAAGGCAGTGGTGACCTGGTGGTAAAAGGTGCTGGATCGCTGATCCAAAAGTTGGGGGTTCGAGTCCCACTCTCCACAAGGATGTCACTGGCCCCCCCCAGTGCGGTTAACTGGGTTATCAAAGGCCAGCTATGTCTCTCACTGTCTATGGTGAGAGGCATGTAAAAGAACCATTACTGACTTTCGTAAAGAGTAGCTGCAAAGTCGTCAGCGTGTTTCTGTCCCTTGCTAAAGGGTTGTGTCAGGAAGGGCAGCCGACGTAAAAACCTCTGCCAAATCAAACATGCAAATCATTCGCTGTGGCGACCCCTGATAAAGGAAAAAAGCCGAAAGGAAATCTCATCTTGCTGTCCTCTTGTTGCCTTCTTGCAGTAGTGAGTGTGAAAATAAACATGTGAAATCGTGTTAATTATTATTATGAACTTAATTATATCTAAAAATTTCACTACCTGGATGTGGAGACGCAGCTGCACAGATGACAAGCCCCTCTCTGAGGCACGTTGCTTAAGCACCCATGTGCGAGCTCGTTCCTCTAGCTGTGGCCATCTAGCTTTTAGCCCACGATTAGCTTTTTTTTTTGTTTTCTTCATTGCAGTAATAATAATAATCTCCGCTTTTCTCCAGTCCCTCACAAGTTACTCGTTCATTCCAAACTTTCTTTCTGCTGCTAGATTACCATTTTCTGCTGCATATTTCAACACATGCAGCTTGTAATTTGCAGAATAGGATTTTCTTTTTGGGGTCATTTCTTCAGTGGTGGATGAGCACGTACTGGTACCCAAGCTAAGAGTGCCCTCTTGTGGTTGTGAGGGTAAAAATAACAAACATGTGAAATTATGTCTTAGTATGATGACAAATGGAATTATATGTAATTTTTTTTACATACAAGTCGCTCTGGAGTATAAGTCGCACCTTCCGTCAAAGTGTGAAAAAAGTGCGACTTATAGTCCGGCAAATACGGGTAACTCTGAATGTGTATGCGAGAAAGAAACCCTTTTAGCTACTCGGTGCTAGCTTGACTCAGAGTGTGAAATACTCCTGACATACCTCTGTGATGGGTAAAAATAAATATGTATATGTAAATATATGTAAAAATAAATAATAAACATTTAAATTTTTTTTTCTTTGCTATATATTTAAACCTTTAAAGCGAGTGTGTTCTCATATTTCATGCAACTGTCATGATAAAAACAACAACAACAACGACGACATAAAAATGTCATTGCACTGTGTTTTGTGCTGATATTTACATGTAGGGTAATAAAACAGTTATTTGCCTCAGGCTCTGAGGATGTTGTTGAATTGAATAAATAATATAAATTATTCAGCAACAGCCACCTTGCCTGTGACAGATTAGTGTTTGCTGTGAATAATTGTTAAATATTGTGAAACCTGTGCAACTTTGCGTGCTCACACAGTGTCAAGAATGTTCATTATTACAAATAAATGTAGGCATCATGCCATGGCGTGGCAAAGCATGACATGTATGTAGTTGCAGTAAAAAGGGGGGTTTTAGAGGTGAATTGATAAGACAAACCACACAGCAGAGAAAATCCAAAATGCAAAGTTAAAACTCTGAGTTAAACACAGACAGTTCATATAGAAGCAGAGCAAAAATATCAAGGTCAGTGTAACAATATGGCTCATAGTTCAGTCAGTCATTTTCTGAACCACTTAATCCTAATTAGGGTCTGCGGGAGGCTGGTGCCCATCTCAGCGGACTCTGGGTGAGGCCAGAGTACACCCTAGACAGCTTGCCAGGCCATCGCAGGGCAGAATCATGCTGACGGCTATGCAGCCAATTTTTGATGAAAGTCAGCAATGGCTTTTACATGCCGCTCACCACAAACAGTGAGAGACATGACCAGCTTTTGATAACCCAGTTAGCTGCACTGGGGTTAGATCATAGTCGCGAAAGGTAAAAAAAGAACAAAGTCTCAAACACCGGCACCAATTTAGACACAAATTCTGTAATGGACACAGGCCCAGATGTATCGTCGGTCACCATCTAAAAAGCAGGTGCACAGGCAGACACGGACTGAAATTCATCTGTAACTGAGCACAGGTATGGGCCCAGTTCCTGGCATCAACTGAGGTAAAGAGCTGGATAGGGAACCAGGCATAAAGCTATGTTCACGCATTGATAACAGTTCAGGTTCCTGCAAAGAATAACTGTCAAACTATCACCATCAACTCAACACCAAAAAATTAGGTTTGACAGAAAGATCGGAGTCCATACATGACTTCATTATCAAACACATCTTCCTTGTAGAGCACAGTTTCTTGCATAGGTTCAGACTCAGACAGCTTCAAAACAAGCTCATTGTCAGACTCAGACAGAGATTCTTGTCTACACATGATTTGATCATGTTCAAATTTCCACTCATACTGAGGTTGAGACTCAGACTCAGATTTCACTTTCAGCCCATGCTCAGGCAGACATTCAAATTTCAGCTGAAACTCATAGTTAAGCACTGCTTAATATTCACACTTAGATACAGGAACTAGCACAGATTCAAATTCAAATTTAAACTCTAGCAAGAGTTCAGACACAGGTTAATTTACAGTCTCAGACATATGCAAAGTCTCATGTGT
Organism: Plotosus lineatus; assembly: GCA_024760905.1. Lineage (NCBI taxonomy): Eukaryota > Metazoa > Chordata > Actinopteri > Siluriformes > Plotosidae > Plotosus > Plotosus lineatus. The sequence continues at coordinate 47,815,742 of CM045728.1, forward strand.
CTTGAAACAGGTGTTTTCTGAACACGACAATACAAACCTGCTGATGACCTTCAGCATTGAGTATTTGCCTCCAGTGTTTGTTCTCCGTGAGCCCCAGTGGGTGTAAAATGCAGACATGGCCCATGGCCGATGAGATACTAGTATGTGCCCAGGTAATTAAACATCTATGCAAGCATGGAGGTCCAAGAGTGAGGTCTGGATGGCATTTATTTGGAATATAATGAGTGAGGGTTCTGACTATGCCCAGGTCGTGTTCCTTGTCTGAGCTGAAAGGAGTAGCATATAGCTGAATCCCGGGAGCATAGGCCACCTTATTGACCTTTGAAGAGAGCTTGGGAGTGCCATCCAGAGGGTGCTTTGTCAGACAGACTGCCATGTTAAACCCATGAGAGTGCTCTAAGGGGCAAGCCACCCTGCCAGCTTCTTGAGAGTGCTCTAGAGCACCGGTCACACTGTTGATCTTTGTATATTGCTCTGGAGAACACTCTGGAAGGAAGGCTAGCTTATTGGCTTTCACAAGATACTCTGTGTTGACAGAGCCCTCTTTGGCACCTGTCTTATGCTTTAGGTTGGAGACTACTGCCAGGTGTTCTGGGTTGGAGGCCACCTCTTTAGACCCTGCCTGATGCTAGTGGATATCCATATTTTGTTGATTTTATAGAGTTAATCTTGAATGAAGGAACCAGATTTGGTGGAATAGCCGTATCCTTGCAACAAGCTTCGAAAGTTGTATTTGGTAGGAAAAAATGTCTCATTCTTGAAAAAAAAAACAAAAAAACTGTTTGCTATCAATTGTTGAACGGTTTCATGGAATACATCTTAAATGAATAATAAAAAATAATTAATTTTAAGCTTAGAATGAATCATGACTGTTTTCATTTTTTCCTGTAGTGACGTCTCAGGTCATGAGACATGATCCGATGTATTAAATGACCTAGGATTCTTGTTAGCCAATCAAATTGTGCAATCGCTAAGGTCTAGTGACATTTCTCTCTCTCTCTCTCTCTCTCTCTCTCTCTCTCTCTCTCTCTCTCTCTCTCTCTCTCTCTCTCTCATTCTCTCCCTCTATCTATCTATCTATCTATCTATCTATCTATCTATCTATCTATCTATATATATATATATATATATATATATATATAGAGGCAGTGGTGGTCTTGTGGTATAGGGTGCTGGATCGCTGATCCTAAGGTTGGGGGTTTGAGTCCTACTCTTCACAAGGTTGTCACTGTCCCCACAGTGGGTTATCAAAGGTGGGCCATGTCTCTCACTGTCTATGGTGTGAGGCATGTAAAAGAACCATTGCTGACTTTCGGCAAGAGTAGGCAGCGAAGCCGTCAGCGTGTTTCTGCCCTCCGATGGCCTGGCAAGCTGTCCAGGGTGTACTCTGCCCTCGCCCGTAGTTGGCTGGGGTGGGTGCCAGCCTCCCAGCAACCCTAATTAGGATGAATCATTAAGCGGTTACAGAAAATGAAATGAAATTTTATATATATATGTATATATATATATATGTATGTATGTGTGTGTGTGTGTGTGTGTGTGTGTGTGTGTGTGTGTGTTGCATGTATACTCATGTATTGTATATTTACTTATGGCAGGGAAACATGGCCAAATATAGTAAAAACCTTCTGTGGCATCAAGAGGAAATAGATACTTGCTCATAAAAGTGCAGTGAAGTGAAAAATACAGAAGAGGAATCACTAAATGACATCAAGTACCAGACCTTTCTGGTATTTAGCGTCATTTGGTGATCTCTATTTGCAATTTTGTTCAATTAACTCATAATAATAATAATAATAATAATAATAATAATAATAATAATAATAATAATAATAATAATAATATCATCCTTCAAACACCCAGCAAACATTAAAATGTATCATAATTTATAAACCCTTTTTGAATATTCTTGCTATTTTGAAGTAATTTAGCTTCCAGCACTTTTCTACAAGCTCTGAAATCACACTTAACTCTACATTTCTCACTTCTGTTCAAAAGTCTTGGGCCACTTGTGAAATGCAGTAGCAGAAAGAAATGCCTTCAAAGATAATTAAGTTATTAATGTTGTTGAATGAAATGAGGCGCAGTGGTGATCTAGTGGTATAGGGCGCTGGATCGCTGATCCAAAAGGTTGGGGGTTCAAGTCCCACTCTCCACAGGGTTGCACTGTCCCCCCCCCAGTGCAGCTAACTGGGTTATCAAAGGCGGGCCATGTCTGTCACTGTCTATGGTGAGAGGCATGTAAAAGAACCGTTGCTGACTTTCGTAAAGAGTAGCTGCAAAGTCGTCAGCATGTTTCTGTCCCTTGCTAAAAGGGTTGTGACAGGAAGGGCATCCGACGTAAAAACCTCTGCCAAATCAAACGTGCGAATCAGATGATTCGCTGTGGCGACTCCCAAGTAAAAGGGAAAAAGCCGAAAGGAAAACAGACATTGTTGTTGAATGAAATGTTTGTACATTAACAGAACACAATTCGTTAATGTATTTGGTGTGAGTAACCATTTTAATAAATAACAGAAGCTTAAGATAATAGTCTCACATACAATGTGTGTTTTGAAATGAGATATTTAGGTTTAATCGATCATTTTACAGAGGGCAGTGGTGAGCACTGGATCTCTGATCCTAGAGTTGAGGGTCGAATCCCACTCTCCACAAGGTTGTCACTGTCCCCCCAGTGCAGCTAACTGGGCTATCAAAGGCCGGCCATGTCTCTCACTGTCTATGGTGAGAGGTTCATGTAAAAGAACCATTGCTGACTTTCGTAAAGAGGAGCTGCAAAGCCGTCAGCGTGTTTCCGCCCTGCGATGGCATGGCGAGCTGTCCAGGGTGTACTCTGGCCTCGCCCGGAGTTGGCTGGGATGTGCGCCAGCCTCCACGCGACCCTAATTAGGATTAAGCAGTTACAGAAAATGAACTGATGAACTGATCATTTGACAGAACCAGTCAGGGTTCTTCTGGAGGTTCTCACTGTAATACTTGCTACTTATTTTTGCAGCAAATCCAACAGTCTTCATTATGTTTCTGTATAGAAAATCTTTTTTGTTCTATCCTTACTTTTTCATTAACATTGACTAATTTTCATCATGGAAATTCTTTATTTTTATTTTTTATTTTTTACTGAGTCTATACTGCCACAAAAACTTATAAAAAATGCTTACAAAGAGAGAACTTTATTACATGCTGTTCATGAATTCATTACTAATAAGTGTAATAAGTTCTTTATATAGCTGGAGTTAATATATGGCAAGACTCACTGCTATATAAAGTTCTCATATTTTTATACTGTAGGCATTTTTAAGTTCTCCTAAATTTCTTTTTTCTGGAAATAATTAACATTTTTTCGGTTCTCCTGATCGACTGTCTCACTGCAAGGAGTAAAGATAATAAACCTCCTCAATGCCTCCTCTTATCTTAAAATATTCAGCACAGAGCTCATCGTTATTAGTACAGTGAAATTTATGTATAATTATAGGTTTTAATAAATTTGTTTTTGCATAAGTCATTTACACCAATAAACAAACAAAAAACAAACAAATAAATAAAATAGACATTAAACAGAGTAGCTATTTACACCAATAACTGAAAAAAATGACAGACAGGGTTTGGTTATTAAACCCTTAAAAATAAATAAATAAATAAATAAAAATATAAAGAATAGAAATAGTGCAGTTTACAATATCACACTTTACATATGCCAATGAAAATATTACAGTTTATACTCATAGAAAAAAACATTTTTAAATAATTATCAAGGAGCTCATATTTTCATACTTACCTACTTCATCATTTTAAAAGGCATGAAAGCCGAACAGCAGTATTTCTATGTTAGATATTTATTATATGTAAATGAATGGCTAGCATGCAACCGAGTACACGACTAGTATCCAATCGTCAATATTAGTGCTGTATTTAGTACACTGATATTCAAACAATTGTAGACACATTTTGTAAACCAGAGGAATGATTGACTATAAAATTTAATATCTTTGTGCATTAATGCTAACTAACTTATTTAAGTTCTTTTTTACGCATTGAAAAGATCACAGTAATTGAAAATACAGCCAGATGTTTCAAGTATTTTTTTTGGCAGAGAATTTTGTATATTTGAAACATCTAGTTCTAGACACATTTTTAATACATTTTTATTCTATGGATATATAAATTTTATTCTGTTGAACATATAGAGTATATGTATGTATGTGTGTGTGTGTGTGTGTGTGTGTGTGTGTGTGTGTGTGTGTGTGTGTGTGTATATATATATATATATATATATATATATATATATATATATATATATATATATATATATATATATATAATGCAGCCGTGAGGGGGCACAAACCAGTGTCTCTCCCTCACGCCGATCCCAAGCCCGGATAAATGCAGAGGGTTGCGTCAGGAAGGGCATCCGCGAAACAAATGCCAAATAAACTATGCGAATCACAAGAAAGAATGACATACCGGATCGGTCGAGGCCGGGTTAACTGCGACGCCATCAGTGCCGTCCAACCAACAGGGTGCTGATGGAAATTGGACTACTGTTGGTCGAAGGACGTCGAGAAGAAGGAGAGGCGGAGGCGTGTCCGTTGCCAGAGAGAGAAGAGGAAAGGCATGAGTCTAGGACTGAAAGTAGGGACTTTGAATATTGGAACTATGACAGGAAAAGGTAGAGAGCTGGCTGACATGATGCAGAGAGGAGGAAGGTGGACATACTGTGTGTTCAGGAGACCAGGTGGAAAGGTCGCAAGGCTAGAAGCATAGGAGCAGGGTTTAAGCTGTTTTATCACGGTGTGGATGGGAAGAGAAAATGGAGTCGGAGTCATCTTGAAGGAGGAGTTTGCCAGGAATGTTCTAGAAGTGAAAAGAGTGTCAGACAGAGTGATGAGTCTCAAGTTAGAAATTAAAGGTGTGATGGTCAATGTTGTTAGTGCTTATGCCCCACAGACAGGATGTGAGCGAGAAGAGAAGGAGAGATTCTGGAGGGAGTTAGATGAAGTGATGCAGAGTACCCCCAGAGGTGAAAGAGTGGTCATTGGGGCAGACTTCAATGGACATGTTGGTGCAGGAAACAGAGGGACGAGGAAGTGATGGGTAGGTTTGGTATCCAGGACAGGAGCACTAGAAGGACAGATGTTGGTAGATTTTGCAAAAAAGGATGGAAATGGCTGTGGTGAATACTTTCTTCCCGAAGAGAGAGGAGCATAGAGTGACTTATAAAAGCGGAGGTAGGAGCACACAGGTAGACTACATCTTGTGCAGGCGATGTAATTTAAAGGAAGTCAGTGACTGCAAAGTAGTAGCGGGTGAGGAGTGTTGCCAAACAGCATAGGATGGTGGTGTGCAGGATGATGCTGATGGTGAGAGGAAGGTGAAGAAGGCAAAGGCAGAGCAGAAGACAAAGTGGTGGAAGTTGAAAAAGGAAGAGTGTCGGGTTGTCTTCAAGGAGGGAGTTGAAACAGGCTTTGGGTGGTCAGGAGTGCTTCCCAGATGACTGGACAACTACAGCAGAATGTGATCAGGAGACAGCTAGGAGAATATTTGGTGTGTCATCTGGAAGGAAAGTAGATAAGGAGACTTGGTGGTGGAATGAGGAAGTGCAGGAGTGTGTACAAAGGAAGAGATTAGCTAAGAAGAAGTGGGACATTGAGAAAACCGAAGAGAGTAAACAGGAGTACAGGGAGACACAGCGTAAGGCAAAGGTAGCAGTGTCAAGGGCGGAACAGAGTCGTTTGATGACTTGTATGCTCGGCTGGAAAGTAAGGAGGGAGAAAATGATTTATACAGGTTGGCACAGCAGAGAAATAGAGATGGGAAGGACGTGCAGCAAGTTAGATTGATAAAGGACAGAGAGGAAATGTATTGACTGATGACAGAAGTGTGCTGGGAAGATGGAAAGAGTACTTTGAAGAGCTGATGAATGAGGAAAATGAGAGAAAAAGAGTAGAAGAGGTGACTGTTGAGGACCAGGAAGTAGCAAAGATTAGTAAGGGTGAAGTGAGAGGGCATTGAAGAGGATGAAGAATGGAAAGGCAGTTGGTCCTGATGACATACCGTGGAGGGTATGGAAGTGTTTAGAGAGGTAGCAGTAGATTTTCTGACAAGAACATTTAACAAGGTCTTAGAGAGTGAGAGGATGCCAGAGGAATGGAGGAGAAGTGTGCTGGTGCCCATTTTTAAGAACAAGGGAGACGTGCAGAGTTGTAGCAACTACAGAGGGATAAAGTTGATGAGCCACATCTGATGAAGTTATGGGAAAGAATAGTGGAAGCTAGACTAAGGGCAGAAGTCAGCATTTGTGAACAACAGTTTGGTTTCATGCCCAGAAAGAGCACCACAGATGCAGTGTTTGCCTTGAGGATGTTAATGGAGAAGTACAGAGAAGGTCAGACTGAGAGAGCTGCATTGTGCCTTTGTGGATCTGGAGAAAGCATATGACAGGGTGCCGAGAGAAGAACTGTGGTATTGCATGAGGAAGTCTGGAGTGGCAGAGAAGTATGTTAGAGTGGTGCAGGACATGTATGAGAGATGTAAGACAGTGGTGAGGTGTGCTGTCGGTGTGACAGAAGAGTTCAAGGTGGAGGTGGGACTGCATCAAGGGTCAGCTCTCAGCCCCTTCTTGTTCGCTATGGTGATGGACAGGCTGACAGACGAGGTTAGACAAGATTCCCCATGGACTATGATGTTTGCAGATGACATTGTAATCTGTAGTGAGAGCAGAGAACAAGTGCAGGAAAATCTAGAGAGGTGGAGGTATGCCCTGGAAAGGAGGGGAATGAAGATTAGCCTCAGTAAGACAGAGTACATGTGCATGAATGCCAAGGACCAAAGAGGAACGGTGAGATTACAGGAGCAGAGATAAGAAAGGTGGAGGATTTTAAGTACTTAGGCTCAACAATCCAGAGCAATGGCGAGTGTGGAAAAGAGGTCAAGAAGCGTGTGCAGGCAGGTTGGAATGGTTGGAGAAAAAGTGTCGGTGTGATGTGTGATAGGAGGGTATCGGCAAAAATGAAAGAAGGAAAAGTGTACAAAGGGGTGTTGAGGCCAACGATGCTGTATGGGTTAGAAACAGTGGCCCTGGGGAAAAGACAGGAGGCAGAGTTGGAGGTAGCAGAGATGAAAATGTTGAGGTTCTCTTTGGGAGTAACGAGGATGGATAGGATTAGGAATGCGTACGTCAGAGGGACAGCACATGTAAGACGTTTTGGAGACAAAGTCAGAGAGGCTAGATTGAGATGGTTTGGACATGTACAGAGGAGGGATAGTGAGTATATTGGTAATAGGATGCTGAGGCTGGAACTACCAGGCAAAAGGCCTAGAGGAAGACCAAAGAGACGATTCATGGATGTGGTAAAGGAGGACATGAAGGTCGTTGGTGTAAGAGAAGAAGATGCAAAGGATAGGGTGAGATGGAGGCAGATGATTCGCTGTGGCGACCCCTGAAGGGAAAAGCCGAAAGGAAAAGAAGAAGATATATATATATATATATATAAATAAAAGGACAGGACAAAGACTTTCTATTGAAACTCCATTTATCACTACAGATCTAAGATTCTTCTATAATCACCTGAAGAGAGAGGATGGTTTCACCACCCCTCGAAACAGATCTGTAGTGATAAATGGAGTTTCAATAGAAAGTCTTTGTCCTGTCCTTTTATTTTTGTTATTTGCTCTACCAAAAAGTATTGAGCACTCTCCTACGGAAGGATATATATATATATAAAATATTATATGTGTGTGTGTGTGTGTGTGTGTGTGTGTGTGTGTGTGTGTGTGTGTGTGTGTATGTGCGTGTGTGTGCGTGTGCACGCACTGAGATGTGCACCTCACAAAAAAAGAAGTACTGTAGTTTTGACGGTAGATTTGGGTTGTTTTTTGTTTTTGTTTGTTTAGGTTTGTTTTTTGCATAATTGGTGGTTTTCCTCATTATTCTTCCTTAATTTCCTTATTTTTTAATTTATGAATATTTAAAAAAAAAAAATGTGATGCACTGAGGCCACATGAGTTGAAGGGTGCAGTAGCAAGGGATCCCTGTGTGTGTGTGTGTGTGTGTGTGTGTGTGTGTGTGTGTATGTATACATATATATATATATATATATATATATATATATATATATATATATATATATATATATATATACACACACACACACACACACACACACACACACACACACACACACATATATATATATATATATATATATAAATGTGTGTGTGTGTGTTTATATTTATTCAGTCTGTGAAGTAGTTATTAATATGTGTATGCATATTTTATTTCTTTTCTCATTAGAATATTGCTCTTCATGCACAGTCAGGCACTAACCAGCACCAGCAACCTCACAGCCGAATGGCCAACCACGAGAGCAGTATAGTGATACAGCAAGCATTGCCGTCACCACAGTCCAGTTCTGTCATCACGCAGGCTCCTTCCACCAACAGGCAGATTGGGTGAGCAGAAGACTTTTATATTCATTATTGTCCCCATGACATTACACATGCTAGTAAAGTCTCCCAGTGTAAAACCCTCCATGTTAAAAAATAATAATCAGCTGCACTGTGTTCAAAGTCCTGTTGTCACTCATGGCCAAAAAGATTCCATTTAATATTTTCACAGTGTTTTGTAGATTCAGCTTCATCCAGTTAAAGAACGTGGTGTTTTTGCTGATTACCTAAAAATGTGTGATAATGTGAAAAAACACAAATTCAGTTTTTATATTGTAAAATGTATGTTCTCAACTATATAAACAAACACAAAGGAAACAACAATAAAAAAATGATATGTGTTACACTGGAGAAAGTTTGCATTTTAACATATCCTGGGGGCATAAGGTTGAATAAATGGAGCTTGTTTTGCAGACTGTGTAGCTGCTCTCTTGTTTTTAAGGTTGAACAGATTTTTTAAATGTAGATATTTCTGCATTGATACTTTATGATGCTGGTTGAATGCGTTGTTTGTATGTCCTTCTCCAATGAAAAGCTTTTTGTTTACTAGACAAAAATGCTTTCTCAGAAGACATTATGTTTCTTTAAGAAGGATCTATGTGGTTTTGAAGATTTATACACTGGCTTGAGTTCAGACTTTTGACCAGACTATTCTTCTTTACATTG